>CAOLHI010001205.1:0-419731 GCA_948474755.1 Ctenosaura bakeri
ACACAGCTCTGCGTGGGTGCGACCAGTCTCCTTGACGGCAGCACCGGAAGTTCCCAGATGCCCTTTCACATGGCAAATGCCGCATGAAAAGGGACCTAGTCTGTTTGTAGCACTTTGTACTAGATGAAGTTTCTGAGCACTCTTCAAAGGCAGCTCCATGAAGAGCACATTAAATAAATCCAAATAGGATGTAACTACCATTTCTGCACAATGGGGCTCTTGTGATATGTCCTGTTGCAGTCCCGGTAGGGAAGGGAGTGTGACAGGAATACTCTCCTCTGCATGGGACCAACTCCTTGCAGAAGGGAGTGCAATGGCTCCACCTCTTCCTTCTGCAGCACAGTCAGGCATTTCCCAGGCTTTACTGGGGAAGGAAGCATCACCATCGCACTTGCTGCCCTTCCACAGGACAGGTAAATACAGGAGCATTGTGCAACCGCAGACGTTAAACAGATTTTATCCACGTAGTGAATACTACATGAGTGCAATGCATGGAGACAGGATGGCAGTGAGACAGTGACAACATCATGCAGAATCATGACCAGCCAACCACTGCCATCCTGTCCCCGTAGCGGAACAGCCCTGTCATGTGGAAATAGACTAAGGCATGTTACTGTGGCCAGATCAGGCATCTCCAGGAAAAAGCACAGCTCACATATTAACTTAAATTGTTGAAATCATCTTCTGACAACTGCAGATACCCGCAAATCCAGGTTCAGGACTGAACCCGGAAATACCCTCAGATTTATAGAGAAGGAAAGAATATTCACAATTATCTTTTCCCAGGTTAAAAATGGGTTTCCCAACAGTCAGGAAGTCTCATCAGAAAGAATCATAGATCAGTAAAATGTGTTGTGCAGTTTATGCTACAAATGTGTTGTGTAGAGAAAAACATGGTTTTTGCAGAAAATGTCCCCGCCCCCCACAAACTAATTCCTGTAGAACACTTCAGGATGTTCAATTATGGAAGAAATACTCTGGAGGAAATACTTCTTTTGTCTCATAGTGGGGAGAAAACTACTTTATTCATCCTCACATAGGAGGACAAAACATTCAAGGATTTACATCCCTTTTCAAACTTCAGGAAAAGTGTAGCCTCATCCACCACTGCTGAATCTCTATTCCCTGATTGGCCTTTTGACTGAATAGAAGCATTTTTTTAATTCCTCCAGGAGAAAGTTCCATTTTTAAAAACCCTTATCCAATTTCTACAGACTGATTTAGAAGGGGCACATGTTACTCAGATTAGATGGAAAAAGAAATAGAATTGAGTATCTTTTGCATGGTGGTTGTGTTCAGTCCCAAATCTCCAAACAATCTTCACAGCAGTTTTATCTAAATATTGAACAGCGTATGGAGGAGTACAAAGAGGCAGAATCCTAGAGGAGCCCACAGACCAACAACCAAGGCATTGCATAGGAACAACTCCATCTTCTGAACCTGTCTTTAAGTGGGACTGAGGTCATTAAACAACAGTGCAATGGGTGTCATGGTTGATGGTATCAAGAGCCATGGAAAGGTCCTGTAAAACCAACAGAGACATACTCCGTCATCAAATTCCAAGTGTAGGTCACTCAGCAAAACAAACAAAGCTGTTCAATCCCATAACAAGGCCTGAATCCAAGTTGAAACAGATCTAGATGACTTTTAGGATTTCTCCCCCTCCTCCTCCTCTTTCTCAGTGTTTCAAAATTCTGTAGTCTCAAGATGAGAAGGGTGCTGTGCAGGCAAGGAAGAGTGTGATTTGAGCTAGTTTATGCTACAAATGAATGCCTTTAGATTTCCATTCATCATGTTTAATAAATTAATCTTAACCCATCTGTATTCTCAATAAATATATCTATGCACAATCAAATACAGAAGCATTTATTAGAATTATCACACTTGTTGACCTAAATCAGGAACCACCGTTAATCAAAGTGATATTGAAATAAAATGATCCCAGTCTTAAGATAAAGCATTTGGCAGTGAATAAGATGCACTGGTGTAGAAGACACAGTCCATTTTCAAACAGTATTTTTCAGGGGGAAAAATGAGTCTTATATGCCAGCAAATAGGGTACATCAAATGCAGTCCTCCACAGACTGCCTTTGACCAGCTCCAGTTCTATTTATTTCAAACTCTATTCTGATTGTAGGAAGGATGCCTAGTAAAGTCTATAGTCAAGGTCAGATTAAGGTTGTTGGGCTCTGGAGAAGTTCCAGAAGTAGACCTCACTTCCTAAGACCTACTCAGGGGATGGAGGCATTGACATTAATTCATAAAATAAATTCATAAATAAGCAATAAATAGAACACCTAGTACAATAAACAGCAGCACCAAAATCCTCACGTGTGAACCTATTTTCAACGCTTCAATTTAAATGAGACTAACCATCTCAAATTGTGCATTGCTATTCAATTACTCAATTGATACGTCAAATGTTGGAGATGTCAGAAACACTAGGAGGTTCAGAAAGTGGCAGGGGAAGAAAAGGAAGACAGCTACACTTTTTTTCTTCAGTACTGTTCTCTAGCCTGTGAAGGGACCAGAACAATTTCCCCAATTGAACTGACTAATCTGGTCCTGTCTACGCCTCTTGCTGTCTTCCTTTCAGAAGTAGTGATGCTACTCCAGCAGTACTTCCTTCCACTGTTACCACAACAGGTCACCATGCCAAGTTTATTAAGTAACATGGATAGGTAGGTATGATAGTTGGATAAACAGATGTACTATCTTGCACTCTCAGGGGCTTATGCCAAACCTCAGAGACCATGCCTGCAATCCTATATCCACCTCCCTCAGTGGGAGTCTCACTGAACTCAAGGGGGCTTACTGAGAGGAAATGCTAGGCTACTGTCCTTTGCACAATTACACTGGAAGATTTCACACTGAATACAGTGGAACTTACAATGGGACCAGACCTACATAGGCTGGCATTGTTAACTGTGCAAACCTATTAGCTTAGTGTTGTAGGTATCATGGAATATGTTCAACACCATCTTTTCTCTCAGCAACAACTGATTTAATGGCATATCAGATGAGTTTTATCACACAGAGCATCAGCTCTGTTGTTTCCAGAATTTCTTTTTTCATTTAGAGCTTGAAAAGTCTTTTTTTTAAAAAAAAAAAAGATACTGGGCTTGTACCTTTGTGCTAAGCATGATTGACGTTTTTGGCAGAGCCTCTGACATAGAAAAAGATTCACTTTCTGAGTGCCTATGGCACTCTGTGTGGAAGGTGATTGATTTTTTTAAAAAGAGTAGTTTTATTTTGCTTCCTGGCACACAGATCAAAGGGACGACCAGTGCCGATTTGAGAGCTCTGTAGCCAATATTTCATTTCCATTATTCTAAATAGCAAACAAGGGCATATTGCCCTATTACTTAGCTGTGCACTTTCTGAGCCTAAACCAACTCAGAGGGTGAGAATGAGATGTATAATCAAAGAAGATACACTTTGAAGTTACCACAGTTTTCCACTTAAGAGATCTGGTTCTCCAAATGCCACAAGTGCTGAACAATGCTAAATGATAGCCTAAATTGGGGGTGAGAACTGTGAGGACTTCCAGGTGTTATTGAACTCTGAGTATTGTTTACCAGTGGCTAGGCAGGCTGGGGCTGCTGGGAGCTGCAGTTCAACAAGACCTGGAAGAGCTACTTGATTCCCACCCCTGACCCAAATCCTATTGCCTAAATCCTAAATCCAAGCAGAGGAGAGCCATTGACTCAAGTGAATTGACATAAATGTTGATTTACCATTTAACAAGTGGTCTAATAGATCTACTCTAATTGGGACTGCCAATAGGATTTAGGCTTAAATAGGCAAATACCAAAGAGTAAATGTCCCTGACAAATAGAGTGAGAAAACAAAACAGTGTTTTTAATTTTCTAAGGACCAGAAACTAGTAGAATGCTTCTCCACTGGACAATGCATCTAGATGAAGTGTGAGTACATTCTAGTGTTAAAAGCAAGTTCATAAAACTATACGTTAAGGCTGACCAACAGACTTCTGCCCATTTTTCCCACCCGCCATTTATTTCTCTGCCTAAATTCACCCCTGCCCATCTGGCAGAGGTAGGGTTGCCAAGTGTCCCTTCTTATAAAGAAGACCCTTGTTTGAGAGGCAGAAAGCTTGTCCTTATAGGCTGGCAGGCATCCCTTATTTGAGGGCTGGAAAGCTTTTCCTTTTACATAGACTGAACAAGATGCTAAGAAAAATCTTACCATGATGGCAGAAATACGTGCATCACATGATTTATGGATGTGGACACAATATGTTAATTTTCACAAAGAAGCACAGGGCTAAATTAGCTGAAATCAATACTTTCATTTGGCATTTAGGTAGAATATTAACTTGTTACTAGCTCCTTTCTGATATTCTTAGCTGGACATGTCATGAATTTCAACTCTTCCTTCTTGCTGTTTTGAAAACTTGGCAACACTAGATGGGGGCCTTTGTTATCCATATGTGTGAGTGGTGAATCTGGGAAAGGGAGTGGCTGTTAGGGTCAGGTGTGAACCTTCCCCATCTGGGCACAATTGTCCTGATCCAGATAAACATAATACCTTAAAAAGAAGGTAAAGCGTATGTGTTTCACAGCAGGAAAATCTTGGAAGAAAGACAGGAAACTGTCAGTGCACATATGATACTTGCCATCTGCAGGGTTTATACTAACAGAAAGAAAGAAAGAAAGAAAGAAAGAAAGAAATCAACCTAAGACACTTTTTAGCTGAACAAAAGGCATTTAGTCAATTAACCTTGTCAGTGAATCAACAAAACATTGCTGATCTCACATGATATACTTTGAAATCTCCAAAAGTCACTATATAAATTATAAGTATTCTTAGGCACGGTGAAGAAACCTACTGATCTAATTTGTTGACATGGCTAGCCAAGTATTTGGAGGACTTGCTACTGTGCCTCTGGGAAAAGATTGGCTTCTGTAGTATTTGCACTGTACATCTGGCATAATTGTGATTCCAAATCTGACCAGATGTGTGCACAGCAGTTCCCCTTTCCACCCCAGCAACAGATTCGTGTTGCCCAAACATGGCTCTTCTTCAGAAGGGAGAAACATGCTGAGCAGGAAAAAAAAAAAAAAAAGAGCTTGCAGCTTGCCAGGGCACTTGCTTGCATCCAGGCTGAAGTGAACAGTTTTCCCTCCAGAGGAGCTTCAAGGTAAGAAGAGGCTCAAGTCTTTGGAAAGGCATCTCTGAAGCCCCAGTAGGCACATGCAAAGGTAATTGCTCTTCTTGTCTGTGCGGAACACAAGACAGCCTGGCTTGGGTGAATATACATGGAATCAAATATCAAAAACCTTTTGCTTTTGCACATTGTCAGTATTCCAAAAGAAATGACATAGCCTTCATTGTTAATTAACCAAGCAGGGCAAAGAGCTCAATCAAGAGGAAATAAATTTACAGGGGGGAAAAAAAGAGAGAGAATGAGAGAGAGAGAGAGAGAGTAGGCAAAGCCCAAGGCCATTTCTGTGTTCCCAAGTACCCTCTCCATGTCTCTCCATGCTAAAAATTTTACTTTCACAAAGTAAGACTGTTTAGGAAGTTTGCAATTCAAAAAACCCCCAAACATCCTCCCCAAAGAAACTGGAACTTTTTGGGGGTGGGGGGTATTTTTGCATTTGGGAGCCTTATGTTACTTGTGGTAGTTTCTAGTGGTAGAAAATTCAGAGTTTCCCTACCCCAAAATAAAAAAATGCTATCAGTAGCCTCCATTGTAATATTTGTTCTAGGATTGCCTTTTTCCAGCCCCCTCCCAACTGTGTAAATTCAACACTTTATTCATTGCATTTTTCCTTTTTTTACCAGTATGTTTTAGCCTTGGTATATTTAATATTCTGGACTTGGAACAGAGAGATCCAAGTTCTAATCCCTGGTTGGTCATAAAGAGCTTCTTGCATTCTGCTGCTTGCATCTCCCAACACCTTCCGCCTTCTCTCACCTTGTGCCATCACTCTTTTCTCTCACTCCTTCACTCACCTTATGCCTGCCTCTTGCAGCCTTCTACTGCACCCTCTCACCCTCCCTTCCCTCCTTTCCTCTCCCTCTCTTCTCCCCAGACTTTTCCCATTTCTCCCCACTTCTTACACTTCATCATTTGTACTTCTTGCTTTCTCTTCCCTTCTTCTCCTCCCCTTCTCCTCACCCAATTAAGTAGGGATGGGGGTAGTTCGCCCCCAGCAGCAATGTTTTTGGGGTGCCCCAGGCTGTAGTCATACTCCCTGGGCATGCCACAGTGCACTGCAGCCACGCCCCCTCCTGCCCCCCCTTGACACACTCCAAGCTCCGCCACTGTCCTCACCTTCAGCTGGTATACCTCCATTCTCTTGCTACCTTCACATACTTGCTGAACCTCCTCCCCTTCACCCAATCCTCTACCTTGCTTCACACTGGCCCTGTGCCATGCTTCCTTCGCCTCCACAGTTGCACCCCCAAGTCCTCTTTTCCTCACTGTTCCTTTCATATTCCTGCTTGCCTACTTTCAAGAAAAGCAGTGGCCACACAAAGGTAACAGTGCTGCTTTAACAGAGGGCAGCTGCGCAAGAAGGTGAAGGAAGTGGTTCTATGACTGCTGTAAGAAAAGGAGCAGGGGAAGAGGGAGATAAAGCAAAGTGTAAGTGTTGGTAGGAAGGTCAGTGGTGGTGAAGAGATGATGTAGCAATAACAGGGGTGGTTTTTGTCCTCCCACATCAGGCAGTGGTGAACCCTAACTGCCCCATGTAACAAAAATGAACAACAGTGCTATATCAAGCAAGGTATGAAAAACAGCTGACTGCAGAGAACTGTAAATGTTATTTGTTGTTTTTAACCATACTTTGTTGCATCTGTTTTCCTTAATTCCAATTGATGCATTCTTTTGCAGGGTGCTCCACAAAATATACTACAGCTAGACTTTTCTTGAAAGCTGCACTGGAGTGGTAACTTTGAACCAGGGATTTGGAAACTGAAAATGAAAGAGGGTAAGTCACAGATGTTAATCATAGATGTGAGACTTCACTCATTGGCTAAACGTATGCTTGCAAAACAGTTGGACAGAAATGAGTTACATTTTGCCCCATTTTGCTTGTATGAGCACAAAAAAGGAAGAAAGTAAGCAAGCAAGCTTTTCATCTGGACTGGATGATGGTTTGAATGCTCCACTGGTTGAAATGCCTAGAAACTGGTGGAAACCCAGCTAATCAGGTGTCCTTGCAAGCATATTTTATCCCTCAGATTTGTTTCTTTTGGGTGTTTCTTTGGGAGAACCAGTGTGCTGGACTATGACTCTGGAGACCAAGATTCAAATCCTTGCTCAGTCATCGAAACCCACCGTGTTGCCTTGAGCAACTCTCACTCTCTCAGCCCCAGAGGAAGGCAAAGGCACCCCCCAGAACAAATCTTGCCAAGAAGAACCCATTATAAGTTCTCCATAGGCCAGAAATGACTTGAAGGCACACAACAATAACAGCAGCAGCAACAACAACAACTGTATATGTGTGTGATTTTGGCACACTTGAAAATCAGCTACACTTGTCATTACCATAACAAAACACTGCATATTTTCCAAACAGATGAACATAGTGATTCTTTCTCTGCTGTTTTCAAAGACTCCACTCCTTTTAATTGTACCACTCAACTTTGGCCTTTCCACACCTTACCTTTTTTTGGTGCTGGGGTGCGGGGATCACGCAAGCAGCCTCCTGTGAGAGGCTCTCACATCCCCGCTGCTTCAGCTCTGCACAAGCTGCCTGCTCCCAAGCAGATAGTGCAAGAGCCCCACCTCTTCCTTCAGTAGTGCAGCCTGGGAGTTTCCCAGGCTGCACTGGGGCAGGAAGCACGACCACCACGGCTCCAGAGGCTCCGCACACACGGCAAGTGCCCACGGGGCCCTGGAGCAATGCACAATCGCGCACCATTTTCAGCTGAAAGCTGAAAATAAAAAGTGTATGAATGGCCCCTGCCCTGCCCTGGAGCGTTGCGCAATTGTAAGTGCGTCATGCAGATCACTCCTCACAATCGTGCGATGCTCCAGGTGCCCTTTCACATGGCAAATGCCATGCAAAAAGGTTCTTTGTGTTTTGGCTTATCTGTCCACTTCCTTGTCTTAACTGAGGATGGTTTCCAGCAGGCACCTAAGGAGTGTTGAATCCGTTGTTGCTAGGAACCAGTGCCTGAGCAGGCATGCCATGCTTCTCCCAACACTCTTCTATGGAAGTCAGGCCTTATAAATAAGGGAAGGAATAATTTGGGACTGCCAAAAGACTAGATTCTGATCTTACAGGAACTGGAAGATTTCAGCTTTATTCAGCCCCAAACTGAGCCCCAGAAAGGACAGAAAGGAAAAGAAAAATCTGAGATGAGGACTGAGAGGAAAGGAAACAGAGAAATGTGTTATGAATAGGGTTTGGAAGCAACTAACTCTCCTTAGCTAGTTATGTGTAATAATCATTTTTTTATAATAAGTAAAGCATAGCTAAGTTGCACAAGAGAGATAATGTCACTCCTTTCTTATTGTTATGGACATGTGGTCCAACTCAATGAAGGAGGAGGAATATCACAAGGTTCAGGTGGGGTTCATGCTGTGACTCATACTGCTGCCTCATTGTGAGCAACAAGGAGGTGGTTGGGAAGAGAGCATATTTTGTACTGTGGACCATGGCTTATAGTATTCAGATTAAAAAAACAACACTATACATTTTTGTAACTTTAGACTTTTCAGAAATGTGGAAAAGTAAAGAGTAACTTCTTAAAATTGTATCTACTATGGCAGCTAACTACTTTGGGGGGTGGGAATCTGTAAAACCAACTATATTTTATAGCAGGTTTCCAAGCTGTAGTTATGACCTGGGACAGACCAACCACTTGCTTTGGCTCATTCACTGGGTCACTTATACAAGGCCAATGAGATGCACTTTTTTGGTAATGAGAACAATGTACTTTTGCAAATCCATAACAGTGCCAATAGGATTATATCCTAAGCAGGTAAAAAATAGGGAAGTCCTTGTCACTCCCCAGGAACTGCCATTCCCAAATCTGAGGGTGGGAAAACAAGCTTTTTTGAGTTTATCTTAGCCCAAACCCTCAGAGTTGTTTGGGCTAGGAAGAGAGGGAAAGACCCAGGAAATCCTCCCATCAACACCTGCAAAGATGTGAAAAGATAGAAAGAGAGCAATTTTCTCACTGCTTCCAGCATCTTGTTAGTATAGGGGCAGAAATCATGCTGCTTTCCAGATGTTGGACTGCAAAGCTCAGCATTCTTTAGCATTGGTTATGCTCACTTGGAATGCTGGGAGTTCTAGTATAACATCTGGAGGACTACAAAATAACCCTTCACATGCAGATGGTTCTCATCCAGATATGAATTGGAGATAGTGGAGCAGTCAAGAAAGGTTGGGGTAGTCATGAGCCAGTTACTATATTATTGGAAGTAACCCACATAGTTGCAGTATGCATTGCAGATCTTGTTCTCTAAATTAAAGTTGTGACTAAATTAAAATTTGACATTAGCTGATCCAGTGACATATACCTTCTCTTAGTATTCCAGATTGTGATGCAAGCAAGATGCTGGACTCTATCAACCTTTGATCTGATCTACCAAAGAGTCTATTACGTTGGAAACTTTATATCAATGGGAACTAAAGTAGACATTCATAAAAAGTAGGTGGCACAGTTATTCAAGACTGTATCATCTCACAAAGTATTTCAAAAACTGTGCATATGAACACTTTCCCTTGTGTATAATCATTTCTGTAATCTAAAAACTGTTATCAAAGGTCCTTCTCTTGTGCCTGTTGGTTAAACTAATTGGATGGGTAGGTACATAAGACAGAGTCTTCTCACCGGCAGCCCCATGTTTATGGATCTCTCTTCCACTTAATATTCTCTTGGCCCTTGAGTATCAACATTAAACAACTTTTCATTTTACTATTCAGTTGTATTATCGAGTTGTACTTCTTCCTATACTTCTGTTAGTTGTGTCTACCTGATGCTTAAATATTTTACTTTAAATTCACTTTGTAAGGAATGGCCCCGAAAAATGGCTAATAAGTAATTAGAATTAATAAATATGGAGGAAAAAATTCCCTGCTTCTGGAAAGCTAAATAGGAGATAGAAGACTAGATTTGACTTCTGACAAGCTAGCATTCCACAGGTGAGCACTTTTTAACTCTGGAAAGCATTCAGTCATATAATCCCATCACCTATATTCTGTAGTACAATCCCATGTGATTTTCCTGAATGTGGAGATTACTTTTCTCCATCATTTAATTCTATTTTGGTGTGGAATCCTCAACAGTGGTTGCTATTTGCCAAACATGTAAAGTCAGGCTACATTCAGTAAATATGAACTTGGCAAGCATTTGTGTTTTACTATGCCGTGTTTCATAAAGCTGGAGATATATTTCAGAAATGTCTTCAGGCAGGGCAAGAGGGTCCTTGAATAGCTGGTCTCTCTAATAGGGACCAGAAGTTCAATTAATAATGTCTTTTGGAATTTACCAGAAGGGAGACAATTTAACTAATTGCTTCAAGGTTCGTATAATTCCTCCACGTCCCCCGGACATGGATTGGAACTCTTGGCTCATACTAACTTTTGTTAGCAACAGCATTCCTTGTTTTATAGCTTCAGTTTTCAGCTTTCTAGCTGAGCAAAATTAACAAGGTTTGAAGCAGAAAAAAGAAAGCAGTGGCACTTAAACAATGCTGACCTAACCTAACTCAGGCTTTTTAAATATTCCATGGGAAATTCCTACTGCTGAGCCAAATGCCTGCCTGTTTCTGGGCAAATTTATAGATAGTCTTTCCACCTGTAGGTCACCAGGTCACAAGTTTGTTTCAAAGACCATTAAGGAAACAGTTAGCAATTGTACAGGTCTTTGTTTCTACAAAGAAGAACTATTTTATATGATACCAGACCTTCAGAATCAGCACTAGATCACTTGTTCAGAACTGAGATTGTGGATATACACACAAAGATGAATGGTTCTGAATACGAATTGTAACAGCATCTTTATAACTATAAGCTGATGTTAAATGCTATCTGAAGAACATCTCACATTTCTTTTACATTATTCTTCTTTTACACCCTATAAGTGAGCCCATCAGATATGGAACTTCTAGAAAGTGTTCAGAAAATGTTGATATATGAGATGATTTTATAAAGCATATCTTTATTTGTTTTGTCAATTAGCTTTGGAGGTTCTATTTCAAACATGTTACTTGTCCAAATGAGAATATGTAGAATCTCCTCTGCTTTGGCCATAGTGTTGAAAGAGATAAATCTTTCTCTGTATACCTTTCTCTAGCTAGCTGGCTATCATTAGAAATCTGTTAGCCAAAGGGGTTGATTGAGCAACGTCAGAACCAAGACAGGAAGTATTTAATTAATAATGGATAATCAGTATACAGAATTTACTGTCATAAGATGGAGTGATAGCAGTTAGCTTAGGTCTAATTCCTAGGGCATGATATGAAAGCACATGATGTAACAATCTTGCGAAAGATAATCAGATCTCGGTCTAATTCAATAACTGAATGGGATGCTGCCTAGGAATCCTATGTACACCATCTTGAGCCCACAGAATAAAGGATATCAGTGAAATAAGCAAACAGCAATAGGAGTTCATTGGCCACTTCCTTGTCCTGCAAAATGCCACAGCCAGATGTAGGAAGAACATGAATGTGTTTTCTTTCCCTGACCAATGTCACCACCAAGGGGTGGGAGGCAGTGGTGAGGGAAGAATCCTTTTATTCGGTCCCATCCATGTAGTCTCTCCATCTAAGCATCCTATGGAATCCTGGGGCTTGCAGTTTAGGGAGGGGCATTTAGAAATCTCAGCCAGAGAGCTCTTGGGCCTCAGTGAACTACAAACTCCCAGATTCCACAGGATGTTGGAAGTGGAATAATAGCATTATAACAGTGGAGGGCAGAAATTGCAACAGTCTGCTAAATATCTATGAACTTAAAAACCACCAGCTAAAACATTTTTTGAACAAGTACATTCCCTTTCTCCTTCCTTGCAGCTCCAATTTTTCCCTAATACAGTTATGGTTTTTCAAAGTTAACGTTTTTCAGAGAAGAATAACTTGGACTTTTAAAAAAATTACTTAGAATTGAGACACATCAATATACTTATTCAAGATAACATACCAGGAGGAATGAGTGAGCCAAGAGCAGCCCACCTTCAGATCTGGATGTAAGTGTGAGCAAAACTTTATGCTATTGTTGGCTAGTCTTTTAAAGGAAGCCCAGAGAAACATTGTGCTTTCCATATTCTCTAATCTGATTAAAAACAACACAGTAAAAAACCAAGACATAGCTTGAAATGACTTTTTTTTAAAAAAACAACACCTCCCTGTGTGACTTCTTCCCTCCCTCCCTGCTACTTTATATGAATCTGGTGTCAATTCATTAGAGCATATTTATCTCAAGCCCTCCTACAAAATTAGCTGGACTACTTGGAGCCAAAGGTTCCACCCATGTGTGCAGGCAAGTGAGTCCCTGCCAAACATGCTCCAAGGCTTACAGAAGCATTTCCTCCTTCCTCGCCAATCCAGCTGTACCTCTTAAGAGCACTAACTTAGGTCCTCAAGGACTTCCCATAAGCGGCTGTTAGATCCCAGATGCTATATATTTATTGCAATGACAGGCACAATACCCTTCCTCGCTGGAAAAGTTCATATTACTTCTTCAGTCACAAGCTATGGCACATAAGTTTGGTGGATCAAAACATTATTTCATTGATTGGTGTTCATGGTTATAACACTCCTTCTGGTCTCTTCTGGAATGCATTAAACCACAGCTTAGCAGAGCTTGCCTTAAAGGCTTTGATTCATCAGTGCGGGCTGTTCCTTCACTTGTGCACATTGCAATACAGCCCTCCCTCCACATTTGTGAGTTTGATCTTTGCGAATTTGATTATTCAGAAGGCACCCACCTGCCAGTCCCCATTCTCCCTCTCCCATTCCCTTGACTTTTACCCAGGCAAGATGCCTTCCATCTCCACGCCTGGGCAAAAGGCAAGGGAATGGAGGAGAATGGAGAGGGGTGAGCCCCACACACAGAGCAGGAAGGCACGAGCAAGCCTTCCCACCATTGTCCCTCTCCCACTCCCTTCCCTTTTGCCTGGGCGTGAAGGAAGGCAGTATGCTCGAGCAAAAGTCAAGGGAATGGGAGGGGGAGAATGGAGAGAGCACATGTGCACCTTCTCCATAAATAGGGCCGCCCCTCCCATTCTCTTGCCTTTTGCCCAGGCACTGGAAGGAAGGCACATGTGCCCGGGCAAAAGGCAAGAGAATGGGTGGCATGTTGTGTGGAGAAGGCATATGTGTGCTGCCTTTCATTCTCCCCCTCCCTTGCCTTTTGCTTGGGTGTGCTGCCTTTCTTCTCTGCTTGTGGGCAAAAGGCAAGGGAATGGGAGGGAAGAGCCCCAGAAGGAAATGGGAAGGGGAGTACTTACTTGTGCGGGGGAATTATTTGTGGGGGGTTTTTTGTTTTTGTTTTAACTTTCATGATTGTTCTGTACCCCAGATCCTTGTGAAAGTGGAAGGACCACTGTTTTCCACACTGTTCATAACTGCTGTAGCCAATTTGTAAACTGATGGTCAGCCTCCCAGTGAGGGTCTTTCTGGATTTAGTGGACACCCGCATAGTGTACCTCAGTTTATCAGCTTTGTAGAACCTCCTGCTTCACTGGCATAATATTCAGGAGACTCTATGAGGAAGCAAAGTACACCCAACAAAGTAAAATCCCAAACCAGTCATGGGCAAACTGTGGCCCTAAGGACACATATGGCAGGAAAGGTCCTTTGTTGCCCCGACCTCCACAACTCCCTTATAATGCTACTTTATTTTCTGGCAAAAAAGCATCACACCAATGAAATGGGCCACACTGTAGCCACCATTGTCAATATCACCAAACCCCTCCTACAAGAATTACAAAGAAAATCCTTATCTGTTGAGAACCCTGAACTGCAAGGGAGGCAGAATTCCCCACTTTTTTAATTCTTATTTCAATTTATTGACAAGTATGCAGAAGACACCAGTTAAATAAACACAAGTTAAATCTGAAATAGGAAACTGTGCTGTGTTGGCCACATGTAACCCCCCAACCCTTTTTGGCAGCCACAAAATCACTCCCAAACCTGCCCTAACATGGAAAAAAAAATCTAAGCAATGACTTGTCCATTAAAAGTCCCAAAATGCCACCCAGAATGGTATTAAGTATCAAAGCACCTCCCTCTAGGACCTCCAGAAACTACAGAAATGCTCTAGAACTGGGGAAAAGTAGCTAGGAGAACTAGAAATGTGAATGGAAAGTAGACGTCTAGTCATTTCTGAGACACATTTTCAGCTGTTCTTTGGCTGAAAATATGCAGATCTCTAAACAGAGACCAATAGCAGCCCCAGATGTTGATGCCTTACACAGCAGAAAGTCAGCTCTCCCACTTTGTCCCTATTTTTGTTTGTCACACTTGGCAACTCAAAGTTCAGTTTCTGTAGTTTGTCTTTGTGTAGAAACTTAGGCCCTTTCTGCAACTCACCTTTTCGCAGAGCTGGGGTCCGGAATTGCGCGAGCAGCCGCTTCCGAGAGGCTCTCATGTCCCAGTTCCTTCAGCTCTGCAGGCTGCACTGGGGCAAGAAGCTTGAGCTGGGGCAAGATTTTCCCAGGCTGCACTGGGGCAAGAAGCTCGAGACCAGGCAGCAGGTTAGGAGAGGAGATAAAGCTCTTTTCTCATCATTGCTTTTGGCACTAGGGTTTTTGGCAGCAGTTAGAATCTGGGTGGCAGTGAGATTTTTTTTTGGTAATATTTTGGTTAGCAGAGACAGAACTTGGAGCCAGGGAGAGATACAAACACCTAAAGAAAACCATGTGCCCTTGAAAGGCCATGTATTGTCCACTTCTGCTGCAAAAAGCATTGCTTTCGCCCAAGGAAAAAAAATACAAACAGTTGGTACAAAATAATATATTTAATTTATTTCAATTGGTGCAGAAGAAGGCGGCCATTCATTTCTTTAGTACGCAGCGGTTTTCCTAACACAAACATTGTAAATAACAGAAACAACAGGAATGATCTAATAATGAAAATAAATAATAAAGCAGAAGTTTTGCAAATTTCATTCTTAAAGGAAGCAGTGAGTAATTTTAGCCAAGATGTTTTTCTCCCACTGTGAGAAAGTCTTCAAAAGCCATGCAGTTTTTAGAAACTATTTACCATTCAAGATTTATTCTGTGCAAAATTTTCATGGGGAATTTTTCCAGAGAAAATAGGATTTTCTGTCCCTAGACCAACATTTTATTACTTTTTGCCTAGGAAATGCTGTTTTCTGTGCAGCAAATGCTGTTTTCTGAACACATGCAAATGTGCACATGTGCATGCGTGCAAACACACACACACACACACACACACACACAAACCACAAAGTTTGCACAGAATAATTCCTGAATTGTGAGGATTCTCATCAATCCAGAATCCTCTTCACCAGGATTTCCCAACACTCAAGAAACACACTTTTCAACCATTTTTCAAAAATTTTTGAATGTTTTTCCATCCAATCAGATATCCATTAATTTAAAGATGTACTGATTTTTTTTCTCCTCAAGGTTTCTACAAAACCAAGTTATTCCTCAGTTCCCAGTCATTCTGGGTTTTGAAATTTATTTTTAAATCTTCAAATTGCATAGAAAGGCCAATTTATATATTATGAGTTTTGTGAGGCTGATCTCTTTGTTCATCAGTTTGCCCAGTGGGTAGAAATAACACTCCCATCTCTCCCATGGGCTAGGATTACTCCAGAGAGTCAGCTGCAATATTTTAGTTATTAAAACTGAGCCATCTTGATTCAGTTAACTGTTTTATGTAGCGAGGCTGAACTTTGGGTTTTCAGCAACAGTGAAATAGTCTAAGCTCATAATGGAAAATATGTCCAGTACAGCCTCTTTTGAGGAGAGAAACATCTTAAGACCTTTGCTCTGTTCATCCCCTTCATATAATAGCATCTATACTTTATGTAGTGCAATGATGGATCCAGGAATTTAAGAGCTTTCCCATCAACCCATTTATCTTTCTGATCCCTCTGTAAACAGCTCTTACAAACACTCAGCATTCATCATACCCACTCATAAAATGAAACAAGCAGAGCTGATAAATGAACTTATATAATCTCCTTTCAAACTCCAGAGATAAGGATGTCTCCCCTCCCACACATACACACCATCAATTCTTGCTTTTGCTTCAAAAAGTACAGGTTCCCAAGGTACACTTTAAAGTAGCTCTGAATGTACTTCAGCCTTCTTCTGAGCAAATATACACAATGTTCTGAGTTTTCTTCGGAATACTGTGTATATTTTTGAAAATATAAGTAATATATAGAAGGAACAGCAACTGAAGCTCATGGACATCTAATGTCTTTAATTCTGATTTCCCCCTGTTTGGTCACACACACAATGTGGTATATTGAAGGTCAAATTACTTCTGATCACAGATTTCCTGTATCACAAGGCACATCTTTCCATGACCTACCCCCCAAGACAGGAAATGTATACTGTTTACCCTTCACAAACCATTTCCCCAGTTTTAATGCCTCCAGAATGTTTAGCTTTGGAGACAAAACTAGATAGGTATCCATATAACTGCTACCTATCTCCTTCAGCTTGCCTCCTGTGCATCTAATAGCAACTTTGGAGAGAGGAGCAATCTGGAACTGGAGTGTGACATAAGAAGAAAAGGGCTAATTTTCCCTCCCTCCACAGTGCTATATTCAAGGATGCATTCCCACTCATTCAAAGGTTTAGTGAGCAGGGGAGGGCAAAGGCACTGGCCCTTGAAAAAGAATTCTGTCCCCAAATGAAATTTTCCTTTGGCACCTTAAAACTTGATTTGAACATTTGGAACTACATTTTAGGCATCCAAAGAAAGGGATATAATAGAATCCTGCAAAACCCAAGAATTAAGCAACTACGTGTACAAGAAAGCCTTTCCGTGCATTTTTGTACAGCAGGACTCCCCTCTGGTGCATCTACAGCTGTGCGCAAAAATTCATTCTTAACTTTTACACATGTGTTAATACCATACAGACTTTCAGTGTTTCACTGGAGAAGAACAATTGTAGTAATATTGGCTTTTGAAAGTAACATATTTGAAAGAATTTCAGGTCGGTGGTTTCTCTGCAGGGTTGCAGAGAAATCACAGTTCATTAACAGTTCACATTATTATAACCTGATGGCGTGAGCAATATTCTTTTTCTCCCTAGTCACTATCATTTTGTTTTACCAAACTATTTTGCAAGTGGAAAATATTTGTTTCAAATTGATTTGCTTTTTGGAAGCTTCAGAAAATAATTTCTAATCAACATGAATTTAATTAGGGGCTATTTTTGGACCTATAAGAAATTTCCCATCATAAAAAAAAACTGTTTCATAGTGACTGATGCCTCAACTCAGTTTTTGCCTCTGCCCTCCCCTTTTGAAAATTCCTGAGCCCCCTCTACAGAAATATCCAATGAAAGGAGGAAAAACAGGTAGGCCATCTGTTCTGAGACCTTCTTCTTCATGTGGCAATCAGCTAAATATGTCTACCCAGAACCCTGTAAGCAGGGAAGAACACTTTCACCTTCCTTCAACGTTGTGATGTTTAGAAATTTAAAGTTCTTTCTGTCTCAGGTATGAATGAATTTGCAAATGTTGCTAAACTGAAAAGAAAATTTTGCATTGGTCAGATTTAGTGAATATTCAGTGTGCTGGTCAAGTTGGATAATTCATTTCCACCATGCAGAGGACTGTGCTGTACTTGCCTGTCATGCATATATTGAAGTTCAAGATCCTACCAAAAAAAAGTAGGGTAGAGATGCAAAGCCAAAATTTCTAGAGTTAAGCTTTCACAGCCCATGATGGAAGAATCTGTTGAGCAAAATGACAGTGTTGCTCCCACTGGTGTAATTACAAAGAGACAAAATAAAAATAAAATAAAATTCCCCTATTGCAATAAGAATTTTGCCCCCACCCATTAATTTTTTTTCTTTCATTCTTTTTTCTTTTTTCTTCAGTCACCAAACTTGAAGCATTGTAGAGAATAAATCATACATACCCAGAACTCTTACATTTTCTGTGTTTGCATTTACTCAGAAACTTTGCCTGCCCCATTTTTTTTTCTTTTGGATGCCAGAACTATACAGTAGACTCTTCATATAAGCAACCTCTGGATCTGTGAATTTAAGCAGTCATGGAGCATCATGTCCTATACCTAAAATGGCAGTGATGTGCTTGCAGATGTGCTGAAGCATCCGCACACGCCACCACCACCATAGGACATGAGCATTCACAGTTTTTTCCCATTTACGGGGGGTCCTGGAACAAAACTGAGGGTCTACTGTAGTACTAAATGTTCAAATGAAGTTTTAAGCTACTGTAATACTAGAATCCAGAAGAGAGAACTGGCAAAACCACCTCCAAAGATTCCTTACCTAAGAAAGCCTATGAAATTCATGGACTCACTATAAGTCAACAAAAAACTTAAAGGCATACACACACACACACACACAAACTAGACTAGAGCCAGAATGGTGTAGTGGCTTGAGCATTGGAGTATGACTCTGGAGATCAGAATTCCAATAATGTCAGAAATGACTTGAATGCATACAAGAACACGATACTAGAAAGTTGAGGGCTGAAGGAAAATTTTGGTTGGGGACAGAATTCTTATTTGGAGCACAGTGCCTTCATTTTGTCCCCCTCCTGGTAGCCACATCTGCGGTTGCCCCTCTTAAATAATCATGCTGCCCCAATGAAATTTTCCTTGAGTCCCAATAGGGACCCTGGCACCCTCATGTTTCTCCTTTGAGTTTCAGGTTATCACTGCTCTGTCCTCCCATGTCCTTCAACATTCTTGTTATTTTCCATTGACATTGGTTTTACACCCTGTTCTGACTGGTTGCTTTAATTCCTGTCATTTGTGTTTTATGTGGGACTTTTTTACTGTTAGGATATTACAGGTTGAGCATTCGTAATCTGAAAATCCTAAATGCTCCAAAATCCAAGATGGGTGGCTGAGGGCCTTTCCACACCACACTGTTATATTCCACTTTGAACATCCTATGGAATCCTGGGGTTTTCAGTTTAGGGAGGGGCATTTAGAATTCTCAGTAAACTTCAAACCCCAGAATTCCATAGGATATTGAAAGTGGAATAATAGCACTATAACAGTGTAATGCAGAAATGGCCTTGAGATGGTGGCACCTTTCCTTTCTGATGGTTCAATGTGCTCAAACTTTGTTTCATGCACAAAATTATTACAGATATTGAGTAAAATTACCTTCACACTATGTATAAGGTATAGATGAAACATAAATGAATTTTGTGTTTAGACTTGGGTCCCATCTCTAAGATACCTCATTATGTATATACAAACATTCCAACATTTTTTAAAAAATCCAAAATATTTCTGGTCCCAAGCATTTTGGATAAGTGATACTCAACTCCTATTGTACTATTGTTATTCAATTTGTACAATGCTGAGGGGAAGTGTTTATAAGGCATCTAATAAATATAAATTAATATTAAAACAAGAGAAGCATGGTCACACTGACTTCTCCAGTTATGCCACTTCCTTCCCTGTGGAGACTCACAAATAGTAAATGTGGGCCTGATCTTCTTTTGGAAATCTGGGGTTGGTTGCCAGGGTTCATTCAAAGATTCAGTTTATATTTTGGTGAAGTGTGGTTATATTGGAAATTTTGCATGCTTTTTTTTTTAAGAATCAAGTCAAAGAACAACAGATCAGTAAAATCCTAAATTAAGAGACAATCTTATTCATAGGTCCTCAGTTACATACATTTAAGTGGGAAAGTTGCAAGATGGGATTTAAAACAGCGGTTAGAATGTTTTGCTTAGTTTCATTGCAGTAGCAGCTAGCATGCTTCCTGATCTATTTGAGGGGGAGAGTAACAGTGCTTCTCAAAAAGATGTGTGTGCATGTTTCCAAAGGGGGTTAGGGATTTTGGTCAGGTCTCTTTGATTTTTTTCTTTTTTAATGCTTGCTCCTTACACAGTTTATACACTCAAGAGACATTTATTATGTATCTTATTGCTATAATTGCCTTCTAGGAATTCTGCAGCATACCTTCTGGCAAGTGATTAAAAACATTTTAAGGGACACCTGAAGCACTGTTAAGCTACTTTATCCCATGCAGGCATCTGGAAGTGATTTCTTTCTTTTTACTTGGATTCATGGAAGAGAATGTACATTTATAGCAGTTTCCTCCCCAATCCAACCTCCCCCTCGCATCTTTTGCTAAGATGTTAACAAAATCATGAGGTGAAGGGTAACCCCTGTAAAAAGACTTAAACATGCACAGTCAATTCATTGCATGCTGTATTTATTATGTAAGGAACCAAGACATGTAGGGAGAGGACATTAACCAGCGGTGACACCGATAAGTAGGATGGTGTTGTCGGTTCCAGTCAACGTCTGCAACAATGAAAACATTCCTGATATATTCCAAATGTTATCAGTTTCAGTCAAGGATTAAGTCTGAGATTAATAAATAAGTTTAAAACCAATGGCTGAGCAAAAACTAGAAATAAATTAAATTATTGGTGTGGTGTTAATGCTTCCCAGTTGGGGCTTCTAAGGGAAAGCAAAAGAAGCTATAAAACTGAAAGTGATAGAGGAAAGACCACAACAGACAGTAGATATCTACTGCCCATTTTGATTAAAGGCCCATAGTTTTCATGTCCCATTTTCCCTCCTTTTGTGGAAGCTATTCCTTCTCTTGTAGTAGAAATGTGTGGCTGTAATTTTCAGTAAGAATGTGTAGGAATTTTATTTCAGTACCAGTTGGATACAAATTTACCCAAACTGGCAAATTCCTTCAGATTCAAGATAGGGAGATCTTGACATTTTAAAAAACGGAGAGAAAACAAATCTAATAATTTACTCTACACAGGTTCAGGCCTTTGAGTGCATAATTTGGAAAAAAAAACAACCCTGACATCAAGGAAAGGCATATCCCCTGTAACTAATATATTTTTCAGAGATACCTACATCAGCAATCACACTTGCATATTCAGCCCTTCTTTCATAACTAATCACAATGCAAAACGCGCTGACTAAGCAGTTGAAGATAATCACATGCCATGCTGGAAAGATGTCCTCCACCACTTGAGTGATCACCTCTTCTGAATATGTTATTAAACATATCACATAGCTTGAGCCAAATTTTGGCCTTGAAACCCTATGCTTTCAATGAGGTTTGCCAGCTTTATACCCTTGGCAGACTTCTTATCTTTGACTTCTTATCTTTATCATATGTCAGGCAACATCCATGTTCTGAATGGCTATATCTATTGAATTTAACTGGTACAAATCAGGGCAGAGATGTTCTTCCATTCTTTTCTTTTTTTTTAACAATTTAAAATTTATCAGAATTTGTAGATTTCTTCATGTTCAGGATAGAAAGAACTTGAAAGTCTTCCCCCTGCCACACCAACACTAAACAGAGGAGGATTGATGCTGCTGTGGTAAACTAGTAGCCCCATCAAAAATAAATGAATACATGAATGAATGAATGAATGAATGAATGAATGAATGAGGTAGAGCTTTAAAAGAAGTTTCTGAGGGCTTTTCCAGTTTAGATTGTAGATGTATGAATTCCTGAAGTACAGTTCCTTGGGTTTCACTAGCTTTTTCCAATTACCTTTACCTCTACAGCCGCTTATTCTGAAACACTGCACCTTCTACCATTCTTTTGGGGGGCTGTTTTTCACTCAGTATAGGGATTTCTTGGATCAGTATCAAGGCTCTTCTGAAGTTTTTGGGTTTTTTTTTTTAATGGGAGAATGGTTTGCTGAGTTTTGTATATGGTTTTACAGTCTGTAGAACAAATTTTCTCCTCTCTGAATGTTTAGTTTTTAAAAATTTTCTCAGACTTATAGTACAAAAGTGCCATTTCACTAATGACCTGAGGTGCTACAGTACTAAAATCTTTTTCCCCAAAAAAGAAAGGATTTAAAAGAAAGAAAAAGGAGGATACTTAAAGAAGAATCTCTTTATCTTTAGAGGTACTCCCTCCCCTCAAAATAAACCCTAATGTGAATCACAATTATTGATGTGTGTGTGCACCCTGTGGAGCTTTTTTGTTCTGATATACTTGAACTTTGTGTATATAAATAAATAATACAGGGGAAAAGTCCATTTGAGGGTGGTAATAAACAGTTGCAGCTGTTGCTGAGAATTACCAGAAAATAATCTGAGATAACAAAAATATAATTTGGACATTTTTAAAAAAATTGCAGTGAGCACCTCCAGAAAACTCCCAACACATTTGCCCCATCTAGAGAAGTTCTGATAGCACTGCTATCTCTGATTAGTAAAAAATGTTGGATTGCTCATGGAATGTCCCCAGACTTTATTTTATTTTATTTTTGGCCAACAATTAAATATGCATAAAGTGATTCTGCATATCTTTATGGGTTCTTGAAACTGGAGCTGAGAAAGTGAGGCTGTTGTGTGTGTGCAACCAGTCAACTGTAATGTAATAGATGAGCTCTTTTTGAGACCACCAAGTCTTGTGCCCGGTGCTGTTACATATACCAAACTTTTTTTAAAACTCTATTTTATCCATGATAAGTACAATATTCCTGTGTCTGCCTCCATTTTCTTGTGATCCTTTTCCCAGGGGTTCTTGCTATAAGAAGTAACCCAATAATAGCTAGAAGATCCAGATACCATTCTTCCTCCTTTCCTTGCCTGTTGTTCCACTTTCCTCAAACAGCAACATGATTCAGAGGGGGGGGAATCACTAGTATGGGTGTGAAAAATATTCACAAAATTACTAGTTATATCAGTGACACAGGGTGCCCTGATTTGTTGAGACATTCTGTTGAGAAATCAACAGCCACTGTAAGATATCTGTCCTCCTGTGCAAGAATGAGACCATGAACCCTTCATTTTTCTTAAAGGCTTCATCGTGAAATGACTCCTGCTGGTGGGATGGCAGAACCCAGCAGAACCAAAAGCGGAAGACCCCATCCCCACTATACTCTTCATTATATTCCCAGAATTCTGCTCTGGGGGCCTAGAAGACCCTCCAGAGTGGATTCTTGTATGCATTTGGCCCATTGACCATAGCATAGATTTTAATCATGCAATTCAAGTAAGTAGTTTGCTTGCAGGTATAAATTGTAATTGGAGTTTCCCATCCATTATTTATATCAAAACTCCATGAGATGCAAGATATAAGTATCAAAGGTACATCTGAAAGTTCTTCTGTTGAACTAATTAAGAACTGACTGGGAGGCTTTGGGAGAGCAACTCACAGTTTCCCTTCCTTTTCTGTAAGGTGGAACTGCAGCAAACGTCCTCAAAGAACTGTTAGAAGGTTCAGTAAAGGAAAAACTTACTAAACAGTGTAAGACCCACAAGAGCAATTTGCATGGACAGCTATTTTTTCCCTCTGAGTTTATGAGGTGAACAGATTCACTGACACCGACAACACACTTGTGGTCTACAGAGTACAGAGCATACATTCTTTTCCTTTCAACTGAACTCATTATCTCAAACTAGGAAGCAATTCAGCAGGATGGGAAGGAAAACGAAAACATTTGTCAGCATGTAAGGGCTAGTCATTTGAAGTTTGGAGACCTATAAAGGTTGTCCGCTGGAACGGGTTTCATTTATTCCTATTGGGATTAAAACACCCTGACAAATAACATGACTGAAGCAAAAAAAGTAACCCAGAAGATTTCTATCAGGGCCAACGTATTAATAGTATGAAAGTAGGAATGGTTTTTATTACATCTCTACTTCAATTCTAACTGAATTGCTAGATAACTTTTTAGTGCACAATACACATTATGGGGAAGGCGGTCGGAGGCAGGACAAACACAGCAAGATCTACAGCTCTGTCAGGAATGTAGGGAGTCTGTAATTATTCCCCCGTCTCCCAAAGCGCTGTAGCTTACAATAGGAACAATTGTTAGATGGATAAAAATATGAAATGAATGAACAGAACATCTATGTAATAGTCTTCCTTTCAGAAAATAGACGTCAGGTGCACCATCTGAAAGAGAGAAAATCAAGTTTGTTATTGCAACTTCATGATACAAGGCTGAGTGAGCCAATTCCAAAAGGCCAGGTGGCCTATTTAGCCAAGTAATATGGGAAAAATTATTTTGAAATATCCATTTCCCCAAAAGAGAAGTCTGGAAGAGGGTTAAGAGCAAGTCAGGGGAGGATTGCTGTCATGTTGAGGTACTTCCTGTTGCTTAACACATGCAGAAAATGGAACAATACTGTTCGGTAAACTCTTTAGGCCATTTCTGCACTAAACTGTTATAGTGCTATTATTCCACTTTCAACATCCTATGGAATCCTAGGGTTTGCAGTTTAGGGAGGGGTCTTTAGAATTCTCAGTAAGCTACAAACTCCAGAATTCCATAAGAAGTTGAAAGTGGAATAACAGCACTATAACAATCTAGTGTTAAGACAACTACCACTCCAGAAGTTCAGATAGTAAAATGGTAAATGCGAAGGAATAGACATTCTGTTCCTCTATATGAGGACTGGGCCAGGAGACCAATTTTCTGTTTCTGGGACTCTTTCAGGACTACACTGGGTACTTAACATGAGAAAGATGGGGAAGGGATCCAAAACATCCATTTCTGGTTTTGGAAGGGGGGAGGGCAGAATCTATTTAAAAAGTGAATTGCTATTTCTGGAGGCTTCCAAGGGGCCTTTACACTACACAGTTATAGCACTATGATTCCACTTTAACAGCCATGGCTGCCTCCGATGGGATCCTGGGGTTTGCAGTTTGGTGAGAGGGATCAGGGTGGCTCTCTGGCTGAGGATTCTAAGTGCCCCTCCCTCAACTTTAAAACCCCAGGGTTCCATAAGATGCAATCATGGCAGCTAAACTGGAACCATAATGCTATAAACGTGAAGTGTGAATGGACCTCAGGAGAGACTTATTACATTTCTTTCTGGTCAGATGGTCTAGAGATGCTGAAGAAGAACCACAAAGAAAGCTTGGGAGCTGTAGGCAGGCCTAGGACTGCACTTTCCCACTCCTTTCTCATTCTCATCTTTCTATTTTAATAACTAAGCTGCTATCAATTGATGTCAGAAGTCATAAATATAAATGCCTACAGAAAAGTCATTAAGAATAAAATTGTTGCTACAGGAATCACAAAAATATTTTTATTATATTATTGGGCACCTTTATTCTTTAAAAAAAAACCTTCAAGGAATCTTTAGGGGAAAAATAAACAAAAAGTTTAGACTTTAACACATAATATATTTTAATATAACACAATAAAATAATACATAATATAGAAGAACACCTCCCTTTCAGAACAAATTATAGAGAGAATAAATTGGTCTAAGATCAATATTTAAAGATCAACCAATCATATCTCTCAAATTCCTGGGAACAGAGACATGTTTCAACCTGATACTGAAAAGGCGATAATGCTGGGGCCAGGTAGATGTCCCTAAGAAGAGAATTTTACAGACAAGGGGCCACAACTGAAAAGGCCCTTTGTCTCATTATCACTCTCAAGCATCTCTCAAAGCAAGTACTTAGAGAAAGGCCCCAGCTGTGATTACAGAGCAGAAGCAGCTTCATGATGAGCGAGGCATTCCCTCAGATTATCTAAGGCTTTATGGGTTAAAAGTAGCTTTAGAAATGTATTAACAACCAGTTCAGTAAGGGAACAGATAAGCAGAAAGTTAGTGCAGCAGACTTATGCAGACATTCTTCCACATATGAACTGGGTAGTTCAACAATATTGTGCCCAGTCTGATTGAGTAATCATAAATGATACAATTGTAGTAACATAGCTATGAATTACATCAAATGGCTTGTAGGAAGTTTGACACTGGAAACAGCCTGGACCTATAGTAAACCAATGATGCACCACTTTGTATTACCATCTGATCAAGCTTGGGCCTGAACTGTGTGGTTATTTTGATAGAACATATTTTAAATGGAAATGCTGTTTCAAGCAAGATTGGTACCTACTCAGAAAGCCAACTATGCAGCCTGAAAACCTCCCCAACTACTGCCATGTGTCATTTCATTCCAAAAATATTGTGTGTGTATAAGCATTCAGTTACAAAATAGTGAATCATTTTCTTCTTTCATAGTTATTGTATTTTCATATTGCATGTTCTCTTTGCAAGTTGTCAGAAAACATTGTTACTGGGCAGCCTACATAAATGTCACAAAAACGGTCCAGTTCCTAACATATACTGGCATAATTGTCTGCATATAAATATAAAATGGCAAGAAATCTCCATTTTACAAATTTAATCTGTATCATTAAACAGATGAACAGCTGGAGCATATAGTAATAAACAACGTCTCATCTGCTCATGCTGTGGCTTGTACTGTGTCACCAAGGGTTCTTCTGGACTCACGAAAAGCCCTAGGAAGTGCACCTGTAGAGATCATTTAAAAAAAAAAAAAAAGTACCCAAAGGACATATCTCCTATCCCCGTTTATTCCCTATGAATTTCTAGGACCAGCTAAAACTTTTGAAATGCAGGATGAAAGATGGTTTATTTTTGTTTTTTATTCCCAGAAGATCCTGCTGTTGGCAGGGGTTACTTCCTACAGCTGGATCCATAGTCTTTGTGCTTCCTGTACCTCTGGGTGTCCCACTGATGATGGATTACATGGGAGAGGATAGGGAAAAAACAAAAAAATGTCCATACCACCATTTACCACAACTCTAGCAGAACATAAATCCTTAATATATTTATGATATGATTGGATGTTGAGGTGAGAACAACCACCATGAGGCCTACAACCCAGCAACATAATAGCCCAATATTTATAGGGATTATTGGCCATTTGGAAGACTCTCAAGTTTCACACTGCATAGTTTTGACAGACACAAAATATGTAAATGCAAAGTTTATTGCAATCTGAGCAAAAATCCATTACAATTTCAGCCCATCTTGTACAAAAGCTCAATCCCATTCTGAAATGCCCATCCACCTATCCATTTCTCCAAGATTTGCCTTGTAAATCAGAGAAGAGGACTAACTTCTCAACCCTTCATTTGGTCCAAAACTTATTAACAAGAGCTTTTATCTATTCTTATTACCAGGAAATTTACCTAGCATTCTCTGGATTGATATTGTCACTTACAATCTGAAACAGAACTTTCACTGGTAGTACTTACAATGCATAAAATTGGTTTCACATCAAGTTCCATGCAAATTGGACCCAAACCAGACATTTTTGAGGGTAACAGAGTTGCTGATTGGTCTTGAGCTTGAATGAAAATGTTTGGAATGTCATCATAAATCTAAATATCAAATCATTCAAAGTCAGTTCCTATGTGTGCATTCCAAATAAAAGAATCTTCAGAAATCTGAAATGTTTCTTTGGGACATATCCAAAGAATTTGACAGATTGGTTCCTAACCCATGTGTGTATGTGTGTACCTCCAAGTCATTTCTGACTTAAGGTGAACCTATTGTGCGGTTTTCTTGGCAAATTTTGTTCAGAGAAGGTTTGCCAGTGGGTTTCTCTCTGAAGCTGAGAGAGTATGACTTACCTAAGTTCACCCACTGGTTTCCATAGCTGAATGGGGATTCAAATCCCAGTCTCCAGAGTTCTCATCCAATGCTCAAGCTACTAAATCATGACGGCTCTCTAAACCCTTACTACAGTCTTTATTTTGATTTCATTGGATAACATACCAACTTTGGTGACTATTATTAAGCATGTGAATTTGCATAGCACAACAGACAAGTTAAATTATGTTACAGATATTTCTACCCTTCTTTTCCATCAAGATTGGTTTCCCCACATTGATTTATAATTTCCAGAGAGTTTGAAAGAAAAGTATAACTTTTAGTGATATATGAAATTGTTTGTCTTACCCATGGCATTTAGTGACCAATAGCTGGATGCAATCAATATCTGGCTTCTTACATATGTATTGGTACCCACTACCATTGTTATTTTTGACCATTCCTATTCTCTAGAACAGGGAGAGGGAATAGTTTCAGTTAAATTTTATAAAACAACAGGAAGCTAGGTCCTGAATTGTATTGGTTAGTTTCCCCCCACCCCACAAAAAGAATATCCAGTGACTCATTTTCAAGTGGTTAATCAGTATCTTCACATTCCGGTGATGTGTCCACTCTAACTGGAACTAGCAATAGGATTGAGGTCTATGCTTGAGAGAGACGCACATGGAGAAGTCTCCTTCTTTAATGACATAAACAAATACATGTGGGCTTATCTTATTGGTTGTCTAACAATCTTTTTAGTAGGGCGGTGGACTGCATTTGTGCATACACCCTTGCATTTACTAGATGCTGTTTCTTTACTATTATATTCAGTGACCTCTCACAAGTCAAACTGGGTCACAGGAAAAATCCAACACACATTTGAAATGTGGACTGATGTGGATTCAGGAAGTCATGTGATGATAAGCGAATCCTGTGAGTGAATCAAATCGGTGAGTGTTTACCTAATAAACCATGGGTGAAAGGTGGCTCTCGAAGGCCCTGGGAAGCATGCATCTATTCTAACCCCTAATAAAATGGTCACAAAAAAAGACCCTTGATGCAACAATTACTTTTTATCTTGAGCCCTCCAGTTTCCCAGCCAGTCATTAATTCTTAGGAAATGCCCTTTGCCTTCAACTTTATTGCTGAAATAATACATCCTGTTTTTGATTCTAATGATCATTGACAGACAATGTAACTCCCTAAACACAAGAGAGAGGACAGTCGCAAAGACACAATGTGTGGTGGGACTTATTTACTGTACTATGTGGTATCCTTCACAGCTACTTCTACATTAGTCACCTTGACCAAGTTTTTAATCATCATGGTATTGGATGCTTTATGTCCACTAAGCAGTTTTCTTTGTTTAGTGCAAAGTTTTAATTCTCAGAAGAGAGACTGATATCCCAAATATTACAAAGTTAGGAACATAAGTCATATCTTGCTTCTTTATTGTATTTGTTGAATGGTTCAATATGAGCACTCTGTACTTTGAACTGATGGAGTGACACAAGCATTGGACAGAACCCCTGGGGGTCCATTCACACTACAGAATCATAGCATTATTTTTCTACTTTACCTGTCATGGTTCCATCCTGGGAATTCTGGGATTGGCAGTTAAGGAAGAAGCATTTAGAATCCTCAGCCAGGGACCTCCTCTGGTGGCTCTGACTAAACTACAAACCTGAGAATTCCATGGGATGGAATCATGGCAATTAAAATGGAATTACAGTGCTATAATTGTGTAATGTAAGTAGGCACCTGGTTGCCAGGTTCAAATGACTTAGCCCCTGCGGGGACAGCCAGTGGCTTCCATCTTAGAGATGTGGTGAACTCACTCTGGAAAATATTCTGGATTGTACAGGAGTTCTGAACCCTATCCCCAAAAACAGGTTTAGCACTTTGGGTAGTTCCTTTAAATTCATCATCTCTGGCTGCCATGACCATGTTTTCCTTTGAGGCAACACATCCAGGACAGAACTAGGAAAAGTTATTGGGTGGAGGTTTGAGGAGCTATAGGTAGAAAAAAGTAACTTTCCAGTAAATTCTATAACCAGGAAAAGTTAAAATTGGGGTATTAGAACATCTTATCAAGCACCCCAGAAAACATAAGCAGAAGTGGAGATTTTGTCCCCAAATGGTCCCCAACGACCCATGGAGAAAAGTGGGGCAATGCTGACATATTTTTGAGTCCCACAGGGCTGGCTTATATCCAGAAGAAGGAAATGAACCAGATGTCAGTTTTTAGTTAACTGGAGGGGGATGTGGAAAAATTACCCCCCCAAGTTCCCCTCCCACAAATTGGTATTATTAATGTAAGGCCCCCTTAGGGTCTTAAAATGGCCTTGAGAATCCAAATGTGGACCTTAAAGTTGCTAGCCAAAGTGCTGAATCTGTGCTGGATAAAGAGTTTAGCATCTGCATCCTGGATAGCTCTTTCAAAGTCTGGAACAAAGGGCAGAGTGGAATCAATACACTCTCTACATGGAAGGTATCTCCACACACTCATATACTGATACTTCCATTAGCTCAATGGGACTTTCTGCTTCTCTTCCTTCTCCATGCTACCAGAAAATCTGCACTGGAAGGTTTCACAGCATTTGGAAGCATCTTTTGAGGTAATGCTGTGGGCTGAATTGAACACACACACACATGTTCTGTAGCTGGAATTGCTTCCTTTGGCAGAATAACTCTGTTGGATCACATTGAGGAGACTTTTGGGGAGCAAACAACTTGATTTATTTTCTTCTTCTTTTTTCTTTTAGGTGTGTGTGTTTTTCGATGTATGCTGATTTTATTCTTGCTTTTCCACAGAAACTTTACCACTCAGTAAGTTAGCCTCCTAATCCCTTGGTGAGGGCATGGCCTTTTTGAAGCCTGTCACTTCAAGGTGCTATTACTAAATATATGCTTCTAATTTAAATTCTCATGCTATGTTATAGTACCCTAAGGCAAGTGCTGGTGTTGGGTTTGTGAGAAAAGTCCAGTCCTGGTGATTATCTGATGACCTTTTTGAAAAGAGTAGTATGGGGGTTATACACACTCACAGAAAAGATTGAGACCACATGTACACCCATCTTCCTAATTTTCTCTCACAGCTGAAGAGTCCAAAGACTTACCATTTCCTCAAACGCATGAGCCAGCAAAGGCTGATCAAAAGTTTATATTGCTCCAGGAAAGGAAAGAGTCCTGTTTTTATTAATAGCATTCTAAAATACTGGAATAAATGAAATGCTTGAATCTTGTAAGCAACCAAAGTGTGTTTTCTGACCTAATTAAGACTCTAATTGTGTCCATGAATTTGTTGGCTAATTTACTTATTACATTTATATTCCTCATTTCATTTAATGTAGCATTAAATAGCTCTCTGCTTCCCACTTGATCCTCACAAACATCCTTATGAGGTATATCAAGCTGAGAGTGACTGACTGATACAAGCTTATTCAGTGAGCTCCAAATTTCAAATTAGAATCTGGTTCTCCTCGGTCCCAGCCCAACATTCTTAACAGAAATAGCACCAGTGGGAAGCTGGGATGGCAGGTGGCATTTCTTAGAGTCAAAGCAGGCTAGCCAAAGGCAAGTACATTAGTCCCTCCACATTCATGAGGGTTCAGGGCACAGAAGCCTCGTGAAAGAGGAAATGCCTCAAAACTCCCCCCTTTTCCCTTCCAGAGCTTACCCTCCCATTCCTTTGCCTCTGGTCCTGGCTTTTCAGGGGGAAGAAAAAAGACAAGATAAAAGCCTTACCTGTACTTTCCCCTCAGAGGAAGAGCAGAGTTCTGGGGTTCTAACTACTTCCATCAGCCATCTTGAGAAAGGAGGAGTAGGAGCAAAGAGAGCACCTGACCAATCAGCAGCCATTACACAGCAGAATGTGCAGACACATCGCAGAGAGGACATGCCTCCAGCAATGAGGGGGCTTTGCTCACCCAAAAGAAAAAAAAGTCAATTTTAAACACAAGCCTTGCAAGCCTGGTGTGAGGAATGCAAGGGAACGGGAGGAGGAAAATGGGGGGGGGCAAGCACATGACTTTCAAATAATCAAATTCACTTAAAGTCAAACCCACAAATGTGAAGGGAAAACTGTATATCCCTTTTCTCCACTGTTGCAGCTCTGAGGAATTACAAACTGTAAGTGATATGCTTGTGTGTGTGTGTGTTGACAAGGCAGTTGCTTGAACAAGAGATGGAGCTGAATGAGATAGATCAATCAAGTCATAACCAGCAATATGCCATTTCAGAAAGACTGTGGTCTATTTGCATAGCAGCACCAAAGCATGTCAGCTTCAAAGAGGCTCAAGTGTGGACCCTAAGGATAGTGTGGATATCTGATGACATTGTTCTTGTTTCCAATGAACTGCATGCAGGAGTACTGTGTGAATAGAAAGGGAAGGGGAAAGGAGTTTTGTGGCATTTTTAAGACTAACCAATTTATCTCAGCGTAAGTTTTCATGGCCTGCAGCCAATCTCTTCAAATACATCTGAAGGAGTAGACTGTAGTCCAGGAAAGCTGATACTGAAATAATCATTTGCACTTAACCATGCCAGAATATTCCTTTTTCCTTTTCTCTCTTATCCTGAAACAGACAAATGCTGTTACCTCTTTGAAGATTGCTACACTGTGGATGTTAGTTCCCAGGGAAGGCAGCTCCTTGAAACACACTTACGAGGCATTCTTCCTTTTTTTTTTTATTAAAGTATATTAAAACAACATAACATCAACTTACATCACAAAATACGATACTACAAAAAACAATACTAGAAAAAATTCTAAGAATAGAAAATACTAAAAGTAAATCAAAATAAAATTCTTACATAACTATATAATAACAACTAACAATAAAGAGAGGAAAAGAAGAGTGAGAGTGAGAAAGAGAGAAATAGACAGACATCTAATTAAAAAATGGCTCCCGCCCCAACTATCATCTACTCTTAGTATTGTGTGTGTGTGTGTACACACACACACACACACACACACTAGCATGAGGCATTCTTCCTTGCCACATCACCACACAATGTTGCCTATCTCATCTACTAAAGTTATCAAATGTACTAACATATCGATCTGTTCCTCATAGGGCTTTCCCACACTTTGGGGGGAAAACGGGGCAGTCCGTTACTCGCCGGACTGGTACGCTCCCCCCGACGATCCATGCTGATCTGGAGCAGAGTGTGCCTGTGCTACACACTGCTCCAGGGATGAAAATGGAGGCTTCCAGTTGGTGGAGGCTCTCCACCAACCGGAGAAGCTCACCAGCCGGAAGCCCACCCCCAGAAGATCTGCAGCCTCGCGCTGGCGCGAGGCTGCAGATCTACACATTAGCACAGCGACGGACTGGGGCATGCCAGGCTATTGAAAGTCCTCTTTTAATCGGTCTTTCAATAGCATGGCGAACCACCAGTTCTGGTCATTCCGGAGCGGGCTGAAGTCCGGACATACATTAAGTAGTTCAGACCCAGTTCGCCCCCAAGTGCAAACGTCCTCGCTGGAGGATCGCTTCCCCGTTTTAAAAATAAAATGCGGAAAAGGCCACAGTCCTGAACCAAAATTTCTGATAAAATCTTTTTTCTAATAAAGTTTCAGAGATTTTCTTCTTTTCTCTTGCTGCATAGAATAAACACACACACACATATAATATTTCTGTAGCAAACACTGTCATCATCTGCCATGCCCCTGCATAGCACTTAGATTCGGGACATTGTTCAGTTCTGGTTGGACTGCCTACCCATTTGCTGCTGTTGGTGTTTTCTGCAGTGGTGGCTTCTCTCCCCGCCACACACCAGACAGCAAGGGAGTGAAAGCAGCTATCAAACTGACAAGGCTGATCATGAATGCCCCTGTGTCATAGAACTGTTGAAGAATTTCTTCCTCCCCTGGATAAGTGTGCTGAAATGCAACTCTCGTCCTCTTGCTCATTCACATCCTTTCAGTTTCTCTGCTCAGAAACTGGGGGGGGGAGAGAGAGACTTTGAAGGAATTTTTGCATACAGCTCTAGACGGGCTATTCTTCTGTGAAATGTGTTTCCTTTAAAATGCACAGCTAATGTTTAAACAGGAGTGAGCCCAAAGAAAAACAGCAGGTACTCTGATATGAGAAAGAAGCTGGAATTGGGGGAGCGGAATCTTCACTGTAGAAGATCCTTCCCTAGATGTCATTGCTTCATAGATGTGACTACACCACAAAAACCTGTTTGACAAAGTTTGCTACTACAAATGTCACTCCTCTTCTTTGGGTGGCTAGGAGGCCTGTAAGAATATAGCTTCCACCCCACAGCCGTAACTGATCATGCATTTTCCATATTCTTAACCCATTGAGATCAATCAAGAACTGGGTGTTTTGGAGTCCCTGTGCATCTATAGGGCTATTATGCTGTGGGGAGGGAGGAACAGTGTCTGGGACCCAACATAGAGATGCATAGCCCATTGAACATTACTCTGTGTGGCAGCCTAGTTTAACTTCAACAATACCTCTTGACATGATAACAACATTTCAATTATATACATGAAGGAAGCCAACAGTGAAATCACAGATTTCAACATATTCTAAATTTATCCCAAGCATTCAGTGCTGACATGCTAAGAGGATTATCTAGTAAGATTGCTACAGTTTATTTTCAATATGCCTGGTAATATCAGGACAAATGCTCAAAGGGAGGAACTAATGGTAAATCTTGTTCTATGAGACTGCCTGCCTGCTTCTTCTCTGCTTTTATCCATTGGAAAATGATTTTCAGACACCATAATGTGAGATGATACAGGGAACATTTAAAGTAACTCAGCATGTACTTTGATAGGATCCCCTGACCCATTTCAAAAAAGTCTTGGAAACTGTAATATTCTTGAAGATTGTCTCTTTTTTTTCCTACCAGAGCATCTTGATGCTTAATTTAATCTAGTTACTCCTGGTTGCTTGCCCATTATGTTATGCTGATGTGCTTCGAAGAGCGGGGGAGATCAAACCACAGTCTAAGCTCAAGAGGAAGTAGGACTATGTCAAGGCAGGCTCTCACTAGAAGCGGAACCAAAAAAAATTTGTATACTGAAATCTTTCAAAGTAGTTCAAAGGCACAATATGTAATTAGACAGGTTACAAAACAAATTCCCCACTAGTTAATTAAAAGAATCGCTGGCTGGTATTGTTGCCTGGCAAAATGTAATACCTTTCAAAGTATTCAAAAATACAAAACACATTTTTGGTTTGGCAATTTCTAACATGGATGCTACAATTTGAGGTTTTTGGGTTTTTTTTTTAAATGAACAGTCTGGCATCAAAGAATCTGGTTTCATACAGTAATATAATTACATATTACATATCAAATGAATACAACACACACACTAGACAACTGAGGTTTAGGATGTTAAAAACTATATCATTTTATAAGTACCTGACAACGCACACATATATACATCAACTGAAGAGTTTTTTCCTAAAACTGGAAGAATCCCAAAACCGGCATGACTGTTGACCATGAGATCCTGGGAGCTGTAGTACAAAATAACAACTTTTCTAAGCCCCCACTTCTAAAGACACTTTAAGAAGCTATCAGATGAAGCTTCTACTGTGTGATTGCCCTGCTTCATTCACAACATTTCATTCAGCTTCATTCAGCTCCATCATGCAGAAGCCCAGAAGCAGATAACAGGTCCTGCTCCCATCCCAAATGCCACTGCCCTGGCCTTGGAGGGAGGGAAGAAGAGACAGTATCTGCTGGGCTTAATCTGCTACCACACTGCCATCCCCTTCTCCTTTCATGTCATGTCTTAATTAGATTTTAAGCTTGAGGGCAGGGAACTGTTTTGTTGTTCCTTTACTTGTAGATCACCATGTACAGTGATGGGACTATATAAATAAATGACGATAATAGTGATGATGATGGTGATGACAATGATTTTAAAAAAGGTCTAGATGTTATCTTCCATTCAAAGCCTTCCAATATTTTCCCAGCATTTCTTCCTTTAAAAAACCCATAAAAATCATAATTACTATTGTTGTACATTTGTTATTGTAGTTTTGCTTCTGGGAATGAGGAGAGGTGTTTGTGAGATTTGCTACCTCATGTGCTAAAACATCTTAGTTAATACTGACTACAGTGCATCTTAATTTGAATGGATGATGTGTGCACTCGCTGTACAGGTAGAAAAAAGTCATGGCCTCTCCCTGCCACAAAGTCCTAATCACCGAAGCTTCATGAAGGCTATGAGGGCCTTTTCCTAACACTGACAAGCTGCCCACATGCCTTCACCACTGTAAGACATTGCTCTTTCCATGTGCAGATTATTGTGAATTTTGGGATGCTCCAATGTTGTTTTTGCATGAGTACCCCCCCCAAAAAAGTGGTGCGCCCAGTTCTCAACACAATCCCCTACCTATTGTGTCTTTCGTGCCATATTCCATTCTGTTCCAAGGAGCTCTCTACATCTCAGGAGCAGCTGGGGGGATGGGAAGGGACAGTGGATAAGCCAGAGTGTTGAAAAGGGGTTGCCACTCCTTGGCTGGGATGCAAATTTGTATAAATTTCATTCTCATAGATAAGAATGAATAATTGTACAATTTTTCATCCTGCTGCAAGAAAGTCCTCCAAAACTGCACAGTTTTCAAGAACTCTTCACACTTCATGAGAAGTAATATAGCTTGTAATCACAGTTATAGTTTGTAATATTTTCATGGGCTTGTAAGAGGCACCTAATGAGATGCTGAGGAGGTTAAGTTTTCCAGGTTCCAAGTTTTAGGCACTGGCTTCACTCTAGTTCCCCCAAGAAGTATTATGGAGTGTTACCCTGATTTCTGGGAGTCCCGTGAGGGACACCTAAGTGTGCTCCAAATTACAAAGGTGGGAATTAGTCAAAAGAGCACAAGCTAGCACTACGAGAGGCAGGGCAATGGAGTGAGATCTTTTACCCAATGTCTACGGGGTCAGACCGAGTCAAGGAGCAAACAGAAGTAAATAATAATTGTTGTTTTTACTAATATACAGCCAGACAAGTATATGCAACACACTCACACAGAGAACTATAGAAATAAAAGTTGGAGTTGGATAGAGGGATTTTAAGAGGAGGTTTGGTATGGGAAATACTACACCTGTCCTGAAGCCCGGGTAGTCTGAGGAAGAAGTTCGTGGAAATGGAGTTTCTCAGCATGTGGAGCTGAAGGCTCACCGAATGAAGCAACAGCAAGGTGGGATGGAAGCCAAGAGTGATCCAAGGAAGCGCTCAAAGTCTTATAGGGGAAAATGTGGCCGTAGGCCAGTCCATTCTCAGGGATAACAATAAATTTCATGCTGGAGACAAAGCCTCCGAAAGGTCAGAATTTTACATGATTGAGTTAAGACCGAATTGTCAATAGAGTAGCCAGTATGCAAACGCGGGGTGCTTGACAGTTGAGGATTCGGCTAGTCAAGCTGTCTGCTTGGGGCAGGGAGTCCTTTGTAAGTAGCGTGCATACATAATGTGGTACTTGCCTTGACGTCTCCTGAAGCGGCAGTCTGGCTATTTCTGGCCTGCCTGTATTTGTTTGGGATATTTCAGCAATTAGCGGCCATGCCTGTATGTGAGCTTGTCCGGGGGCCTCGCAAGTACATGCAGGAAAAGGAGTATAGAAGGCCAAATTATTGATATCAAAATGATATCTAATATTCCACAAGTCCGGGCTAGAAACTGTGGTAACAGGAGCTTGCTGCTCTTTCAGGCTCAAAAGTTCTTGACAGAAGGAGCTTCAAAAGAGGACAAGTGGCAGTGACAGCAGTACAGAGAAGCAGTGGTAGCAGAGAAGAAGAAGAAGAAAAGGCAGCAATAAAGAGGAAGAGGAAGAAGAGAGAGCAGCAGCACTATAGCAGCAGGAGTCAATCATGGGAGAGCTTGGGCAGTTGCTCTCTTGAAATTTGAACACAATAGCCCTTTTTCAGGGCTTAGAACTATGATGCAACAGCCCTTGGAAGGACTCAAGTTTAATAACAGCCCTCTTAAAGGCCATAAAATTTGAGCCTCAGCCCAAGATTAGAACAGCAGGGAAGAGCCAGGAGTGGACATCTGCTTGGGTGTCTCCCCAAACACCTCCCCACACCTCAGAACACATCTCCTTTTCAGGGCTCAGGACTGTGGTTGGGCAAGCTGTTAACAGAGGCTAGACTTTAGAAGGAGTCTAGCCAAGGGAGGGCAAGAAGAGACAAGGAACAAGTAATGCCAACAGGAGTGAGGCAGTCTGTCCAGTATTGGAAGGTACCAGAAGAAAGAGGATAGACTGTGAACAGGGGGGCATGGAAGTATGTGGGGAGGCTGTTGGCATAAACAGTTGGTAATAACTTCTAGTGCATGCTGGGAAACCTTTAACATAATTGATTGTCTGAAAGTGGTGAAATTAAGGGCAAGGGAGTGGTGTATGAGGCTGATATAACTATGAATCCAAAGAGTGATCTTCACCTGAAATCAGTGCCTGCTTTGCTTAGCTATTGCAAATTGTTTTCTATCATAGCTACTGGAGTGCACAGTATTTTGCTAATCCATTTCAGTTTTTTCCAAGGGTATTATGAGCCACAGGAAAAGAGCAAATTAAGCCAAAAAGAACCAACTATCTCCTCCCAAAACCAGGGACCAGTCTGGTCATTCAAGGAAGACATGGTTAGAGTTAGCTCCCAGCAGGAAAAGAGCATCATCAGAAAGAGACAAGGTTCCAATGCAGAGATGACAGCAAATACCACACTGGGGGCCAACATCCTACAAGGATTGTCACAGACCTTGAAGACCGTAGCAGAGAGGGTTGGACAGCTAGGGTCCAGGGGCCCAGCCACTCAAGAAATGGAAAAGTCATCCAATTCAAAGTAGACCAGATAAGAGGATAGGGACCCACATGGTGGAACAGCAGCTGGAAGGAGACGCTGAGACCACTCCTCATCCATTTCCTCAAGTGAGTCAGAGAGCCAGAAATGGAAGGACTCTAACTCTAGGCAACCATCTAAAAGAAAGGCAAGCATCAGAAACAGTACAAGTCAGCCAGCCATCTCCAGTTCATCGAGTGAGCCCTCCTCATCTAGTGACGAAAGTGCATGGGAAGGGGTTGACTATAGGAGGGCAGTAGCAGAAGTATCTGAGTTACTAGCATGGATTTTGTGCAGGTGGGCAAAAGCAACTAAGGCTGCATTGGGTCCATGTGCAATCTGGACTGTGGGGGGTATATGACAATTGACAAATTCCATGTCCACATTTGGGGATCCTCACCCAAAATCTGTCTTGTCAGGAGGAATCAGGGAAATAATCCTAGATGACTGCTACATAAATGTTTTTTCTCTGCTAAAACTTGAAGAGGAGGAGGACTACAACTTAGGGAGAAAACAATCCCTTTAAGCAACTTTGAAGATGGAGGCCCAGTTCATGCCCAGTCTTGAGTATTGGCGTACTTCACATTTAGTGACCAGGAACCACAGAATGGCACTGTTCCTGAATATCTTCTTATCTTCTACTTTATTTTGTAGCACCCTGGCATTGCTTCAAGAGGTTGGGTTGACTGAATACAATTGGATCATTCAATAAGGTGATTGGTTAGTCGATCTGTGTCTTATGATGCACCAGCCTGCACAGCTGTGACTTTATTAAAGTTGTGGCTTTGTTTACTTCCAAACAATGGTTGTTGTTTGGTTTGTTGGCTTCTCCACCTCAAGCTAACTCCTTACTGCTAGCTGTGCAAATACCATTTTCTTTTCAAAAAACTTACAGGCAAAATAATTCCAGCCTGAAAAATTCTGTAAAGGATTAACTTCTCCAGCATTTCCTGACACTTGGTTTCTAACGTTTTCAAATATTCTTTCTATTTCTACTCCTTGGACAAGTCAAAGTAAGGATGGAAAAATCTATGCTTTAGTTTCTCATTTTTCTGATTTTATGTTCATTCTGACTGGTTTCTACATAAAAAGGGTGGGGGGTGAATAAAAACTTACATACATAATCATGTGCATTTTTCTAACAAACAATTTTCGATACTGTACTGTTTGTACATTTCTGCCATTGATACAAGTATACATTTTGTCCAGACTTTCCCCTGGTGTACATATTTTGTATGCATTTTTTGTTCAGTGATTTTCTTCATAATATTCTGGAGAATGCAAAACCAAAGTATAACTGCATTCTGGTTCACATACTGATTCAGGTGATGGGAATTTGCCACGTTTTTACTGAGATGTAAACCAAATGAAACAAAACATTCATATTGGGTTTGCCAACATTGCTGGTCAAACTATACTCAGTACAAATGTCATGCGCAGTACAAACGTCTCAAATCAGGCAGCAGAAGCAATAAAACTGCTGATGTGCTATATCTGGTTATTTCTAGCATCACAGTGAGTGATGGAATCCCTAGGGTACTTCCATGCACCCTCCCCAATAGGAAAGCTCAACGGCTGAATTGTATTGTGGAGAACCCATACATGGCTTCCAACCCCCAAGATGGAAATGACACTCCAATAACCCTAGACAACCCCTTCAGGAATTTGGAGGAAATCCTGGGATTTGTAGTTTGGTATGAAATTCAGACCTCTCTAGTGCATCTCCCCCTCTGTAATTACAGCACTAGAGCTCTCTAGTGGAAAATGCTGACTACTTCATGAAACTATACCTCCTAGGATCCCATATGAACGAGCCACTTCACTTAAAGTGATATCAAGCAGCTAGAATTATGTAGTGTACATACACTTCAGATTTCAACCTCTTTTGGCTATTTTGTTTAAAAAGAGTATGATGTGTAAGATGTTCACACAGCTACTTCTGGAGTGGCAGGGTAGTCTGTTGGTAATGGAATTTCAAATCCATCTAACAGTTTGGAAGCAATGTGCAGGTCCTCCAAAATACAATTAAACTTTCCAGCCTTTCTACATGAGAGGGTGGTGTGAATGTATGCTGATGCCTTGAATGTGTGGCAAAATGGAAAGAGACTAACAGCATTCTGTTTTGATCTTCTGTTAAAACAGCTAGCTTTTCACAAGTTAAGGGCTTTTCAAATGAAACCGAATTGAAATTCTGGATTGTGGCAATCATTCTGCCTGTCCTCGGAAGGAATGGCTTCTTTCATCTTTATGGTTTTGCTAGGAGGCACTAACCCGATATGTAAATAGATGGGAAAAATTGGTCTAGAAGTCTTGAAGAAAATTGATCTGCTGTTGCCCTCTGCTGGATACCTCATTTTATTTTGCAGTGATCCACAAATAGGCCCTTTTCTAGCTTCCATTAATACCTTGCCATAAAACAGAATATCTTTAATTCTGCTGAATCTAAAGATGGATATACTACATGCAGCTGAATCTAACTGCAGAACATAGGCCAATGTCGAGATACTGTATTTTTCATGCTTCTGCTCAGAACTCAGTAATCCACTAAAACTGGCAATACTGCAGCTTCTGGTGGACACTGATGGATCACTAAAGGAGTCATGGAATCAGCCTCTGTCCTATTCCATGAACCAAAATGGATACAGATATCCTAACTCTAAAGCATATTTGGATAATGTCTGCAAATAGTGCTTGAAATCACTCAGTTTATTGTTTGCACACAACTCTTAGTTGTTCTTTGGTTCTGTTTTTGTACTATTTTTACTATAAGCCACCTTAAGAACAGGTTTGCTTGAAAGGTTGCCTAGATATTTAATTGATAAATACTTCAGGAGGTGTCTTTTGAGTTCTTAGCCCAGCCATCTAACAAAGATTCTAGACAAAGCTTTCAGGTAATTAGTTAAAAGTAGTGTTATCATTTTTAGTAAAAAAGACAGAATAAAGTTACATTCCCCAGTAAGAGTGAGTTGTGTGTGGCTTTCATGAATGTCCTTCTTTTCTTTTATCACAAACCCAAAGAGTCTCTCCAGTCTTTAAGTCTTCACAAAACTGGACACTATAACTATGGTTGTAATTTTTCATCAGCCTTCTGCTTTCATGGTTTTCTCATTTGATCTGCTCTTCCACATCTGCTTTCTGGGAAAGGAGCTGGTTTGGGGCTATCCACGGTGTTCTTTGGTTACAGAGGTCTACAAACATCTCCACCTGTCTGTAAAATACCAGTGATTTATACTGTGCTCTGATTGTGACATGCAGTCATACAATAAGATCTTAGAGATAGTCACGTCCCCATGTCATCTCCTGTGCCTCTCCACTTCTCCAGTCTGGGTGTAGTAGATTCCCATTGTTCAGAATGTCAGCCAGACAAAAGTAACTAGGCAAAAATGGTTGTAATGAAGACACTGTTCTAGCATGGATCCAGTCTGTGGATATGTTTGCCTTGCTACACTTGAGCTAGGTCTGGCAGTTTTGTTTTGTTTTTCATTATATTTTTATTTTAATCTCACATAAAAGGAAAGAAAAAGAAAGAAGTTTTTTTTCCAGTATATATGTATATACATTATATCCATCCAGCAATTCCAGCTAAACATATATATTCATTCTTCAAATCTTCAAAACAAAAGAGAGAAAAAGGGGACTTCCTCCCGTGAAATGGTACAGTTAGAAAAAAAAATCTTTAGTACATCCTCTCTCCAACTTACATTACAATTGATACTTAATATTATATACATAATTTTTTAATTACTTACATTATAATAATATCCTTTTAATAATTTCTTAAATTTCACATTTTTCTACCCCCTTCCCTTGCATGTATATTCTCTCTCTTCCTCTTTATCTCTTTATGTTCCTTTAAGTAATGCCCGGCCCAGACAGGATTGGTATTGTTTTATAAACTTATATTAATTCTTTAACTCTTTAACATAATTCAATAACGGTTGCCATACCAACAAAAAAGATTCTTCTCCTTTATCCTTTAAATAATGGGATAATCTGTCATTTTCGATAATATCCAAAAGCTTATCCCACCATTCTCTTTCCTCCGGTACTTTTTCTACATTCCAATATCTTGCATAAACCAACCTTCCTGCTAATAACATGTACCATATCAGTTTTGCCATTCGATAGTTTTTCACTGCGTTTTGCACCATACCCAATAAAAATATCTCAGGATCCATCTCTATTTTCAATTTTGTAATTTTTTCCATTCTTACACGTAAACTGTGCCAGTATTTCCTAGCCAAAGCGCAATCCCACCATAGATGAATAAATGTACCTATTTCTTGCTTACATTTCCAACAAACATTGGATGATTTATGATTTATTTTAGACAATCTTGTCGGGGTGAGATACCATCTAGTCATCATTTTGAATATTTGTTCCTGAAGGATATAGGAGCTCGTCCATTTACGATAACAACCCCATAGCTGTTCCCACTTTTCTAATGTAATCTCATGTCCAACATCTCTTGCCCACTTAACCATATAGTCTTTAATCACCTCATCTTCCAATTTCCATTTCAAAAGCATTTTATATAATTGGGATAAAAGTTTCTTCTCCCCTTTGATCATATTCTCCTCCAGTTCTCCTCTTTGTAGCTCAAATTCCCCTGTTTTCAGGTCTTTCCTATATCTTTCCTGAATTTGTAAGTATGCAAACCATTGTATTCTATATCCTTCTTGTATTAGCTGATTTCTGTCCTTCAACATTATCTGTTGATGTAATAACTCTCTGTAAGTAGACGACTCTATTTCATTTTTTAAAAAAGGGAGAGAAAGAGATTCTGCAGGAGAGATCCAGAGCGGGATCTTAGGGCATAGATATTCCCTATACTTTAACCACACCGAAAATAAAGATTTCCTAATTACATGATTTCCGAAAGATTTCTGAATCTCGCTTTTCCCATGTCAGAGAAAACCATGCCAGCCAAATGCTAGATCAAATCCCTCTAAGGTCAGCAGTTTGCGATCATTCAACAATATCCAGGGACGCATCCAAGCAAGACAAGTCGCTGTATGGTATAGTTCAAAATCAGGGACTGACATTCCTCCTCTCTCTCGTTCATCTACTAGAATCTTATATTTTACGCGGGGTCTCTTGCCATTCCATATAAATTTCCGTAGCTCTTTCTCGAGATCCACAAACCATCTCTTTGGGATACTTATTGGTATCATTAAGAACAAAAACAGTACTTTCGGTAGAATACTCATTTTAATCAATGAGACTTTCCCCATCAAGGAAAGATCTAAATTTCGCCAGCCTTTCAGCTTCCTTTGGATTTTTTTTAGCAATGGTACATAGTTATTTTGGAATAACTGCTTGGCATTATTAGTAATTTGGATTCCAAGGTATTCCACTCTTTCTACACACTTCAACCCGGAGATTAGTTCGAATTTGTCTATTTCATCCTTCTTCATATTCTTGCTCAATACTTTGGTTTTCTTTCGATTAATTTTAAATCCGGCCATCTGACCATAGTCATTAATAATTTCATTTAGCTTTTTAACTTGTACCATCGGATCAGATAAAAAAAGGACAACGTCATCTGCAAAGGCTTTCAGCTGATAAGATACCTTTCCTACCTTTATCCCAAGCACTTCTGAATGGTTCTTTATATCTTTAAGCATCACTTCCAAAGTAAGAATAAATAATAAAGGTGAAAGTGGACATCCTTGTCTTGTCCCCTTACAAATTGGAATCCTGTCCGATTTCTGATGGTTTATTTTCAGAAAGGCACTTTGTTTAGTATAAATAGCCTTCACAAAAGGTGTAAATACTGCGCCAAATTGCATCTTTTCTAGTACGTCTAATATAAATTCCCATCTGACGTTGTCGAATGCTTTTTCAGCATCTAAAAATATTAACATACCTTTGACCTCATTATGCATTGATAAGTATTCTAGAATATCAACTACTGTTCTGACATTATGGCCCATCTGTCGACCCAGAAGAAATCCTGATTGATCTTCATTAATATATTTTGTCAGAATTGGCTTTAATTGATTTGCAAGAATGGAAATAAAAATCTTATAATCCGTATTTAACAGTGAAATGGGTCGAAAATCCGTGCAAGATGGTTGATCTGATTCTACTTTTTTAATAAGGGTTATGTCTGCTTCCTTCCAGCTTGTTGGAATATCCCTGGGAGTGGAAATTTCATTAAATAGAATCTGGAGAGGTTCAGCTACCTGTTCCTTAAACGTTTTGTAAAATAAGGCCGTAAAGCCGTCTGGGCCAGGTGCCTTCCTTTCTTTCAACTGATCAATAGCATCAGTAACTTCAAATATTTTAATAGGCGCATTAAGGTGTTCTTGGTGTTCTTTCTCCAAAACTGGGAGTCTATCTTATCTTTACTTACTCGATTTTGTTCAGAGTATAACTTTTTGAAATAGTTTCCTAATTTTTTCATAATCCCTTTTTCTTCATTTATGCACCTTTGCCCATCTTTAATCTGCGTTATTAGATTCTTCTGTCATTCTTTTCTAATTTTATTGGAAAGTCACTTCCCAGGCTTCTGGGCATGTTCAAAATAATACTGTTTACTATATTTAAGATTCCTCTCCATCTCTTCCATCAACTGTGTCGATAGTTGCTTCTGTAATGTTCTGACTTTAACAAGGGCTTGAATATTTTTGGGCTCCTTCTTGAGCCACTTCTCCGCCTCCTGTAAAGTGATAAGAAGGTTGTCCATACGCTCCTTCTGTTGGTCTGGCAGTTTTTGATCTCATGAATGACTTATTCCTGAGCCCCATAAAATACCAACAATTAATTGACCGAAATTTGTACCAGCAGAAAGATGTGGCCAGAAGCATCCAATTTCATTCTCAAATATAGGTGAATTTCATAATTGGAAAGTTGGACATTTTATGATTGCCTTTTTTTCTCAGTATCAGACAGCACATCCCTTCTACCAATAACCTTTTTCAGGAAGTACACACATGGGGCTCCACACTGATATTTCTATATATTCACTGTGAGCTTTGTAGGACCTGTCCCAGCTGTTCCACTGTAAACACTGTGATTCCTTATTGCTTTATGACAAAGGTATCTCTGGAAACCTTAAAGCAAATTATTCTAAATAGTTTCATTCACTTGAACAAAACAGGCATAGATGGGTACATCTCAAATGGGCTCATAAGCAATAATGTGGTCTCATCAAGGAACTCGGTGACCACCATTCTCATTGTTTCCTTGCCCTCACTTCATTGATGAGTGGGATCAGCATTTATCTAAGAACACGGACAGGGACTGTTTTAGATGCTTGTGTAATTCTGTATTTAAATTCATTCTCTCCTTCAGTAGAACTATAGTGCTCAGATCAGGGGACATAGCAGTATCATTTTATTTTGCATTGGTCACACCTCACCATTTCAAGGCATCACAATTCAGGAATGAGATTGACAAGCAAGAATATGTCCAGAGGATGGTGGCCGAGCTAGTAAACGGTCTAGAAGTCAAACCCTATCAGGAATGGTTGAGGAAGCTGCATATGTTTAGCCAAGAGAAGAGAAGATTGAGAGATTATATAATTGGTATTTTTAATTGCTATCAAGGTGGCTCTAACTTATAGTGACTCTGTGAATGAGAGAACTCAACATTGGACTCTGTCATCTACAGCCCTGCTCTGCTCCTTTACACTTCAGAGTCGTAGCTTCCTTGACTGAGTCTATCTACCTTTTATGCAATCTTCCTCTTTTCCCACTTTACCGAGTATTATCTTCTCTAATGAGCCATGTCATGTCCTCATATGTACAAAGCATGACAGCCTCAGTTTGGTCATTTTGGCTGCTAGTGAGTATTCAGAATTTATTTGCTCTTGGATCCATTTATTTGTCTTTTTAGTGATCCATGGTGTTTATAGAACTTTCCTCTAGCATCAAATTTGAGTCTATTCTATTCCTGACAGTGGAAGCTGGAGAAACTCCTTGTTGGAGATTTTTACACAGACCCTCAGTGGCCTCCTGCTGGGGATACTTTAGCTATGGATTCCTGCAGTGGCAGGGAGTTGGACTATCAGAGGTGGGCAAACACTGAGTGTTAATGAGCTATACTGGATCCTCAGAAGACCTTATAGAACTGGGCAGGGAGGGAGAAATGTTCTCTACCCCCTTTAGACAATATTCAAGGGCATTTGGGTGCAAAACATGGGGGGTGGCAGTGTGTACAAAAAAAAATAATCAAAAAATATTTTGCACCCAAGGGCACCTGAGCACTGTCTAAGGGGCATAGGGTTGTTGTTGTTTTTATCTCTATCTCTCTTTTATGGTCCAAGAGAGGCCTTTTTCACAAGTACTTTTACAGCTTTTCCAGTTTGTAAAAATTGTCTCCCCTGGGACTAAAACAGCCCAGGGGCCAAAAACATGACAAAACTATTGCCTGTGCCTTTATAGGGAATTGGAGTAATTTGCAGGCAGAACTTTTTTGAAAAAACTTGAACCTTAGAGGCCCTGAGGGCCACAAAAATTACTCTGGAGTCACACATTGACTGTAGTCCTCACTTTGCCCACCTCTGAACTAGATGGCATTTGTCATACCTTCTGTTTCTGTAAATCTATGAGCCACATCCATACTATCCTGCCTGCAAGCTTGCTTGCACACCTATCCCTATTTTCCTACAGGCTATGTGTTCAGTTCAACTGCCATCATCCCCAACCAGTATGACCACTGGTCATGTTGGCTAAGGGTAATAGTTGCTGTAATTAAGGATAGGCAAAGTGTTTACTTCTTCTTAGTTGCCTTCTCTCAATTTATTCAAATTAAGAACAACAGAGATAAATGAACAAAACAAGCATCGTTTCTTGAAATACTTCCAAAGCAAGATGGAGTGGGGACAGTGGCAAGGGGGGGGGTGCAGCTAACCGCTGGTCCTGATTCAATGTCTTGATGCTCCACTCCTATTCACCTGTTGCCAAGGTTGCAGGAGCCCCTAAGGAACACTCAAAGATGGTTTTGAAGCCTAGCAATTATTGTGTTGAATATGCTGCACTGTTATTATATACTTGTAGTATGTGCTTTGCAATTACACATACATACTAAAAATATGTGAAATGTTCCAAAAATCCATAATTGAAAAAAAATTGATCTGGGGGTAGCCCTTCTGCCTATATCATGAGTTGGGTATTGCAGAAGCTGTTCACCAGCTTTAAAATTCTACCCCTAATAAGAGTTTTCAGAAGGTTAAATAATAATACACCTATGTATCTACAGAGGAGAAGATCTCATGCATGCGAAGGGACTAGTAACAACTCAAAGTGATTTATTACTGAGCATTTTTTTACTGAAAGAGAACTCCCTATCTTATCATTACTAACAACAAAGCCATAAAACTGCATCTGGATTACAAACAGCATCTGCTGAAGATTAAACAATGTCTAATAGAGTTCAAGCTGAAAAAAAATCCCATTAATAAAAAAGAATCAGCACAGTATTTTCAGACACTCAAATGAGAACTGATGGCAGGTTGGGCAGATTTATTGGATTCAAACTTCTCGGAGCTTGGTACTCAACTTGATGGAGTAAAGAATACAGTGTCTAGATTTGACCACCATGCATGAGGAGACTTTTTAAAAAATATAAGAATGGCTAATTCAGTTATCAAAGTAAATTGGAGGAGATTTAAAACTGTAATCTTAGAATTAATATTTGAAGTTGGGAATTTCAGAAGATGCAGAACAGGGCAACATGAAAGTGATTTACAGTTTTAATGCCAGAGTTCCCAATTAGGTTGGAAATTTTGAATCTTTTCACAGGGCAGTAAGGCCACAGCCCAAGGATGCAGCTAGTTCAAGAGATGTTACAGTTAGCTTTGCCTCTTTTACAAAGAAATAAATTTTTAGATGATTACATACTATGATGAAACTTTAAACACTCCAATTATTATTCTTCAAGACCTGGCATCAGAGACACTTAAGAAACAAAGCAATTTCACCCTTTTACTCTAAAGCTTCAAGAACGTCAAACCAAATAAAAGCAAGGCTTCCCAGTGGCCATTTCTCTTTTGTTATTTGATGCATGACATATTAAACTTTTGTATAATGTGTTATTTAGATGTCATCAAACAAAAAAGTGGTTAACCTGAATGTCAGGAGAGTCTCCTGTCCATTTAAGAGGCTCAGCTACATATGATAGTTAAGGATTTCAAACTCATAGTTCTCTTCTTGCTGGAAATACATGTAGCCACAACAGCAGTATAAAATAATCCTAGGCAGAAAAGGATATGAAAAATATGTGGCCTGTGGCCTTAATAAATCATGTGAGGTTGCTATATTATTACATTCAGATTTAAATTTTAAAATAAATAAGCTCCAAAAAGACTCTAGAGGGCATTATCTATTTATAGGAGGGCTCCTAGATCATAATTTTGCAGTGGCTTTTGCCATAGCCTATGCAGAAAGATGGGCCAAATGGGATTTTCCCATAAAGCTTTCAAAGAATTAAATAACTTTTTCTCTGAGATCCTAGTTATGAGGGAATCTTAACTGAAACATTCAGGGGATGGGCCCAAGCAATTTAAGCAGTGTTGACCTACAAAAAAGGGCATTTATATCCACCAAAATAAGCTGGTATTGCAAAAAATCTTTCAATTCTTTCAGGCAAAATTACATCTGAGTGATCATCTTTCTACTTTTTTACTTTTCATTTCTTACAGTTTTCACCAGAATGCATGATCTTTATTATGGAGGATGTAATATGCAAGACTGTAGACACAAATATACAAATAATTAAAGTGATAGATTACAGTTCCATCTCCACGTTTTCTGCACAAGTTACTTCTGCACCAATATAGGGGTTTAATCCATTATTGTTGCTCATTCAACTAGATAAGTAAAGACAGCATGCAAGGATAGAACATTAGAAACATCAGAATATCTCTGATGCTGTCTTTGGTGAGAGGCTATGAAGGCTGGTGTGTGGGTTGCACATAAAAGAACTGAGCAATTTTAAACACAAAAACAAAGATGAGGTGGCAGTCCTCAAGCAAGAAATTTTGGATTTGTCGAGCAGATTTCATGAGACTCACTCCAACAGAGTTTGGAGAAGTCTAGAAAAGAAACATGCTGAATAAAATTTATTTCATATCAGTAGGACCACTGTGAGGATGTTAAATTTCCAGCAAAAAAAAAAACATAACTCTGTTAGTAAATTGTCCAGACTGATTAAAGAAAAGACAGGTGAAAAATAAAATAGGAGTCATAATAGATGAAGATGAAACTAGGCTTTTTTTATCCTAGTATAAGTTTGGTTAAATTCAGCTCTTGTTTATAGAACCTTTACAGAAAATGCAAAGAATATTAAGGATTACCAAATGGGGACCAAAATTATCTCCCTCTCTGCTGAAGCCAGAACAAATTTGAAAAAGGAAAAAAAAATCTCCCAAGAAGAAATTCAAGAGACAATAGTAAGACCTGAGTCAAGTAGGCCTTCAGGGCCAAATGGGTTCTCACAGGAATTTTACAAACATTTTAGAGAGATTTTGCTCCCACATTTACACATTATTTTGATTATTTTAATTCTCAAATAGTTGAGAAAGATGTTGTTCATATCTGTAAAATGTACTGATTCAACATTAAAAGCAGTACTTCAAGTACGGAAACACAGAGAAAAGGCGCTGATGTCTGGTATTTCACCATTAAAATCACAATATTCTTATAGGGGGCTTCATTTAGAAGAAAAAAAATCAAGATTAAGACACTTCGATAAACTAGGATTAGCAATGTGTATGGTTGATACACACACGCACACAGGCTGATGCCCAACCTTTTCCATGGATTTATGGGGGAAAAAACAACATAAGGATTCAAATATGAAATGGCTTGCATAGTGTTATATTAGTAATTTTATATGGTAAATGCATATTAAAACTCAGGCTTTACAGGAATTATCCTATTTGAAAATTTTAGATATAAAGGATGTTTACATCTAATTAATTTTAATATGGATCCCTCAGATAGTCTCAGATGGGTGTTGAAAGTTGACTGCACTAGATAAGGAAAAAAATAGGGTAATGTGTTGGTAAATTCCCTTTTAAAAGAGTGTCTGATCCAATAAAGAAAAACACATTAGGAGTTTTACATAAACAGTATTTAACTCTGGTGCAACTGTCATATGCCAACCCTACTCTTTTCCCTCTTTGTTGGTGAGGTTGTAAAATTAAAAGTTCTTTCCCACATTTATGGTTGACCTGTAGTACAATATCTAAACTCTGGGATGCAGATTTCTTTGAAATAAATAATACTACCAACTAACTCCTTTCAAGATTCCTGAATGGCCCTCCTGAGATTTTTCCAAAGGGGTAATGCAAAGGTATCTCATAAACCCTTAATTGGTTGTTAGCTACCGGGTGGGTCATTGCCCAGTTCTGGAAAGATTTAAAGGGGATAACCATAAAGTCCTGGGATAATAAGGTGTGGCAATTAGCTTTGATTGAAAAGTTAACCTCTAAACTCCAAATAACTAAAGGAAAGAAAGAAAAACACATTTCTACTTATGATTTGGCATTGTTTTGTTGAAGGGTGGTGGTGGAGATAATGCTAGACTTCCAAAGGTATTCAAATCTTTCAAGTTAAATATATGAGGAAATATTTGTGACATCCTTAATTTATATATTAAGGCTGTGTATTTTAATGTGACCATCTGTGGGTGAAGGAGAGAGAGTTTGTCAGTTTTCTGCTCAAATGGCCTGACTCCTCTTCCTTCACTCTGCAACTCCTTCACTACACCTGAGAGAGTTCTCCTTTGCAGGAATGAGGCCCAGCCAGCAGTCTCTAGCACATTCCCCACCTACACTGGGCTAGCTACCTAGGCTGGGGAAAATAAGTGGGACTAGGGTGACCAGGGTTGCCAGATATTTCTAACCCCATCATGGTACAACACTGTCTGTTATCTGGCCAGCTGAAGCCTGGCAGGTGTACATGAAAAGCCTCAAATCTTATGGGAACCTGAAAATGTTATGAGAAGTCCTCCCCTCATGACTCTGAAGGTGCTCTTTATATAGACTCGCCTCACATACTCCTCTTTAGTCATATGTACAGTGAAGAGAAGAGAGGGTTCCCCCTGCGCTTGCAACAGAGGGACCCCACTTGAGGCCATTTTGGTGCATATTAAATGCTCCAGGGGCAATATGTTATGAGCATGGCTAACACCTCCCCTTTCCAAAAGTGGGCAGAAACCACACTCACAACAAACTGACCCTGGCACACTTGCTTTGCAGTAAAATGGCCTCAGACTAAGATCCATCTATTCCAAATACAGCTAGTGCCCACACGCCCTACTCCCAGCTTTACAGGCAATTGAGAGAGGATTACTGTCTTGCTAGCAGGAGAGAAGGAACAAGAGCAGACCCATGCTGGGATTGTGTCTAATCCCAGCAGGCAGCCACCCAGCATTTGGTATATAAGGCCACTTGGCTGTGCACCAAATGCTCAGGGATCAGTCTGTTGGGAATGTGGCTGGCACCCCCTCATCAACAAATCAGGAAACATTGGATGTGGGCCATTCCATATGGCCCCAATATAGGGCCAGATTTCAAGACTCCTAAATACAGGACATCCCATGGAAAGTGGGACACCTGGGAACCCTTGGGGGTAGCACAGCAATGAGGGCCTGTCTTGCTGCTGCTTTAAAGAAAAGAGGAATGTGTCTGCTTATGGACACTGCCATGTCAGAATAAGCCACTGGACATTTTTGCGGGAAGGGGAGGATGTGCTTCTAACAAAGATGGGAATGGTCTGCCACAGGAGGCTGATGGGTCTGGATGGATTCCTGATGGCTCTTGAGGATTTTCCTGGTACCATGACAGGTGATTGTATCAAAGCCCTGCTTGACTTCTTGAATGGGGAAATAGCTAGGGCAGTCGACATGACTGCCCCTGAGCATCTCCTTCCATGGAGTTGAGTTAACCAAGCCCCTTGCTTTTCTAGAGAGTTCACAGCAATGAAACAAGTGTGAAGGAAGCCACAGCATCAGTGACAGAAAACTTGGTACAGATCTGACTGAACTCATGGAGTGGAGCCAAACCAGCTTTCTGGTTTTCTAGGGAGCTGGCAATGATTAAGTAAGTGAGATGGAGACTACAGCAATGTTGGCACAAGACTCAAAATGAATCTGAGTGAACACAGGCCAGAACCTACAGAAGGCCTACTTCATGGCAACATGGGGAATGCCTTCCACCATAGCACTGAAGGAATAACTGTCTTGTTGAGCTGTTCTGAGTGGTCATAGGGTTTGTTGCATACTGCCCCATCCCCAGGAATATAACACAGATGACTTGACAGCCTACTGTGAAGAATCCACATGGTACTTTGCATATAAAGTCACTCAGATCCATTCTAACTTGGATGCCATAGTCTAGAGAGCCACAAGTGAATAACTGACAAGAATGACCAGGAAATTTTCTATTTATGAGTAACTAATCCAAGAAGAACTGAAGAAAACAATCTTAAAGAAATTACTCTGAAAGTGAGGTAAGGGCTGATAATTACTGGCAACAATGACAACTACATTTCAGCCCTTTTATGATATTGTTTTCAGAAGAGGTGTTAAATCAACATGAAGACATTGTGAAAATGAAAGACATTTATAAGAAAAACAAATCTCTTTATACTAGTGCTCACAAATTGAAAGCTGTCTGAAACTAGTTCACTGAACTGGAGAAAAAAAAATCAAGAGACTTGAGCAGACTTCTAAACAGAAAGGTAACTTGCTCAGAGATGAAAGGGAAAGACCAAAGATTTAAAAGCAGTTGTTAAAGCTGAGAGGAGAATTGAAGAAAAGCATTCAAAACTTGAAAAGAAAAGAAAAAGACTAATGTTTCTTTATTAATAAACAGTAGTTTCTTGACTCTATGGCCCAGCACACACAACTTCCCAAATTTTAAAAAGATCATGTGTAGCTTTGAAGTGAGGCATCAGTGAAGAGGGATGACTCTGCATTTCCCCCACACACAAAACTTTTGAAAGACCTGCAGATGTGAATACTCCAAATCCTAGCAAGATGCATAAGGTAGATTTTAACTTAACTATACTTAAAGTAGCCAGCTTGGGGAGTAATATGCCAATCAATACCACTGTTGGCTGACAAAGATGCCTTACACAAACATACATTAAGAGTCCCTCTATCAGCTACCATTACAGGAGTGCAAGGAAAGCAAATCCATCAAACAATTGATTCAGATTTTATGAAAGAAAGCTGTAAATCAAACAGCAGTGGCAGGGTTCTCAATTCTGTGCTCAGGGAGACCTTAAACCAGTGAATCTATCAGCATCAGCTGACACAATGGTTCACTCCATAAATGAGGACAATATATAAATACTTTAATCACTAACACACAAAAGGGGAGATTTTGCAGGCTTTGGTTTTTAGAGCACCACTACAAAGAGAGGGAGGTCTTTCAAAATAATCTGGGGTGAAGCAGAAGGAGAAAGCCTCCTTTCTGCTCCCCGCACCAGTTATCTTTTCCTCCACCCAGGGGCTCTTTCAGCTATAGGTACACATGAGAACTGCCTCTTTGCCAAAGTGAGGCCAAGTTGTCCTCCCCAGTTGGATAGTGTCAGCAAGCAGGGCTGAAAGATACAAATCCTGCTATTTTAAAGAGGGCCGGACTACCTTTTATTGACATCTCCGTATTGGGATAAGTTGCTAACCATTTGGGGAGGTTTTTAAAGAAGTAGCTGAGTTAATTTCTTGCATCTTAAAAAGGAGGAAGGAAGAGAGAGGAGAACCAGAAAAAGAAAAAGAAATGTTGCAGCACCTTGAAGACTAACTGCTTCTTATTTTCACATGAGCTTTCATGGATACAAACCCACTTCTTTGGATGCAGTACAGAGGAGAGATATCTTGTCAACAGAGGGTGGGAAGAAGATGGGGTTCAGGGAGCAAGTAGTACTGTTCTAAAGGGTAGAGGGAGCTATGGAAATGGGAAATAGTTGCACTCCCTCCAGGGAAGGGTTCACATTAATGCGTTGATTGTCCTCAAACTGTCTCCCAGGTCAAAAGGCTTGGATGGCTGTTGCAGCCATCCACCCAGCTGCTCAATGTCAAGTTTGTGAACTATGTAATTTGCAAGATTTCAGTGTGTATATTTAAAAGTGAGTGGATAGAATAGGATTTCTGTTAGCGCATTAAAATTTCTAGTAGACTATATACATGATCTACATAATAGGGTAGAATTTTTGGTAAACAGAGGAGATGCAATCTAAGAAGAGAGGGTTGAAGGAGCTAGAAAAGAGGGGCAACTTAATTGCTTTCAGTCTTGAAGTGCTCTCTGAGGTTTTGCAAAACACTGAAGTGCAAAGCAGTGACATGGTTTAGTCCCAAGGGTTCTTACCACTAAGCCACCTAGAGATATACTTACTAGATATATAAATGAAGAGGAAAAGGACGCCATATTGGCAGGAGCTAGAAACAAGGGATCTCTCTCTTACCAAGACAATTTGATAGAGGTTTTTCAAGATTTAAGTCTTCAGACCCTGCAAAATAGAAAATCTTCCCACGAAGAAAAAAAAAAGAGTTTGAAGTGTTCCAATTACCCCATAAAATTAATAATAAATGTTGGAAGATACCAAGTTCTCAACTTGGAAAGGGAGAAAAAATTATTATTTATTATATCTCGGAGATAGGTTCCTGCCAATCTGTCAGGATGACAACAATATGTTACTGCACCCACTCATCCTGTCACCTCTGAATGAATTATCTGTTAAGTCAGAAAAGAGAAAGGCTTGTGCAAGATATTTCTTCCTCAGTTAGTCTCAAAGTTGCTACTGGATTCCTTTGTGTCTTTTTATGGTGAAACAGACCAACATGGCTATCTCTTTGCATAACTGAATAGTGTAAATCACGATGCTGAAATCTTCACTGCAACTTCGGTTGGCAGACTAGGGAAATTGGTACCCAATTATATTAGTTGTTGTTTGTTGTTATGCAACTTCAGTTAGACTCCAGTTTATGGTGACCCTATCATAGTAGCTTTGGCAGGGTTTATTCAGAGGTTTGCTGTTACCTTCCTTTCAAGCTGAGAGTGTGTGATTTGCCCAGTTGGTTTCCATGTTGAACAGCAATTTGAAACTTGGTCTTCAGGAGTCTTAGTCCTCGTCCAACACTCCTAGCACTACCTATGCTGGCTCACCAAATTATATGAAAAGGAATCAGTTTGGTTTCATTTGGTGATGATAAATTTCAGACCTATTAGGAAACTTCTTAATGCTGTTCATTACAGGTCAGTTCTCACCCACAGAGCAAAACTAACCCATCCCTCTTTATGTTATTGGCTCTTTCAATGCACTAGTGCCCTTTGACAAATTAGAATGGATTTACCTGTTCACAGTATGTCTCAACTCATCAAGACATCCTTTCAAGAAAATCAACTAACATGAGATTTATCATAACCTGGGGGTTGTTTTTCTGAAAAATATGTGTACAAAAGATGCATATGTCTACAAAAGACAGAAGATTTTTTTTCAGAAAGTTCAAAGTGTGAAAAATTACCAAAAAGGTACAAAAACTCTCATAATATTGGTTTGTAAGGAGAAAACTTTTGAAATTGTTCATTCTTGCATGTAAGATGGTAAAGCAGAGGCTTATATCACTATTGTTAGCACTTCTCCATTGAGGAGATATACAAATTCAGGAGAGATGCAGATTCCCCAAATCAGAATGGAGATTGCAGTAAAGAAGACTAGGGCCATTTCCTCACTACACTGCTATAGTGCTTTTATTCCACTTTCAACATCTTATGGAATCCTGGAGTTTGCAGTTTAGGGAGGGGCCTTTAGAATTCTCAGCCCTCAGAGAGCTCTTTGGCCTCAGGAAACTACAAACCCCAAAATTCCACAGGATGTTGAAAGTGGGATAATAGCACTATAATAGTGTAGGGTGGAAATGGCGTAGGTTTTGGAAAAGCAGCTATGAAGGAACTAGACAAGATCCTGAAGTATCAAGATATATCACTGAATACTCATGTTAGGGTTGTCCATGCCATTGTATTTCCAATTTCTACGTATTGTTGTGAAAGTTGGTCAGTAAAGAAAACTGATAGAAATAAAATCAACTCGTTTGAAATATGCTGCTGGAGAAGAGTTTTGAAGGTACCATGGACTGCTAAGAAGACAAAATTCTAGAGCAAATCAAGCCTACCTCCCCCTGGAAGTCTAGATGATAAACTTAGATTGTCACCCTTTGGACATATCAAGAGAAGGCACAACTCACTAGAAAAGATAATAATGGTTGGTAAGGTAGAAGGAAGTTAGGAAAAGAGGAAGAGCAAATTACAGATGGATAGACTCAATAAAAGAAGCCACAGCCCTGAGCATGCATGACCTAAGCAGGGCTGTTGATAACTGGATGACTTGGAAATCTCTCATTCAAAAGGTGTCCGTAAGTTGAAGTCAACTTGACAGCAGTTAACAACAAAGGTGACCCTATTACAGGATTTTCTTTACAAGCTTTGTTCAGGGGAGTTTGCTCTTGCCTTCCTTTGAGGCTGAGTGTACATAACTTGCCCAAGATCACTCAGTGAGTTTCCATGTCTGAGCAGAGATTTGACTTTGGTCTCCCAGTGTCCTGGTCCAACATTCAAACCTCTCTACCACACTGGCTCACAGAACTTGAGTAGAAGATAGTTATTGAAATGTTGCAGTTTTAATGACCTACCACAAGATGGAGAATGGATGCTTTTCTTTTGCAAGCTCAGCGTCATTCAGTAGTAAAGTCTCCCTTGACTGCTTTAATTAAATTACCACATGAATTCAAGAATTAAACAGCAGGGCTATTTGACTTTAAGCCAGGTAAGAAGCATTTCAGAGAAAAACTTTGTCTGTGGTTTTATGATACCTTTAACATCTCCAATAAGAAACAAGCATACAGTTCTATTCTTCCACCCTTTGTATGGGAATGTTAGAAGAGCAGAGTTGGCCAGGACATTTTGCTACCTGAGGCAAAGAACAAGGTGACACATACCCCTCCTTGCCCATTCTGCAAGCTGGAGTGGCAGTTGAATGCTAGTCTCAGGATGATGTCCTCCAATGCACCTGGGGGCAGCAGTCTGGTTTAGGGTGTGTACAACTGACCGCATGGAACACACAGTGCTGTCTATCAAAAGAGAGGAATGACCAGAGGACTTGGAGAAACAATACATGTGGAGGGAGTGCCAGTTCTTCCCCCTCCCTCCCTCCCTCCCTTCTTGGCCGTTTCCACACAAGACTGTGATAGTGCTATTATTCCATTTTCAACATCCTATGGAATCCTGGGGTTTGCAGTTTATGGAGGGGCTGACTGGCCCCTCCCTAAATTGCAAAGCCCAGGATTCCATAGGATGTTGAAAGTTGAATAATAGCACTATCACAGTCTAGTGCGGAAATGGCCTCTGTCTACTAGTAGGGCCTTGTAATAGACAGCAACTGAAGCAAGAAACTGAGTTTCACTGGAACTTTTTTCATGGATGTGCTTATTTGTTTCTAAACAGACAAATCAAGATACAGAGCCATTTTGCTGCTGATATTCAGAACAAAAAATGCCCTTAAATCAGATGTGTATCAGTTAATATATCATTAAGGTTTTAGATCAACTCTTCATCCTTACATGTAAGCATGAGTAGCATAAAGATTTACATTCCTAGAACAAAGCACCACAGAAGGTCATCCTATCTGCCATAATAGTTGTGTTATTTCTTTATTTCTCAACCAGATTACTGCAGAAGTCACTATAGTATGGAAGCTGAACAGATGAAACATCTATCTATATTGCAAAGAGATTGTTCTGTACCTCTGAGTGACAGTTTTCCAGATATTTGCACATAGTAGCATGTGAATTTAACACCATACTAGTGCCTTCTGCTAATGTTATGGGACTTCCTTACATACCCTCACCAGCATCTTTCTGTGTTACTCTGTTCCTCTCAGGTATTTCCACATACATGTATTTTATTTCATTTAACTGGGAGCAGGAACATAGTTTTCTCATGTCAAAGAAGTGGCAAGTTATTTCCTTGTTCAAATAGGAACATGACTTTGCAATTAAATTGCTTCAGCATCACATAAAATTTCTTATGCCATTTCAAAGCAAAACATTTCTTTCTTCTACAATCAATCATATGTGCAGGAGAATGAGATTGTAAAATGGACTCTTGACACTTCACAGAGCAAGTAGCTGATCATATTTTTGCTTTCCTGTATAGAACTCCCTGTAAGCAGAAATCTACTGCAATAGTAACAGAAATGGCCTTGAATCTTTTCCCCTAATGGCTAGGTTTTCTTTTTCAGCCTGCAAAGGTGTTTTTTTTTTTACCCTAAATACCACTATACTAAATACTCCCACTATTCTTTCCCTGCTGCTACCTGACCACAATAATGGCCTGTCCACATTCTCTTTTTATGTGGATGTTTGAATTAGCAGAAAACAAGCAGAACCAATGAGATTTCCACTCACTGCTCCTTACAGACAGAGTTGAAATGACATAAACCAGACACTTAAAGATCAAATCTCTATATTTCTCAAGCCATCTGGGGTCCTGTGCCAGGAGAAGGGTAGGATAGAAGAAACTAAAATAAACACATTTATTGTTATGTTATTCTGTTCCTTCAAGTCATTTCTGACTTACAGTGATCCTAAGGCAAATCTGTCACAAAGTTTTCTGGGCAAGATTTTGCACAGAGGGTTTTCCTTTGCCTTCTTCTAAGGCTCAGAGACTGTAACTTGCCCAAAGTCACTCAGTGTGTTTCCATGGCACAGAAGAGATCCAGACTCTGGTCTTCTTGAGTCCTAATACAATGCTCAAACCACTACACCACACTGACTCTTATTGAAATACAACTTTAAAAACCCTGAAGCAACAAAACCCAAATCGACACCACTTCCCCGTAACCAAGCAGAACAAAGTATTTTGCCAGAAAGCCTTGACAAAACCAGGCAGTCCCCCTGCCCCACAAACACAGCAGTGGCTGCCAGTTTTTCACTGAAAATATCTGTTTATTCAGATATCCAAACAGATTGAAAAGAGGCAAGGCTAAGGGGAACCCCTGTCCCCACACCCAAGGTAGATATCCACTAGATACCTCAGGTTCAAAACATGATTGTAATACTACTGAAAATAGACGAATGCAACAACTTCCCAATGGATACTGCCTCCCCATCACCAGGCCAAATGCACACATGCACACACACGCACAAATACTATGCACCAGTGAAAGCATAAACAAAACTAGACAACCCACCACCACACAAACAAACACATAATGAAAAACACTCAAGGAATGAAGCAGATGGCCAAACTACATCCTCCCAGTCTGAATGAAATTGTAAATGGTATCCTGAACAGTGCCTGCCTCCCTCCCTTCCACTTTTATTTTGCAGTTCCTGGGAATGGAGAGCTCCACACCATAATCTCATAAAGGATAGAATCCCAAAAACTCATGCAAATCATAACTTCCCCCCCCACTCCATCCAGTTTCCACATCAATGAATTGTCCTAAAAGTTCTGTGGCTACATGTAGAAAGATGGAGTATGTGTCTTTCCTGTTTATGAAGTCATCGCCCTGCCTAACTGGCACAACAATCAGGCAGTGACATCAATCTACAGTGTGTATTGTATGCAGAAATCCCAAAGGTGCAAACTATCCATAGTCTGGGGACAGAAAAAAAAAGGGGGGAGGAAGATGTAAAATAACAACTTTTGCAAGCATGACTGTCTATGAAATTCCATAAATAGGGTATGCTGATCAGAGGATACACTCCAGGAAGGAAGAACAGCTCACTTCTTGCATGTTCCCAAGGAAAACAGTGGGAGACAGCAATAATTTTTGCTGCAGTTGAGTGCCCTAACCTGAGCTGTTGAGTAGCTATGTGCTACATGCAACGGTTCATTAATCTCCAAATACTGAAGGTATTGCCTGCTTTGTGATGCTATTTTTCTTTTGGATAATTGTGTGTAATGCCTCCACAATGAAGAAGAAGGTTGAACTAGTCATCCAGAAATTGTCGAGCCATTGATAGTTTTCCCAAACTAACACCATGAAAACCTGTCACCGCTGTTCACTGGATGGGTTAAACCCAAAAGTGATAAAAAAAAAAAATGGGCTCTGAAGGAATGTCCCAGTCCACATCTTGCAAACAAACACCCAGGTTACCACAGAAGACACAATCACTGCACATTCAGCTGTTGGAGGTGTATTGCCTGGGCCCTTGCTGCCCTAGGTTGGACAGTACTCAACCTACTTTTAGAGCATTTTGAAGTGAGGCCAAAAGCAGCAGGGCTAATTCCTGTGAAATTTCTATTTCCACAAAATGTTTGTGGGATGTCTCTTGGGTGGAGGGACTGAGGCTGGTGCCATTTCCACCCTACACTGTTATAGTGCTATTATTCTACTTTCAACATCCCGTGGAGTTCTGGGGTTTGTAGTTTACTAAGGCCAACGAGCTCTCTGGCTGAGAATTCTAAAGGCCCCTCCCTCAACTGCAAACCCCAGGATCCCCTAGGATGTGGAAAGCAGAATAACAGCACTGTAACAGTGTAATGAGGAAATGGCCTGGGTTGTGAAATCATTGGAAGAATGGATAGAACCTGCACTGGGGGGGAGGGACTGCAGCCAGCAACTGGGATGCAGGTAGGAACACATGTGATGGCTGAGCTAAGCTATCAGGTAGACACGGAGCAACCAATCCAATGAGAATGCAGGTGGGGATCTGGTGCTATGCGCATGCACTATGGGAAAATAAAGATAGGAAAGGAAGGGCTGCCCTATGGACGATTGAATACATACATGCATGGGGCACAGTGGACAAAAAAGGTACATGATTGTGTGGGCACATGTAATCTGATTACAATCCCTATGGATACACCCTCTTTTATTTGTTTGGCTACCTCATGGGGTTTGCTGCATGACTTCTCCTGATTTCATGTTGGATTGAAGGGGGAGTGCTCCAAAGAAGCCAAAGTCACATATGAATACTCCACAGAGAAGCTAGAAAACAGCCCTCAAGTAGACAGCCCTCACTCATGATAAACCTTCAACATCTGGCTGCCTAATTTTATACTCTGTGTATCTGTGAATACAGCATCCTTTTAAGAGTGCAGTGAGATTTCATTAAGAATTGCTGCTGTACAGATTCAGCCTAGCATAGATAGACAGGCATGATTCCTGCAACAGTTACTGAGAACCAGAATGCATTGAACAGGAAGGATATTTATAAATAAGGTGGAAATATTTTCAGGATGTCTCAGAGGAGTGCAAGGTTGTGTGTAGTAGCGGAAAAAATCTCACGTTCACCTGGTAGAATGGTTTCCATTTCTATATGCTGTATTAAACCAGAAGGGCAGAGCTGGAAAATAACTATACTTATCCTTGGTTTGATCGACATGGTTTAGGCAGATATTTGATGACATCCCATTTTCTGTGGGAGCATTTTGGTTTGGGTGGCATAAGGGGTGGGAATAAGCAAGAGTCACCCTAACCATTTCCATTTTCTGCCTATTCCATGAGGTGCAGAAAATGCATATTCCACAGTATTCTGGTACACTGAAGGAAAAGTCAAACCACCATTTCTCTGAGCATACAGAGGCACCACTGTGGCCTACAGCTGCCACCTGCTGTTTCCAAATCCAGCTGCCTTTTGACATCCATCTCCTGCAAGTCTGGGACCACTCAGGTTAGTGAGGCAGGCACTAGCTAAGTACTAGCCAGACTGACATTTGTCCGCATTTTCCAAGAGCATGTAAACTGATTCCATGTTGTATTTTAGTGGCTGAGAAGAGAAGAACTGCTCATGGGAGCGTCTGTCTGATACAGCAAAATAATGTAGGCAACTTGTTGGGCACTTGACTTGAGGAGCAAGGCACCATTTGCAGCTCTGCTTCACACAGCAAAATGCTTTGGATGAGTGTTCTTACTAGCATCAGCCATTTAAAAAATTAAATTAATTTTTTTTTAAAAAAAGGTAGATTTTTGTGTGTGTAGTAGGACATCTAAATTTGGCTTCGGTAATAATCACAAACTCCTGGACCAAGCATGTACTCAGAGGAAACTTTTTCCTTAATTCTTCAATTAGGTCCACCCACATTGCTATTTTCCACCTCGTTCTCCTCAGTGGAACAAGTCTCAGGGACTGAAGGAAGTAGCTGCCACAAGCTTGAAGCCTTCTCATCCTTTTCCTACAGGAAGCTGCTTCTAAATCAACATAGTTTCTTTCAAATGTTGAATAATAAAAAGAAGCATGTATGGTTAACAGGGTTTAAGTCATAGGCAATTGGTTCTATGCTAGCATCCCAAGGCGGGAGGGCATGCTACCCTGTCGTGGTGAGTTTGATTGGACTTGAAAGGCTAAAGCATTTACAATGAATTCCACCAGAAGCATGCCAAAATATCTATGCTATAATAAATCTTAAGGTTTCTCAGGGCCCTTACTTTCATTAGTTAAGGAGGTTTTACATAAGTCATATACTTCCTCAAGCTAACATGAAGCAGAGTGAGCTCAGGCAGCAGATTTTGAGTGTCAAGAAAGAAGCAGAGGATTATTACTGTTTAATTCTTGTATTTCTTACTGCCAAGAATAGGAAGTGATGCTTATGGGTTTTTCAACCTCATGCTCCAAATAAACTTTGTTAGCTCACAGTACTACTCATCTTAAACTATGGTGAGGATGGAGAGTTGCAGGTCTGCCTCAAGCAGCAAAAGGTCTTGGGCTGGTTCACAGGCTGATGGAGATATCTCTGTGATGTCATCAGCAACATGACAGTAAGTTTCATTCAGAACGGTGTTACCTCTGAGTACTCGCTGCTCAAGTGAGATGAAGAAGTAATTTTTAATCTACTTATCTTAGTGAAGAAGTGCTGAACATTCTGATTAGTTCTCAACAATCTGTATTTTAACAGAGAGTAAGGACACTGTCTCATATAGCAGCTTTCTTGTTCTTTGTTGGATCTATTAGTCAGAACAAATGACCTGTTCCTCTCAACCACTATGCCAGCTTAGAACTAAATGACTTTTTATCTGGTTCTGACAGAATGTGCCTTATGAAATTGCCACAGAACAAGACCAGCAGCAGAAACATATTAGCACAGACCTTTTTTCTTTAAAAAAAGTGGAAATTAATGGAATTCTATAGGCTTCAGTGGCAGATCCACCACAACCTATGAAAGATGTTCATCAAGAGAAGAAAGCTCCAGGAAAGAAGTACTCACTTTGATGACACTAGCCTTCTTTTCAGCAAGGATGGACAACCGCCATGAAGGCGGGGCCATTTTCTGGAGTGATCATGTGTTTCACATTTGTTTTTAAAAATCCTTTTTTAAAAAAATGTTGTTGTTTAAACTTGCTTTAATCAGAAGTGGATTTAATAAATGTTGATAACTAGTGCAGATTTTTGTTAATATCAATAATATTGATATTGATAATGACAAATACAGTACCCTGAAGGCACCAGATTCTGTTTGATCTGGGAAGCTAAGCAGGGTCAGGTTAGTACATGGTGGACCTCCAAGAAATTCTAGGTTCTGTGGGCTACATTTCAGATGAACGGAATGACAAACCACCGTTTGAGTATTCCTTGACTCAGAAAACCATGTGAAATTCATAGGATTGTTGACAGGCAACTTGAAGGTACATATTATTACTACCACCACTGCTGCTACTAAAATTGCCTGGCCCAAGAGTTCTTTCCTTCTACTGCTGCCAAATTGGAATGCCTTTTTAAAAATTGCTAATACATGAGTTTGAGGAAAGGGGAGAGCAGCTTATTTTACACAGCAGATAGAAGGAGGCTGCCATGTGGCCTAAGCTGCTATCCTCCTCTCCAGCATGTCATGTATCAAATTTTGACAGGTGTTTCCATAACTGAAAATCTGACGAAGAAGCTAGATGAGATAGGCAGAGGTAGTAAGAGCATCTTCAGAATAGGACAGTGAGAAAATTGGAATGTAGGTGTCTGTATGTTTGGCACAAAACTATTTACACAAATGATCTCTGCAAGTGTTTAGGAATATGGGCTCACTGCATTTACTGCATTCTCAGTCTGAAAATGTGTAAGATAATTGTGTATCCCAAAATGCCTCACTGGGAAAAAGATGACTATATATTCTAGCACACTCTCCAACATTCCATGGATGAATACCAGGACACATGGGATCAAACAACATCAGAATCTGGCCAAGATGGTAAAAGTTATTAATAAGGAAGAACATCCAACATAGGGGAGGCTACAGCAGTTTGCTTTTACCTGAGTCTACAGAGAAAACCAAGATTTTACTCACTCCTCTTTTCCCACTGAGTTAACTGAGTGCAAACTAGGTCTGCACTTGGAACTCAGTCTGTAATGACTGAAGCAAGCAGAGGACAAAGGGGGAAAGAGGCAGAGGAGTGAGAAACCTGGACATTTTTAAAGTAGCAGGAAAAAGTAGGATGGCAGAGAAGTAGTCAGGATGGTTCCTGGCAAACTGGCACAGTTGGGGGTCATGTCCTAGGCTGGGTCAGCTCTAGCATTAGGAAAAACAAAGTTAACTACCTCAGATGACAGACGGTATTCCTCAGGCCCCTTTCCCTTCATCTGTCTTGGTGGACAAAAATATGTGTCTTACGATCTAACTTACCCCCCACCCAAATTGGCCTGCTGCTTTCAAATGTAGTGAAGGACAACTTCCATTGCCCATGTTGAAGATCAAATGCATCCCCAGCCTGCTTCTGTATAGATGGGGGGAAGCATCCTGACTTCTACTTCAGGCAGCAAAATGTTTTGGACTAGCTCTGCTTCTATGCAAGATGCATTTTGATGTGCACCATTGTTGCCCCAAAGTAATGGATAAACTGAGAATAACCTAAACCAAGATTCCTTGGATGTAAGTTTCACTTCATCTCAGCAATTTTTTAAACAATGTTCCCGCCTATGTTGTTTTACATCTGTTTGTCTAAAAGCAGAGTCTATGAACAATTTTTTTAAAAAAATACGTACATGAAAACATATTTTGTTGGATTTGAAAAGAAAGCCAAGTGCGTACCCAGTAGATTGCTAAAACAATTGCTCAGTGTAATCCTGGTGAGACTCTAGCTTCAAACAGACAGATCTTGGTGAGTTCCTAGTGATTTAGAGGCACAGCCTCCATCCTAGCCAGTCATCTTCTATTTGTAGTTAAGTCCCACAAGAAGTAAATAAAACTATAAACCAAGAATGAAGGTGCCCCACTCATCTTACTTGTACACATACGCTTCGTATACTGTCATAAGAGCCTACTAGTTACTTTCAGCTTTGAATGAAGGGACAGGGAACAATAATGGAATATCTCAGAATGTACAGAGTGATCACTAACATCCATTCTGAGAAAGTATTAGGCACAGGGAAGGAAGGAGGGTGAAATAGAGCTTTCATAGCTGAACTCATCTTCTCAGAGGGTCACCAGCAACCACCTGTGTGAATAATCACTGTTATCATTAATGCAAATCAATCCATGAAAATTTCATTACAGTGCTATACATATACTATCAAATCATCCTTTATTCATTAAAGAGGAAGAAAACTATTCCAGAAAGTACAGCTTAGCTTTTAAGTGTGCAATTAACAGAATGTGGAAGATGTAGGATTGCCATATTCCACCCCACTCAAATTCAAGCATGTAAACAGCAAAGCTAACATTCAGGTTTGCTGTGTGTATTCAGAGCAAGGCAGGAACCATCTAGCATGGCTGTACAAACTCTGGTATAGTAATAATAGCAACTGTTTGTCATGCACAGGTACTTTTAGTGCTATTTTCCTAAGATCACTACAGTATAGAGTCCCCCTCACCACAGATCTTTGAGGTTTTGCCATCAGATTTTATGGTTTTTTTAAGAGATCCTGAAAATATCATAGGAAGCCTCTGAGAGAGATAATTCACAAGGGGAAAACAAAGCAAAGTAAGGAGAAGCTTACAAATCCCAGCTACTTCTCTTTCACTTTGGCCTTTTCCGCACGGGGCGAGGGAATCGCCCCATGCCGGTACTCACCGGACCTGTGTGCTCCACCCACGGGTCCAGGCTGGTCCAGAGCAGTCTGTGGCTGCCGCTCTGCACTTCTCCAGGGACGAAAATGGCAGCTTCCAGTTGGTGGAGGCTCTCCACCAACCGGTGAAGCTCGCCAGCCTAAAGCCCACCCAGCCCCCCAGCAGATCTGCAGGCTCACACTGGTGCGAGCCTGCAAATCTGCACTGGAGCGCGACCACAGAGTGGTGCGCTCCATGCTTTTGAAAGGCCTGTTTTCAGCAGTCTTTCAAAAGCATGCTGAACGACCACTTTGGGTCGTTCCGGAGCGGGCTGAGGTCTGGAACTACACAAAGTAATCCGAACCCAGTCCTCTCCCAGGTGCAGTTGTCCTCCCTGGAGGATGCTCTGCACCATTTTAAAAGCCCCGTGCAGAAAAGGCCTTTAACTCATCTTGTATCTCTCTTGCTCCTCTCACCTTTCTGCTGTGCCTCTCACCCTTTTTCTTACATTGCGGCTGCACTTCTCTTCTTTCTTTGCCACATCTTCCATATTGCCACATTCCCCTCCATAACTACTTGCACTCTGCTTCCACTTCCACCTCTTCCTTGCCTGATCTTGTGCCACCACTCCTCTCTCTCTCGCTCCTTCCCACCGCACCTCATACCTCCTTTTCCCTCTCTTGCTGAGCCTCACACATTCTCCTTGCCTCCCTAATTGTCTCTGGCAGACAAAGTTGCACATTTCACCCTCTCTTCCACCCTTCCCCTTCATGCTGAAATGTCACACATCCCTTTTCTTGCACCTTGCTTCCATTCCTTGTTGGCAGCTGCACCTCCAACCATCTCTTCCTACTTCCATTTGCTTCAGGCAGCAGAAGGCAGTGGTGCTGCCATTGCTGCAAGACATATGCCATCTGATTTTGGAAGCTAAGCAGGGGTAAGCTTGATTAGTACTTGGATGGGAGTTTGTTGTTTTTGTTGTGTGCATTAGATTCATTTCTGACTTATGGCAAGCCTAAGGCAAACCTATCATGATGGGTTTCTTTGCAAGGTTTATTCAGTTTATTTACCATTGCCTTCCTCTGTGTCTGGGAGAGCATGACTTGCCCAAGGGTTCTCATGGCCAAGGAGGGATTAGAATCCTGGTTTCCTAGACTCTGACTAGGAAAACCACTGCTCCACGTTGGTTCTCTGAATACCATGTGCTGTAGGCTACATTTCAGAAGAAGGCAATGGCAAAGCTCTTCTGATTATTCCTTGCCTAAGAAAACAGTATGAAATTCATGGGGTCACCATAAGTGAACAGGTGACTTGAAGGCATATACACACATACAAACACACACACCAAGATTTTCAAGATGTGTTTGCACAAGCTCCGTAATACATCAGGTCTTCCTCTCACTCTTGGTCATAAGTTTCTAGAACAGTAAAATTGTGGAACTTCTGTGCAGCTCTAGTTCCAACCATTCAGCTGAAACTTAGCATTCAACACACAAAGTAATTATTCCGTGTGTTCTCATTTAGATCAGGGAGGGGAGAAGAGTCTGATCCTATACTTGTATGTAAAGAAGCATGAGAAATGTTTACATTGGAAATTATTTTCAAAAGGATTGAATTCTAGTTTGGATCTTGTTTTTTCTCATCAGATAATGATGAACAAGTGGAGGAAAAGAGGACCTTGGGTGTGTCACACATTCTCAGCCTCAGAAAACCTCATTATAGGTTCACCTTAGGGTTACCATAAGTCAGAAACATCTTGAAGGCACACAACAATACCAACAGTATTATTTAGCCCACATTTTACTAGCTTGTTTACATGAATACCATGGAAGACCTTGTTAAAAGCCTACTAAAATCAATATATGCTACATCCACAGCATTTCCTTCATCTACCAAGCTTGTAACTCTATTGAGAAAAGAAATAAGATTAGTCTGGCATGACTTGTTTCTGAGAAACTCATGTTGACTTTTCATGATCATGGAATTCTTTTCTAAGTTTTTACAAACTATTTCATCATCTGGTTTGGAATCTTTCCCAGTATTGATGTCAGGTTGAATGGGCAGTAATTTGAGGGGGTCCTCTCCCCCCCTTTTTGAAGACAATCTTTTTGAAGACAATCTGCTGGGAATTCTTCTGTTCTCTAGGAATTCTCACATCTTATTGCCAGTGGTTCTGAGATTATTTCTGCCAGTTTATCTGACCTTGGAGACTTGAATTCATTTGAGTAGCCAGGTATTCCTGTACTATCTCTCTTTACCTGTACTGTGCTGCATTTCCCCCACTGCATCATCTGCTCCATTTTCCACAGGTCAAACACTGTTTTCCTTTTGAGAGAGGACTGAGGCAAGGAAGTTCTGCCTTTTCTCTTTTCCCTATTAGTATTTTACCATCTTCTCTACACAGTGGCCCTACTATTTCCTTGTTCTCCCTTTTGCTAAGGACATAATTTAAAAAGCCCTGTTAATGTTTTTAACCTCTCTAGCAAGCCTGAGCTCATCCTGTGCCTTAGCATATCACAGTTTCTTCCTTCATGTGCTATTTGTTTGAATTCCTGTTTGGGAATTTCCCCCTTTCCCATTTCTTGTACATGTTCCTTTTAAATCTTAGCTCAGTTGAAAGTAGGGATGGGACGAATCCAGAATTTTCCAAATCCAGATTCAAATCCAAATCCCTGGAAGGTTCTGGGAATCCATGAATCTCACAAACCTCAAATCGTTCAAATCCTTTTTTTAAAAAAAGGGTTAAAAAGTAAGGGAAAGAAGGATAATCTTCAGCAACACATGTTCTCTCAGTCTTAGCAAAAGCCTAGGGAAAGATAAACCTCCCTCTGAAGAAATCTGGCCAGAACAATTGTCACAGTTTTGCCTCAGGATCTCCACAGACTGTCATAAAGGCCCTTTCTACACAGGCAGGAAAATGTGAATTAATCCCACATTTTCCTACCTGTGTAAACAGGATCACTACAGTACATAGATAATCCAGGTCAAAAATGGCTTTTCTTTGCATAGCTCCTTCTGGTATCCTGGGGTTTGTGGTTTGATGATGTGCCAGCACACTTTGGCAGAGAAGGCTTGTAAAACTAGAAACCCCAGAATTGTGTCTGAAAGAGCTTTGCAAGTGAGCTATGCAAAGGAACATTTCAGTTGTCCTTGAAATCTCAAGCCATATAGCTTCCAGTCAAGTGCTGAATTTAAATATGAAATATTCAATTTAAATATCTTAGAATACAACCCTAGATGTAATTTGTGAAATTATTAGCAAAGGCCATTATTACTCCAAGGGAAAAATTCACCTACTTCCCATCTCCCCTTATGTGTCTGCTCTCCTGGTCTTCAGGCATCCTGGTCTTCCAGGTTTTCAGTCCTCCCAGTCTCCAACAAACTGTTTGGGTGGTGGATTCGAAAGATTCGGTTTGCCTATTTTGGCACAGGGATTCGGATTCCCAAATACTTCCGGGCTTCATGGAGGACCGTGCGGTCATGTAGAGGCTTTGTTGCCGAAACACGATCGTCCAGTGTGGGCTAGCTGATGTTAAACTTGGGAACCAGAATCGGCTAGCACCCCCCCTCAGTAAAGGGGGTCCAGAGGGTTCTAAGGGGGCTCGATTGAACTCGTCGGAAGGAAAGATACAGTGAGATTTCTCTGTATCGGAGGTACGGAGACGGGAAGAGCCGAAGAGATACCACAGCCACGCTGGGCAGCCGCTTGAGGAGCAAAGGGACGCCGAAGCCTTTTTTAAAGAAGCAAGAAGCAGGCAAAGAAAATACTGAACATTTAACTTTCTTTTATGAGGGATCGGAAAGACCTCAACTTGAATGGACTGAGCCTATCAGCTAGCGGAAGAGTCAGTAAACAGCTCGTTAAGGAACTGATTTACATGTAAAAAAGGAGCTACAATTAAATTGGATAAAGATCGAGAAATTTACAGGACTATCTAATTCATTTAAACTTTGGAGTTGACTTATTACAATCTGGCAAAGAACTTATTTAAAAAACTGATTGAACATTGTCAATAAATATAACATTGCTATAATTAGACTGGATTTTTTAAAAAAAAGAGAGAATGGACTGTGGAATATAATACATACTGGAGAGGAAGACGTCGGGAAGAGCTAACTGGGTGGAAATAATTAAGGGAGAGACAGAGTGTTAAAGACTAAATGTGCCATTGAGGCAATATTTAAAGAACTGTTATTGAAGAAATAATAGACAACACGGACTTTGAGAATAAAGACTTCAAAGAATTGGTCTGGAGAGGGCAGAGAAAATAGAGGGAAGACGGAGAAAGTTCCACCTATTTAAAGGACTTACTGTAAGCATGACGGAAAAGAAGAAGAGGAAGAAAGAGACTGTAACGGTGGGCGATGGAATCTGGAGCATCAAGATCATGAATACTGAGCTGGACGTGTTGAAATAAGTTCAAAATCATGATATAACTCTGTAATAATATAGTACTGTCACTTAGTGTCATTTAAAACAGTTTATTTAGAGTGCAAATTGAAATAATTTGGAAATAAGAGGGTATTATAATCAAGTTAAGAGGGTGTTATAATTAAGTTAATGTTTAGTATATGCTAAGTTGCATTAAAAGACTGGTGGCATAGCTAATTATTCACAGCTGTTGGTTGGGAAAGCAGAAAGGAGGGGAAGCGGGAAGACTATCAAGGAGGAAAGATCAGTAGACTGACCTTGGCAACTTCAAAACAAAGTTAAAATTGGTGGATATTACAGAGAATTTGTTAAAGTTTCGAAAGAGCTCCATCTCCTGGGGTAAAAAGAAACTACAATACAGTTAAGCCTCTGGAAATAAGTTAAATAAAATCAGACAAGTTAAATAAGTTAAATAAATCAGAACTAAGTTAATCTATTTGTAGTAAATTGGTTGTAAGCTATATAGAAAAATATAACAAGAGTATTACATATATAGTAAGAGTATTATAAAATTTGATTTTGTTATATTGCTATATGGATGTTTTGATATGAATTATGATATGATGAATTGTATTTAAACCTTGATATATTTTGATATACTAGAAAATATACTAGTATATTATTGATAGATATTTACAGAAATATTGAAAATAGAAAATAGAAGAATAGAAATTAAAAGGAATTTATAGAAAATTATTTATAGAATTCATAAGAAAATAGAGATACATATAAATATATAAGTACATAAAATCATTGTTATTGTAATATATATAGTATTGCAAAGTATTGGAATATCATCATGACAACAAGAAAGAAAACAACTTATACACAGTCTCAAATTGCAATAGAGAGGAGGCCTTCTCTGGAAAAGACTCCAACTACACCTGAAATAGGAACAAAAATACTGGAAGAGCTGAGGAACTTCAAACAAGAGATAAGACATGAATTAAAAGAGACAAGAACTGAGATTAAAACAGACATAAGAAAGGAGATGGAAGCTTTTAATAAGAAAATGGAAAAAAATAAACAGAGATGAAAACAATGCAAACAGAAGTAAAAGAGATGGAAATAAGAATGAAGCAAGTAGAAAAAGAAGGGAAAGAAATGAAAGAAGAACAAAAAAGACAGAATATAGAAATAGAGGCACATGAACTGAGATATCGGGACAGATGTTTGAAACTTCGCGGAATAGAAGAGAAGGCAGGGGAAGAGCTATATGACAGATTGATACCTGAACTTGTGGTTTATATGGACTTGCCGGAAGAGGAATTGGAAAAGGAAATAGACCGGATTTTTCGTATTAGTTCAAAAATGGTCAGGGAGAAGAACTGGCCAAGAGACATTGTCATCTGTTTTATAAGAACAAGGGTGAAAGAAAAACTGATACAGAGAAATTACGAAGAAAGATTAACAGTGGAAGGAAAAGAAGTAAAAAATTTTTAAAGATGTTCCTTACCAAATATTAAGAAGACAAGATTACAAGAATCTAACTACAATCCTACAGAGATACAATATAAGATATCAGTGGGAGAGATTTGAAGGAGTGTCTTTCACCATGAACTCAAGGAGATATAGATGTACGACACCATCACAAGCGACTGAAGCCTCCGAAAAAGTGAGAGAAATATTTGAAAACAAAAAGAAAGAGCCCAGAAAAAGAAAAGAGGAAAAAGAAAATGGAAATGGAGAAGAAAAAGATAAGTTAGAGCAGAAAGGAGATGATGGTGAAACTGAAGGAGAGGAAAAGGATCAAGAAGAAGAGATAGAAATAGAACAACAAAGTTTGGAAACAGAAGAGAAATCTAAAGAAGAAGAAGAAGACTAAGAAATGAACTTAAAGTGTATATCCTGGAATGTAAAAGGTCTGAATTCTAACTACAAATGCAGACAGGTCTTTCATTATTTAGAAAAAGCAAAGGTGGACATAATATGTTTACAAGAGACGAAGATTAGAGATCGGGATGTAAAGTATCTGAAAAACCCTAAATTAGGAAATTGCTACATTTCGGCTTTTGAAAAGAAGAGAGGAGTGGTAATATATGTCAACCCAAAATATCCTACAGAAGAAGTATTTAAAGACAAAGAGGGACAATACATAGGAGTACAAATTCAACTCCCAAACACACCCTTATTGCTACTTGGTATATACTCCCCATTGGACAACAAAAGTAAATTTTACGAGAAGATTGGGGAAGAATTGCAAAATTATATAAAAGAGAAGAAACAGGAACAAATCTTCATAATGGGAGATATGAACAGAGTTTTGGTACCAGAGAAAGATAGAACAACCAACAAAAACCAAAAAAAGAAGCAAGGAAAACTCCCAGATCTTTCTTCAAAATAATGGATGACCTATCATTAATGGATATATGGAGACAGAAGAGAGGAGATGAAAGAGGATTCACATTCTATTCTGACAGTCATCAAATGATGTCTAGAATAGACTTGTGTTTAATCTCGAAATCACTACACAAAATAGTGAAAGACATTGAGATCCTGCCAAGAATATTTTCGGACCACTGTCTGCTTCAAGTTAAAATAGCTACGAAAAAGCAGACTAATTACTCAACATGAAGAATAAACTATTTTTCGTTAAGGAACGAAGAATATCTGAAAAAAGTAAAACAAGAGCTAAGAAATTATTTCAAAGAGAATGAAACGGAGGGAATGCCAGCTAAGATCATATTTGATGCTGGGAAAGCGGTAATGAGGGGTCTGCTGATAAAGTGGAACACAGAATGGAAGAAAAAGAGGATGGAAAAGATAACAAAATTGGAAACAGAAATTAAAAAGAAAGAAGAAGAGTTAAGAAGAGACCCCGCCAATAAAACTGTGAGACGGGAGATTAAAACATTACAAGAAGAGATTCGGGAAGAGAATATGGTGGAAATGGAAAAGAAGTTAAGGATAGTACAATTAAAACATTTTGAGAACACCAATAAGCCAGGAAGATGGTTAGCGTACAGACTGAGGAAAAGACAAGAGAGAAATTTAATTCTACGAGCGAAGAAAGAAAATCTGATATACACAGACCAAAAGAAAATTATGGAAGTCTTCCAGAACTGTTACAAGGCATTATATAGTAAGGATAATAACAAGAAAATGAAGGGAAAAATTGACAAATATCTACAAGAACAAGATATCCCAAGGCTGACAGAGGATCAAAAAAAGAACCTGAATGCGAACATAACAATGATGGAAGTCACAGAAGCAATAAAAAGAATGAAGATAGGGAAAGCACCAGAACCAGACAGCTTCTCGGCGCTATATTACAAGGAGCTACAAAAAGAACTGTCCTTGCTGATGCAGAAAATTTTCAATGATATTACAATAAATGGTAAACCAGAATCATGGAGAGAAGCAAATATAACTTTGATATTAAAAGAAGATAAAGATCCAGTGGAACCAAAAAGTTACAGACTGATATCATTATTGAATATAGATTATAAAATATTTACAAGCATAATAGTGGAAAGACTGAAGAGGATCGCACAAGAAATAATTCATGAAGACCAAAATGGCTTCCTCCCAAGAAGATATATTAGAGATAATGTTCGTATAGTAATAAATATCCTAGAATATTACGAAAGACATAATGAGAAGGAAGGAATGATGGTCTTCGTTGACACAGAGAAGGCCTTTGACAATCTGAATCAAGAATTTATGATAGAACTATTGGATAGAATGGGATGTGGAAATAAGTTTGTAAAATGGATAAAACAAATATATAAAGATAATAAAGCTCAATTAGTTATAAATGGAGACAAGACAGCAACGATTGAAATTAAAAAAGGAACACAGCAAGGATGCCCCCTATCACTGCTTCTCTTCATAACAACGCTACAAGTACTTCTGAGGAAGATGCGAGCAGATGACATAACAAAAGGAACAAAAATAAAAGGACTGGAGTATAAGGTGAAAGCTTACGCTGATGATTTGGTGATATTTCTCAAAGAACCGAAAACAAGCATAAAAAGAATGATAGAAATATGTAACGAATTTGGGGAAGTAGCAGGCTTTAAGATAAACAAGGAGAAAACGAAGATCTTGACTAAGAATATAAGAAAGAAAGAAATCGACGATCTGATTCGGATGACAGGATTTAAAGAGGAAAAGAAGATTAACTACTTGGGAATAACAACTAAACAGAACAATGGATTATTTGAAAACAATTATGGAAAAAATGGAAGGAAGTTAAAGGAAACTTACAGATATGGTCAAAACAAAATTTTTCTTTACTGGGACGGATGGCCGCAAATCAAAATGATGATACTGCCTAAGATAAACTATTTGTTCCAGAACCTACCAACAATTACTAATACTAAATGCTTTCAACTGTGGAAAAAAGAAATTTCAGATTTTATCTGGAGTGGAAAGAAGCCCAGGATAAGATGGAAAACATTGGTAGATAGGAAAGAAAATGGAGGCTGCAGTGTACCAGACTTGAAACTTTATTATTACACAAATGGCATGATGTGGATAAACGATTGGATTACGCTAAGAGATGGAAGAATATTAAATTTAGAAGGTGCAGATCTCTGGTTCAGATGGCATGGCTATTTGTGGTACAATAAGGTGAAAGTAGATAAAGAATTCCTAAATCACTATATAAGAAGACCCCTGTTAGAAATTTGGAAAGTATGGAAAAGAAAACTATATTTGAGAATACCGTTGTGGGTCTCACCCCATGAAGCTCTATATGGAAAACGGAAAGGAACAACAGATAGATGGATAACATATAAAGATCTATTGATAAATGTGGGGAAAGAATCACAACATATAAAGACAAGAGAAGAACTGATGAGTGAAGGATGGAATTGCCAGTGGTTCCTGTATCACCAGCTTAAAGAACGATTAAAAATGGATCAAAGATTAGAGGGATTGGAAACAAACATTCACTTAAATGAGTTTGAAAAATAATATTTGAGAAGAAAGACCATTTGACATCACATCTATATAAATTCATGCTAGAGAGAGAGCTGGAAACCGAGATTATAAAAGACACAATGATAGTATGGGTGCGAAATATTGGCTATGAGATTAAGCTGGAACACTGGAAGAAAAGTTGGGAAAATACTCAGAAATTCACTCTGGCACAGAGTTTAAAAGAAAACCATCTTAAAATGTTACATAGGTGGTATTTGGATCCTGAGAAACTAAGTAAGATGTATAAAACTAAAGATAAGAAATGCTGGAAGTGTGAAAAGGAGTGTGGCACCTTCTACCATATGTGGTGGCAGTGTGAAAAAGCAAAAAAGCATTGGAAGAAGATTCATGAAATAATTACGAAGATCTTGTGAATAAAGATACCACTGTCACCAGAGATCTTTCTTCTGAACATGATTCACCAGGTGGATAGAGAATATCATAAACATAAAAAGAAGATACTTTATATGGTCACTGCAGCCAGAATAGTATATGCTAAATATTGGGAAGGAGTCTCCACCCTGACCTGGGGGAAGATGGCCGCAGGCAGCGTCTCAGCATTTCAGTGAGCTCTTGATTTTTTAATTTTAATTATTTTTAAAAGGGCTTATCAGTTGTAGGAATTTCCTGGTTAAACTTTAGTGTATCCAAGCTTAATTGGAAACAGATAGCTGGCGTTAGGACTCGGATAACTATAAATAACTATAAATAACGACTGCAACAAGGCAGGAATGGGAAAAAGGCCAAAGAGGAAGAGAAAGAACCCAAAAGGAAAAAAGGAGTTGATTAAAATGGGGAGTGAGTCTGAGAAGTTACAGAGAGAGAGTTCTGAGCCTAATGAAATTGTAGAGGTGGCAGTTAGACAACAAAGGTTAGAGGAGTTTTTCCAGTGTGAAGATCCAAAAAACAAGCCCTCTTCCCTTTTGTACTCCTCACCTACACATACAAACCTTGTGGATAAATCCTATGCCTCGTCTGAATGGGAAGCAGATTATTTTTCTTATTCTGTTGAAGAAGGCTCTTCAGAGATTAAAGGGGAAAATACCTTAAAAACCACAAGTAAGTCAAATGCGGACTTGGAACTGGTGGCTAAGAATTGTCTTTTAACAGCCAAAACAGTTATTGCAATTTTTGAAAAGCTACTAGATATCAATCGAAAAATAGATGAACTTAAGGACATAATGGGAAAGTATGTAATAAAACCTTCTGTGAAGCCAACCTCTGATGTTGCTGAATATCCCCAGCCCACACATGTGGTACGAGATATCACATGCAAGAAAAATAACAGGGATGAATTAACATTACAGCGGCATAGGATTCTACTCCAGGTTGCAATCAACCCTCTTAATGAGGGGAAATGGTTCAACAAACAAGTAGTACTTTATTCACTCTCACTCCTCCAACGAAGGATATATTCTAGTGAGATAACAGGAATCTCCTGGCTCCCCAGATGGCATGGCTTTGAAAGAATAATATTGACATGTAAGCATTCTGCCCTTCCTGCATTGATTTTGGAAAGTAGGGAATTGCTAAGGAGATTCTCAATTATACCTACTCGTGTTTTTCACAGTAATATTGTACAACCGCTGTTAAGCTATAGGAAGAGATCTAAACATGTACAGGAGGTTGATATAAACATCGAAGATTATGAGCCTAGTAAGCAATCCTTGATACAGCAGACTACTCCAACAGCTCAAAGACCAAGCGAAGGTTTACACCGAAGAAATAACACTAATGATTTAATCATTAGGAAAATGCAAATAACAAATGATCCCATGGAGGATGAGGAAGACCTTACCAAGATGTTTGGTACTCTCTCCACTGAGGAACAACAAACCATATTGTGCAAACTACAGGCAGTTAAAACTGTGCTGCAGTCAGTATCTACTGCTGCAGTGTCTATTAACCACCTATTATCTTCCAGCTGTCCTTCTGGTGGGCCACCGACATGTACAACTCCTGAATCCTCAAATCCAATAAAGAGGAAAAAAAGAAGAAGGTGCTCTAGTTCGAAGAGTCCAATTACATTTTTACCTAGCCAGCCGGTTAGAGATCTAATTGATTTGACCACAGTGATAGGAGATGAGAGTGATGCTTCACAAAAAATAGAGACAGTAGGTCAACAGTTTCTACATGACCCCTTAACTAAGCCAAAGGATAATCAGACACCTGCTTCAAGCTACCATAGTTCAGTAACAGGCAATGCAGGAACCATGAGCCAACAAGAATTGCCTGCATTAGCCCCCATGATGGATGAAGCTGAATGACATTCAATAAATGCTGTTTCCCTGGCTTTTATTACCTGGAATATTGCAGGATGGAAATCTAGAAGTAGAGACCCTCGTTCTTGGCTTATATATCTAGATATCATATAATTTTTCTTCAGGAGACATGGGCCGCAGAACATTTGTTCATGGAAGGGTATAAGACAATTACGTTAGATGCTGTACCGGGCACAGGATGTGGGAGGCACTGTGGGGGGTTAGGTATACTGATATCTACTTTATTACAGGTACAAGAAACTAGATTACCTTCATTAGATCAATATGCATTGGCAGTTTTGCTTCAGTTCAACAAGACCCAACTTGTACTGATCAATGTGTATATTCCACCTTTATATGTTCATGCACAGATAAAGCATGTATGGGATAAATTGAACATATATGGGGAAAACAGATTGGCAGAATTTCCTGTAGCGCATACCATAGTGGCTGGTGATTTTAATGCAAGAATTGGAGCAGATGACAGATTGCTCTTTGCTAAATTTCATTGCCAACACTTACCCCCTGTAACTATACCCCACCTTCTGTGCCGCCAGTCTAAAGACACATATAGTGATTATAGAGGATTGTGCTTAATGCAGACTTTTTCCAAATTGAATTTGGTGATTCTGAATGGGTCTACAAGTGATGATTATCCAGCTGAGTATATTCACTGGACTGGCCTTAAGCCCTCCCTTTTAGACTATGTTGGCATCTCAATGAGTTTAATACCCTATCTGTCTAAGCTCTCAGATGTCAGTCGTCCTGAGAGTAATCATTTCCCTGTTATGTTGTGTATGAAGGCCTTCGATAGGATGTATGTACCTACACGCCATATTACAGTGATGTCTGATGACCTCTGTCCTATACGCGCTAAATGGTCACCCCATCAAGCGGAAATACTTACAGATTTCCTGGGAAGGGAACCAGCTAAGTGCCTTCATTCATTAATAGTAAGCCCAAAGTCAGATGATGAGGTATTGGATAATCTTAACAACTTAATCAAATTAATTCAGTCTTTGTTAACTGTTCCCCAACGTATTTTCGTTGGGCAAAATTAAGAACACGACATGAGTGGTTTGACCAAGAGTGCCACAAAGCCTGGAATTCCTTAAAGCAGCTTTTCAAATTGTATAAAGAGGAAACCAACTCTTGCTCAACATCAGAACTCATGAGACTGAAAAAAACAGTACAAACAGCTGATCCACCAGAAGAAAAGGGATAATATGCGAGTTTCTTGGGAGCGTCTGATAGCAGCAGCTAGTACAAATAACTCCACTCTCTTTTGGAGAATGGTAGCACTATCTTTTCCCCAAAAAATATTTATAGTCCATCGTCCCAGATTCCAGCCCATATCTGGGAAGGCCATTTTAGATCTATGTACGCTGAAAAGGAATACTCCATGATTGAATTGGAGCTGGATATATCTTCCCTTCCATACTGGCCCCCAGTCTCTTGTGTAGAAATCAAGAACTTAATTAAACAACTCAGACCAGGGAAAGCACCTGGTGCTGATTTTATCACCTATGAGATAATAAAAAATGACGTAGACTGGTGGATCCCAGTGTTAACCTCACTTTTCAATGTAATTGACCGTACAGCTATGATTCCAAAAGACTGGGGCTTAGCTATAATAATCCCAATTTATAAGAAAGGTAAAAGAGATGATCCTGTAAATTTTTGCCCAATCAGTCTGTTAAGTCAGATTAGTAAAATGTATGCTAAACATCTACAGGTTAAATTAATAGACTGGATGGAAACTGAGGATATTTTGAGGGATGAACAAGCTGGTTTTAGGGAAGGTAGATCGACAATAGATCATGCAATGGTACTGCAACATCTTGTAGAGAAGTACACTCACCAAGTTGGTCAATCTCTCTATGCAGCATTTATTGATTTTAAGTCAGCACTCGACTCAATATCTAGATCCAGATTATGGCTCAAACTTAAAAATTCCACAATAGACAAGCGCTTACTTCTGTTGCTCATCAAAATTCATGAGAATACTAGATTGAAGGTCAGGTTTGGCAATAAAGGACATGTCACTAAGGAAGTACAAGTAAAGAAAGGAGTCAGACAGGGATGTGTACTGGCTCCACTCTTATTTAACTATTATATAAACTCATTGATTCCTTATCTGAGTAACTCTTCCTTCCATCCCCCTAAATTAGCCCATAGGCATATCAATTTATTATTATATGCTGATGATGCAGTAATCTTGTCATTGACCTCTGTTGGCCTTAAGAGAGCCTTTAGATCACTTATCCAGTACTGTGCTGAAGAGGAATTAATAATAAATTACACCAAGACTAAGATCCTTACCTTTTCAAAACATCCTAAGCAAAGAAGTTGGGTCCTAGGAGGGCAATTAGTTGAGCAGGTTAAGATCTTTAAATATTTGGCGATAGTTTTTCAAGCTTCAGGAAGTAGAAATGCTCACTCAGATTACGTGTCCATTAATGCACAGAGAGCTGCTGTAGCCATTCAAAATTATTATTTCAGTAAAGGAGCACAGTTCATCCCAGCTGCAATTAAACTGTTTACATCTAAAGCCCGAGCTCAACTGTTATATGGAGCTCAGCTGGGGATGTATAGTAACACGATCTCTCTAGAAAAAGTCCAAACAAAGTTTCTGAGGAATATATTTCAGGTTGCTCGATGTGTTCCAAATGCTGTATTGCGAAGGGAGGCAGGAGTCAGTAAATTGGAATCAAGTATCTGGTTGAACATCTTTACCTATTGGCTAAAGCTACACAATAATCAGAATGGACTGACCCAGTTAATTCTGGTCGATAAATATAAATCCTCATGGGAAACAGCTGTGCTTCAGAAGTTGAGCCTTTGTGGACTTCGAGCAATTATATCCTAGGATTAGGATTAGATCAAGCAAAAGCTATTGTAAAACAAAGGATACTAGATATAGAAGGTCAAACAGAAATTGCTACCTTTACTAACTACAAACTTGCCAATAATCAACTGATGATCTCTAAACTGGCCGCATACTTATACTACGTCACTGTGCCCAAATTCAGGAGAGCCTTAACACTGGCTCGATTTAACATTCTTCCCACAGCAATATTGGAAGGGAAATATAGGAAAATTCCTTACGAGATGTGATTTTGCCCTTGCAATACCGGTGCAGTAGAAATTACAATTCATGTACTCTTATATTGTCAGTTTTACCGAGACATTCGTCAAGAGCTGATTACTCCTCTACTAACCCAATTCCCAGGACATTCTGATGGTTTCTATCTACGCCATCTGCTGGATAATCAGGAGCACACTGTTATGCTCAAAGTAGCGAAGTTTTTGTATATCATGTGTAAGATACGATCTCAAATGGTTAATAATAGCAATAGTGGCTGATGCGAGCCGTTTAAATGTTGTTATTTGTTTTTGTTAGTTTTTATGTATTTATTCTGTATTTATTATTGTTTTATTGGTCTGTCAGCTAAATATTGGAAAAGAAATGTAGCACCAGAACTAGAAGATTGGCTAAAGAAACTTCTAGAATATGTCTCCCTAGAAAGCTTGTCATGTGCTATGAAAGACGCAAGAAGGGGAGAAAAAGTCAATGAAATGATGGAAGTGAAGAGATATATTGAGAATAATTGGGCAAAGATTTGCCAGGAAGAATAATCAATAAGAGATGACAAGAGAAGTTAATAAAAATGCTGGATAGTGGAAGATAACAAATAGGTTTGGAATAAGTAATGTGGGTGGCCTGTCAACAGCCTCATAAATTTACAGAGGTAATAGATGAAAAGGGAGAAAGGACTAGCCGAGTAAAAGAAAGAAGGAAGTGAAAGAAACGAGATGTAGAAAAGGATCTAAAATAAAGAAGATCCTTTGGAGTAAAATATACAGTAAAGATATAATAGTGATTGTATAAAAAGCATGATAGACATTACATGTATCTTTTTATTATAGATCATAGAAGATTTAAAATATATTTTTGGAATGGAAACAAGTAAATAGAACGTTAAGTATATAGATAACATATATGTTTTTATACAGTTAGAAAATGAATATGACAATTGAAATATGTACGTAAATATTTGTTTCCTTTTTTTAATAAAAAGAAATTAAAAAAAAGTTCTTTAGACAGCAACCCCAGATTCTTTAGACACCTCTCATTTTTCCTTCTCAATGGAATTGTTTGAAATTGTGCCTTCGGTATCTCACTTTAAAGAAACTCACATCCATCATGAATTCCCTTCCCTTTTAGTATTCCAGGATCATACATAGTTTTCCCCTAAGTTTGCTAAAATCAGCTTTCTCAAAGTCTAGAATGCATGTCTGACTACATTGAGGTTCTGTTTTCCACTGTATAACAAACTCCAGGAGAACATGGTCACTCCACCCCATTAACAAGGTCATCATTGTTGGTTAGGAGCAGATCTAAAATAGCTGTTCCCCTTGTTGTCTCTTCTGTCTTCTGGATGATGAAACTGTCTGCTAAGAAAGTGAGGGATGTATTGGACCTTACATTATTGGCAGAATTTTACTTCCAACAAATATCAGGATAGTTGAAATCTCCCATTAATAGTGTATCTCTCCTTTCTGAATGTTTGGTCATCAGTTCTAGGAAGGTATCATCCAAGTCCTCAGTCTGGCTTGGAGATCTGAAGTAGACCCTCACAATGACTTCACTGTTGTTTCTCTCCCCCTTGACTTTTATCCAGATGTTCTCAACCTGGCATCCAGGACTTGTCATGGATCTCTTCGCAGGTATAAACATCCTTGACATACAGTGGTACTCCTCTGCCTTTCCTGTTTGGTCTATTTCTCTGAAATATGTTATACACGTCTGTTAGTACATTCAAATCATGAGACTCATCACAGGTTTCAGTGGTGTCTATTACATTTACTCTGCTAAGAGTTCAAGTTCACCTTGTTTATTTCCCATGCTTTGTGCATTAGTGGAGAAACATCTGACACCATGGGTCATTCCCCTTAGCTACTTGTGTTTTCTCCCCCTTCCAGTATTGGGTTCATACATTATTTACCCAGTTCTCCCAATAACATTCAGCACTTAATTAACTCTTGCCTTCAAGAATACTGTCTCCTCCCACGAATTAAAGCATTCCTGATCAGGTTTGTGAGACTCTTAGCAAAAATGTTCCTGCCAACTCCTGTGAGGTGCAACCCATCACTTATTAGAAGTCCATCTTCATGAAACTACAGACCATGGTCCAAGAAGCCAAACCATTCTTGGCAGCACCATCTGTGGAGCCAGTTGTTCACCTCTACTATTTTTCTCTTCCTTCCTGAGCCATGTCCTTCAACTGGGAGGAAAGACAAAATGATAAGAGATCATAAGTGGTTATAAGGCTGTGGATAGGAAGCTGAAGGACCTTGATGCACAGGTCCTTCCGTTTCCTATCCACAATTTGTAAACACTTATGATCTCTTGAAGGCTGTGCGTTGCAGTGTCATTTGTCCCCACATGGACCAAAAGGAAAGAAAATGGTCAGTGGGCTTGACAAGTTTTGTCAGCCACTCTGTTATATCATGGATCTTTGAGGCAGACCCAATGTCGGGTAGCCCTCCATATTTCAGTTATGGGACATGTAGTAGGAGTTAATTAGCATCTTGCTTGTAACAAGGTATGAGAACCAGAGACTGTTAGATAAACAAAGCTAGGAATGTAGTGATAAGCGCTGCCAGGCTGAAACCAGAACTCCAAGGTCTCTTGTGGGCGGGATGAGAACCTCTTTGCTTTTAATGTTTTGAATTTTGCTAATTGCCTTCAGTTTGCTCACTGAAGTCCTGTATTTTGTATCACACTCCTAATAAATAGCGTATTTGCACTGTTACATTTGTGTGTGCAAATTCAGTTCCTGGCACCTTCCCTGAATCCTGTCGGGTCCCCAAACCACTGCTTCTGTTCCCCTCAGCAGAGAGTCCCCTGCCATTGCCACACATCTCCTCTGGGGATTGGCAAAGACTAATCCATAAGCTGAATCTTCCAAGGTCCCATGCACAGGTTCTGAGGACTGACACTATTGCTCTTGTTCCTGTTGCTCATCTTCATTGATAAGGAAGGCAACTTTGAATCAATTTGGTAGCTCCAATCTCACAGAAAGATCCCTGCTCTTTGTAATTCAATGTGTCACATTCCTCCACATATCTACCCTGTGTTTGGGAACTGATCTCCTCCTCAGAGACATCCCCTGTGTGTTCCTCATCCAGGACAGTTTGTTATGCTCTGTCCAAGAAACCCTCATGGTCCCTAATATGCTGAAGATTAGCAACACGGGCTTCAAGTTGCTAGACCTTCTCTTCCAAAAGGATAACCAACTTGCACTTGCTGCAGGTATAGCTACCCACATCCTCTGGGAAGAACACAAACATACCACAGTGGTTGCAGGTGAGTACAGCAGCTCCCTCACTATCTATATTTGATAGTCTTAAATAGACACTGAAACAGAACTCTGGGCCTCTCCTGCAAAACACCCCCACAAAACGCCTGTTGCCTCAGCTGTTTGTTCACTGACCTCCAGGGACTGGGGCTGCAGTTATATAGAGAGCTAGTGACTGCTAGCTCCTCCCACATGTCTCTGACTCACTTCTTCTGAGCCTACGCACAATAGAACAATAATGAGCAGACAAGCAAACCTGCCTCAGGTCACACAAACAATCAGTCTTATCACAACAGATACAATCTCACCAAAACACAATAGAGTACTAAAGAGCATACAACCAAGGTTCCTCCCAGTTTACACAAACACACAAACAAGCAGCTTTACTCTAACAAACACAATAGTTTTAACCCAATGAACTCTCCCAAAAGACTCTGCAGGACTGAGGAGGTTTAACCCAACACATACAAGCTCACCTTGCACTGTCTCTTCCACCGTGCCCACAAAAAACACCTGTAGGCCTTGCTGCCTGTTCACCAAGCTTTAGGGACTGGAGCTGCAGTTATATAGAGAGCTGGATCTGGAATGTATTGTACACTCATATGTTAGGAACCTAAAGTACATGGATAAAATTTGGGGGAAAAGATTAGTCTGGAGGGAGTCAATGAGAAGAAAGTTTGCAAAGGTACTTTTTACGGATCCATTTCTGAAGATGTATGCAGGTGGCTTTCTCTTTGGGATTTTGTTGTTATGTTTAGATTTTGGAGGAAGGGATATTCTCTCTTGGATTATACATAACAAGGATTTTTTTAAAATGCTAAAGTTTTTAAGAGCAAGACATCTTTTATAATACTATATGAATGGGGCCTGATCATACTAACTTCAAGGAGATTTGTAAATGGGAAGACAACAAGGGTGTAAATTTTATTATATACCTCTATTGTGCTAAGAACATAAAGTACATAAATGGGTATATAAAACCTTACGAAGCTATTCACTGTACAGCGAAGAGGATAAATTTTTGAAAGCTACCTTTGATAGACTATTTTACCTATGAAAATATATGCACATAGACTCTTTTTTGAGTCCATTTGTATCTTGTGCTCATATGGCAAATTGTTCATAATTCTTTGTAATGTGAATAGCTGTAAAGTGATCTCTTTTGGGGATGTTAATTTCACATCTACCCTAAAATGCCACAAGAAATAAGGCAGTTACCTAAATAATCATTGTGTCATCCTGTTCTGCCTTCAGGTTTTCTTCTATCTTCCAAAACTTGACCATTATGGACAAGATAACATTATTATGATTTGCTTTTATATATGAATTTCATTCAGAGTGCCTAGTTATGTCATGTTTCCCTATGTTTTGATAGCTTGCATAAGAACACTGAACTAACAGAGTGATTTGTTGTTCTGATTGCATATTTTTTGTGCTTATAACATATGTTTTGTGTTTAACTGTTGCCATTCCTTGGTTATGGGGATGGGAAAATATCATATACAAGAATGCTTCTCAATCTATATACTGTGGAGAACTGGCAATTTATTTCTAAGTGTGTCAGGATTGGTACCATACGTTATGCCCATTGTCTACAGTTGTTTCTTTCTTTCCAGAATATTCACCAAGGACCAGCTCCAGTCCATGGACCACAACTTTAACTAGCACTAGTCTACAGAACAAAAAAAAGGAAGTAAAGGATTTGTTGTTAACTATGGTCAAGATGACTTTGACTCATGGTGACCCTATGAATGACAAAGCTCCAAATCTCCTTATCAGCAAGAGCTCTGCTCAGGTCTTACAGACTCAGGGACATGGCTTTCTTGATTGAATTATTCTCCTGTAATGTGGTCTTCCTCTTTTCCTACCACCTTCTACCTTACCAAACATTACTGTCTTTTCTGGTGAGTCACGTCTTCTCATGATATATCGAAAGTGTGACAGTTTTAGTTTAGCCATCTTGGCTTCTACGGAGAGTTCAGGCTTTATTTGCTCTAGGACCCATTTATTTGTCTTTTTAGAAGTCCATAGTATCTGTGAAGTGATACTTCAGCACCACATTTTAAATGAATTGATTTTATTCCTATCAGTTTTCTTTACTGTCCAGCTTTCACAACCATATATAGAAATTGGAAATATAATAGCATGGATAACCCTAACATTAGTATTCAATGAAATATCTTTACAATTCAGGATCTTGTCTAGTTCCTTCATAGCTGCTCTTCCAAGTTCTACTCTTCTGATTTCTTCACTGCAATCTCTATTCTGACTAATGACTAAGCCTTGAACTATTTCAAAGTCTTCATTGTCTTTATAATTTTAAAGTTATACACATCTGCAGTCATTATTTTTGTTTCTTGTTTTTTCTTTGCACTTTCTTTCTTGACTTTTTTCAGTAATCATTCCAAATTTTTGCTGTAATATAGTGTCCTCTGCACATCTTAAAACTGTTGATGACCCTTCCTCCAGTTTTCATACCTCTTTCTTCTAAGTCTAAATCCTGCTATAGTAAGATATGTTCAGCATAACAGTTAAATAGATAGGTTGATAAAATTCAGCCTTGTCTGACCCCTTTGCCAATTGGAAACTATTTCACTTCTCTATATTATTTCCTGACTATAGTTTCTTGTCCTGAGTACAGGTTATATATCATGACAAGTAAATGTTGTGGTACACCTATTTCTTCAAGAGTGGGCCAACATTTTTCATGGTCTACATAATTAAAGGTTTTTCTATAATCTATAATGCACAGGCTGATTTTCTTCTGAAATTCTTGGTTCACTCCATTATCCAACATATGTTTACAATATAATCCCTAGGGTCTCTTACTTTCTTGAACTCAGCATGGACAGCTGGCATTTCTCATTTCATTTATGGTAAAAGTCTTTGTTGTAGAATTTTGAGCATCACTTTGCTAGCATGGGGAATTAATGTAATGATCCTGTGGTTACTGCAATCCTTAGTGTCCCCTTTCTTAGGGACTGGAATGTGTATAGAGCATTTCTAATCTGTGAGACATTGTTTTGTTTTTCATATTTGTTGACAGATTTTTGTTAGAAACAGAGTAGATTCTGCCCCATTGCCCATTGCCCCATTGCCTATTGATTTTGTTCCTGGTGATTTATTTCCCTCAAGTGTCCCATTGCCCATTGCCCCATTACCTATTGATTCTGTTCCTGGTGATTTATTTCCCTCAAGTACCCAAAGTGAAGCTTCTAATTCACTTTCTAAAATCATAGGTTCATCTTTAAACAGTTCTTCCTTGAATAAATCTGTCATTCATTCATCTCTTTTATATAGTTCTTCAGTGTATCATTCCCATCATCTTTTTATTTGTACTTGATCATGTAAAGTGTTCCCCTCATAGAGAATCCCTTTAGATTTCTTGAATCTTGTGGAAGAGGTCTCTTGTTCTTTTGTTATTGTTGTTATCTTCTTTTCCTCTGCATTGATTATAGTAGGCATCTTTGTTCCTGCGCAGATGTCTCTGAACAGTTGCAGAGGGCTCTGACCCTATTTCTGTCACCTTTTACTTTTGCTTCTATTCCGTCCTTAACTGCTTGAAGAGTTTCATCTGTCATCCATTGAGGCTTCTCTTTCTTTTTGGCTTCAGGCAGGGTTGTTGTTTTTTTCTTTTCTTCTTGACAATGTCCCTGGATTTGGTCCAGAGTTCTTCTGGCTCTCAGTCAACTAGGCTTAATTGTGCAAATCTAGTTTTATATTATCTTTAAATTCTACAGGGATGTTCATCAGGTTGTATTTTAGCATGATGGTTGGTTTAGTGTTTTTCTTTAGCTTTACTTAATTATTGATATCAGCAGTTCACTGTAAGCTGTTGCTGGTCTTGTTTTTTGCAGAGAGAATGGAGCTTCTTCATCTTCTGCTTCCAATTATGCAGTCTATTTTATTGCTATATTGGCCATTAGGTGACATCCATGTATAGAGTCACCTCTTTGGTTGCTTGAAGAATGTGTTTGCAATTAACAATCTGTTGACCTCATAAAATTCAGTCAGCCACTTTCCTGCTTCATTTCTTGATCCTAGGCCAAATTTTCAAACAATCTTTGATTGTGCTCTGCTCCTTACTGTTGTGTTCCAATCACCTACAATGAACAAGACGTCCTGTTTTGGTGTGTGGTCAGTTTCTTCCTGGAATCTAGCACAGAATCTTTCAATTTCTTCTTCCTCCTCTGTAGTTGGAGCATTAATTTAGTATGTGGTTGTATACAGAGAGCTAAATACAGATAATAATAAAACCATACCCACTTAATAGAATTGTTGCTAAGATCTCTGATAAATAGCAAACTATAAAACATTCATGATATTAAATACATGGGAATAGTAATATCTAGTGTGTGTTTATAATTTTTACAGTAATATCCATAAGTGCAGGTAAAACACCTATAAGATCCTATCATATGGTAACTCTCATTTTTTTCTTTTTGTGTAAATTGTGGCATATTTTTATTTTCAGTGATTCTGACAAAATTTGCATGTTATCACACTGATTCTTGTTTGTGTTGGAAATGTAACAATGCTCAGCAATTCAAGAGTTAAAGTTGTCATAAAGTGAGCAGCAATGACTGGGTTAAGCAGTTTTCAGAGATCCAAAGTCTGTTCATCTCTCATCTAAAGCTTTCTGTGATTGATACTCTTCTACACACAGGCCCAAGAGAAAAAAATGCAGACCATTTGACAGCACACTGCAAACAACTTGTCCAGCAATTTCCAGACAAAATTGCTCAGATATACTTAGATTCTATAATTGATACAGATCCAAGTGGATGTAACTTTGGCCCCTTCTTCAGCAGTGACAATGGATACTTTTCAATTTGTGCAACCAGAGGATGTGGACAGGATTCTTGGAGAGATGACAGCCACCACAGGTAAGTTAAACCCTTGCCCTTTCTGGCTTATTAAAAAGCTAGAGTGGAACTGGCTAAGTATGTAAATAAAGTGGTTAATGCTTCACAAAAAAAGAAAACATAGTTCCAGCTTGCCTGAAGAAGCCTGTTATAAAACCATTATTTAAAAAACCATCCCTGGATCCCACCATTCGGGGTAACTACTAGCTAGTCTCTAACATTCCATTTTAGGACAAGGTTCTGGAGCATGTGGTGTCCTCCCAGCTCCAGGAGTTTCTGGATGAGATGGATTATCTAGATCCAGTTTGATTTCAGGCTCGGTTATGGGACAGAGATGGCTTTGATTCCCTTTAACTCCTATGTTGGGAGCTAGACATGAGGCGTATGTCTTTGTTGGTTCTGCTGGACTTCTCAACAGTGTTTGATACTATCAATCATGGAATTGTTCTAGGCCACCTTATTGGGATGGGACCTCAGACACTGTTTTGTAATGGCTCTCTTCTTTTCTGAAGGGGCAAACCCAGCTGGAGGACTGCTGCTCAATACCTCAGCTATTGGTCTGCAGGGTCCCTCAGGACTTGGTTCTGTCCTCTGTGCTATTTGACATATACAAGAAACCTGTGGAAGAAGTTCTCCAGAGTTGTGGGATTTAGTGCCATCAGTATGCGGAAGGTGTCCAACCACATTACTTCTTTCCATGGCAAGCCAAGGCAGCTGTTTCGGTCCTAAACTGGTACCTGTCATCAGTAATGGGCTGGATGAGGGTGAACAAATTGAAGCTTAATTCAGATAAGACTCCGGTGCTCCTGGTCAGTCAAAAGAGAGATCACCGAATAATGATTCAGCCTGTGCTGGATGAGGTTACACTTCCTCTGAAGTCACAGGTCCACAGCCTGGATGTTCTCCTGGATTCAGCTCTAAGGCTGGAAGCTCAGGTTTCAGCTGTGGCTAGGAGTGCATTTGCACAGTTAAAGCTTGTGCACCAACTGTACCTGTTCCATAAGATATATCTGTCCATGGTGACAGATGCTTTAGTAACCTCTCAGTTGGACTCCTTTAATGTGCTGTACATGCAAATGCCTTTGAAGAGTGTTTGGAAACTTCAGCTGGTCCAACGAACTGCAGCTGGATTGCTAACTAAGGCTGGCTACAGGGAACACACTACTCTCTTGTTGCAACAGCTTCACTTGCTGCCACTCTGTTTCCAGGCACAATTCAAAGTGCTGGTTTTGACCTATAAAGCCCTATATGGCTCAGGCCCAGGCTATTTGATGGACCACATTCTATCAGGAACCAGTCTGTGCTTTGAGATCTACTGGGGGAGAGGATCTTCCCAGGAAAGGGCCTTCTCAGTGGCTGTCCTGGGGCTCTGGAACTCCCTTCCCAGAGAAATTAGACTGGCACCCTCCCTACTTTCTTTTTACACACAAGTAAAGACTTTTCTGTTCAGACAGGCATTTGGTAATTGATTATACAAGGTCCATCCCTCCAAAATAATGTGCTGCACCTTGCTCATTGTTGTGCTGGGGTATGCGTGTACATGTTTAATTATATGTTTTAATCTGGTTTGAATTTTTTGATTGTTTAATCTCATTTTAACTTTTGCATATTTTGGACTTTTAATGATATGTTTAATTTGTTGTAAGCTGCTTTAAGCCCTGATCTGGGAAAAAGGCAGAATAGAAGTAAGTAAATTATGGCAATGACAATGACACTCTTAGGGATATATTCACCTCTTCCTTCCTGCTCCTTATTGTCTCGCTTCTACCAAAAGTGAAACTGTCTTAGTTGAGTCAGTCTATTATCCTGAGAGATCTTTTCTACATTTAGTGGAGTTTTTACAATAGAGCCTTAGGTTTGTCTTTTCAGCCACTGGTATCTTTATTCATTAATCAGAATTGCTAGCCACTGCACTCTCCATCCACCTAATGGGAATTTTGGTGATCATTCAACAACCATGGCAAATTTTAAAAACATTGGTGGGGAAAAACAACATATTTGGGGTAACTTATCTCAGAGGTAAACAACTAAAGGCTGCAGGGGCACATTCGCCACCATGGGAACTTTCAGAACCACACCCCTACTGTATTCCTTAGGGGATATATCAGCAGTTTTCATCCTTTCTTATATTAAAAAAAACCCTTCCTAGATCTCCTAGAATTAATTGGAGGGAAATTCTGTCACATTTTTGGACATCCCCTGCAAGCTGTTCAACCCCCAGAATAGGCCTTCTTTCAAACAAGAAGTAAGTCATAAACTGACTATAATTTTAGAGGGATGTTTGGAGACTCCTGGAATTCTCCAGCATGTTATTGGAGCCAACAGTTTCCCCACCCATGATTTTCATGCTTCAGCCTTAGCAGACCATTGTAAAACAGAATTAATTTCCTGGTTATTCAGGGTTAAAAAGAATGCTAGTTTAGTTACCAAGAATCAAGAACCCAAGAACAAGTGGACTGCCATTCTCAAGGAACATTACTTCCATCTCATGTCTTAAATAACCAATCATGCTAATGCTGAATTACTAATTACAGATTTCTAAAGGGAAAAAGTTTAGTCTCTGTTGGTAGAATACCACCTGGTTCAAGAAATTCAAATCAGACTTGCTCATTAAAAATGGGAATTAACCACTTATTACAGAGACCTCAAGACTTCTGAAGTGAAAGAATGAAAAAAGAATGAATTGGATTATGCTAACGGGAATGTATCCCTGGCCTAGAAGCACCTCATATTAAAGAAGAGTGCATTTCCAAGAAATTTCAAACATGCCATCTGATGTCAAGTCTACACATGCAGATGATAACTCTATGGATACTCCTAGCTAAGATTATTCATGAAATTTGCATTCCCCCTCAAAACACCCCAAAGGCATTCCAACTGTAATTGAAGGAGAATTCACAACTGTGGATTCAATCAGAAACAAAAAAAAATACTTAGTCATCAATCTTGCTTCCTATCTACTCATCCCAAAAGAATGATTTCTTCCGCACTGAGGTCTTTCTTTTATCCCAATATCTCACTGCAATTCACTTATACTAGAATGGGTACTTTTAAATTCCCAGGTTAGTGAAATTATTTTTGGAACATCTGTATCTATAGCAGTTATAGTATTGCTACTCTTGAAAATGTAGTTCTATTTGATATTGGGGGGAAAACAGAGGAAAAGTCTGGGGTTTCTTTCACAGTGTACAATTATAGCATTTTGATACCACTTTAATTGTGACAGTTGCATTCTATAAAATCTTGGGATTTGTAGTTTGTTGAGACTCTAGAGCTTTCTGGTTGAGAATTCTAAATACTTCAAGAGAATGCAAATCTCTAATTCCAAAGGATGATGCTATGGCAGTTAAAGTAGAATCAATGTGCATAATCATAGACTGCAAAAGAGAATAGAAGATAATGGTACAGTTTGTCCAGTCAGAAAACTTTAATTCTTAAACCTAGAACTCACAGATCATTATCGGACCTACTGTTAAATGGGGTTCATTTCTGATTCTTGATAAACACAGACCTTCTGGTTCTGGGCCTTTGCTCAAACCATTGTCTTTGATGTATTTATTTTTTTGAAATTGCTATTTCCATATTTGGCTAAATCATACATTAAAAACAGTGGACTTTTCTTATAGCTTCATACAAATAACTCCACATTTGTAATTATTCTAGATGTTAATTTGTTATACCTATACATAATGAGAAGGCAAGAAGTGTTGCTGAAAGAATTTTATCTTCAGGGCCCAATCTCTATCTTCTTACATACAAAATTCTACAGCGAATCCATGAGAAATATTGCAGACTTTATGGGCATTACATTGATGACATCTTTATTATTTTCCCCAAGTATTTTCAATTAAGCATTTTTTTTAAAAAAAAAAAGGATCAGTTCTAACAACTTCCGCAGTAACTTTCCAGTTAATCTGATACACATCAAATTGAAATTCTTGATGTGTTGGTATAAAATTGTATTATATCGTTATGTATCAACAGATCGATGTAAGTAATATCTGAAATCTCAATCACCTGAACAATAATCATCTGACTTGATGCTGAACACATAGGATTTCCAAGATGGGTCATCTTAACATTAAGAATCAGAGAAGATGAAAAGGAATTATTTGAGTTATTTTATAAACCACAAAGATGGTTCTGGTTACTTCCATATAATCTTTTCATCTATAATATCCAATGCCTTGTTGTTGTTGTTGTTGTTAAAAATGGTATTTGATGTAAGGTATACTGGGTGTAATAGGACTTCTTACAGTGGACTTCCTCAGATATTGACGTTTCCCCAGGATCTAAATCCTTTGTCATTAAGATTTCCTTCTGAAATGTGGAAACTGTTCCCATTGTCCACTGAGGTCACAATCAACAGTTAGATTTGTGATGCTCAAGTCAGCAGTATTCTGAAACAGTCAAAACTCTACTGCAGGTAAAGCAGTAGATATCTTGCTGCCTGGTGGGAGACATCAGCAATTTTGATACTTCCTCATATGAAAGACACCATTTGATAGCAATGAAACAGAACAAGTGCAGCAGTGCTAATGCTCATGTCTGGATTGTTAGTGCAAATCAGTCGCCTAAAAGGTCTTAAAAGGTTCTTCATATTTAACAAGATGTGGGTGAAAGGGGTGATTTTTATTCCTTGCTTCAGTCAAAACAGCATGTGGTTCTCAAGCTACTGACATCCCAGTAATTCAAGAGAGTTTTGCATTCCCACAGTGGGTCTGAATGACATTCTAATGCTGTAATTTTAAAAATTGCTTTATCCTCAAGTTTCCCACACTTCATGCTTCCTGACAACTTGCAACAATACCAAAAAAGATTCTGGCACTTGAAATAACCTTGACACTCTACAGCGGCACTAAATGCCGAAAGAAGATTTGATCCTCCTCTGTTCAGTATTTTTGCACCATAGTCTTGAACCAGAGCATCTCCATCACACTAGGTCCTCTACATGGTACACGCAACCTAATCATTAGAGTCACAGATTAGGCTGAACAAATTAAAGACACAGAGAAAATAATGATTTCTGAGGCGAGAATAAGAATGTGGGAATTAATGTCGATTAACATTTTGGATGCTGTTTCCTATTAATTACTGCCAGAAATGAAGGTGAAATATCCACATCCCTGGCCCAAAATATAGTACAAACCTGGAGGGTTCTGCCCTCCCAATATAGATCAGATTGCTAAAAGGACCATCTGGACACTTTTGTGATACTTTTTGTCTGCATGCTGCTGCTTGTCTCCCTTCTGTCAGTGAATCAGGTTGTTTCAGTTCAATAAACTGGCAATAAACAGCCCCAAGATTTCTTTTCATTCAGCTGTTGATCCCTTTCTTCTTCACCATCCTGAGTCCAGCTATCCACTTTGTTTTGCACTAGTGGACATCAATGCTCAGCAAACAGAACAGTGACTTTCTTTTAAAAAATTATTTTAATATTAAATTAATATTTAATAGTAAATAAAACAGTTTGATGAGACTTGCCCTCAAAGGGACCTGTCAATGTGGACCTAACAGCTGCCCAGACAGTGGAGATCATCCCAAAGGCTCTGCCTCCCCAAGGAGGGTCAATTAGTATGCTCTGCACTTAAATTTCTCTAGGTTAAGGTTGTTTTGATTTTCCCTGTATGGGACTGAAATTTGGGGACTGAGCAAGGGGTGTGCCTGCCAGGATAGAAATCAGACCAGGAAAAAAAAATTAAGAACAATTCTAGGTATCCCACAGTGCATTGCATTATACATTTAAAGGAAGAAGTAGGGTTACCCTCTGTTACCATAAAGATTGGTATTGTTAAAATAAGCATCTTAAGAATCTTGATAGCCTTTAGGGAGATCATTTATAGTTAAACCCAGCTATTGGCAGTACTGAGAGGAGAAATAGTATACGACCATGCTGTGCCAGAAGCTCATCAGAAATTAAATTTTGGAACACACACAAAAAATTCAGAACTAACCCCCCAAGATGTCAGTCAAGATACTGGTCTGGTTCATTCACTGAAGTTGTCTCTATGGTAATTTCTTACTTAAGGAACCCTAAATTTTCTTCAAGGTACTCATTTAACTTTACTAGTGCACCATTCAGGGAGGTGGATTCAATTTTTATTTAAACCAGCTTACACTTTCAAAGAATCCCTCTGGCATACTATGAGGGCAGAGTCTGCCAAGTCACAGAGACAAGCAGAAATTCTGCCAAGGCACAGAGACAAGTAGGGAATCTCAAACATTGTGTCCTACATTGTTCCTTTTATGAAGTAGTAAGAGAAATGCTGATGATTTCACCAGCTCAGAATTGGAATGTTTGCTGTTGGAGGTGTTTCATTGGGACAGTTATTAAGCAGCTGGTTTTAGTTTGCTCCCTTTTAAAATTGGAAAAGGAATTGCATTGGCTAGACCTGTTACACATCTAGTAAACTGTAATTTAGGATCAGCCTGAGCTGATAATCTATTAGGAGTTATAGTTAACACCAGGTACTCCTGAATTTACGGTTTCATTTGCTATTCAGGCTGCTCTCCCATTGGCACATTAATGCTTCCAACATAAAATTCATATATGTTTTGATTTGCTAGATTTTGTCCTGAGGAAACAAATAATTATTTATACTCATTGTTCTGAAGCCCATATATATCTTGAGTTAATGCTCAGTCTTTTCTTTGTTCAGCCACACCTGATATTAATGAGCTTTAGATTTGAGACCAACCCCAGGTTTTCTTAGCTTCCAAGAACATTCCTTGCACACTTTTCCTACCACTCTCCTCTGGCAGGGTGCTTCCAAGGCCAAAATCTTCCTTTGGTTTCACTAGCACCATCTTGTTTGACCACGTATGTTGCTATGTACACCCAGAGACAAAACTTTAACCATTATTAAGGAGGGAGGCTTTTTTCATCCATGCCTGGAAAGATTAATAGTTTTGTAATTCTCCCTCCCTTATAAGAGAAAATGAGCACCGTATTTGCTGGTGTATAAGATGCACTGGCATATGCAATGCACCTCATTTTCAAACAGCATTTTTCAGGGAAAAAGTGAATTTTATATGCTAGCAAATAGGGTATTTCTGCACATTTGCCCCAAGATATTTGCAGTTTCCTAAGCATTTCAAGAGATTGCTTTGCACAAAAATACATGCAGACTTTTAAAATGTGGAGAATGTGTATATTTTGCACAAGACCCCCCCCCCCAAAATACTTCTGAATAAGTTTCCAGAAACCTAGATGGAATTTTGTGTTTTTGTGGCCACTGATAAAGTTGTGTCAGTTTGCCATCCTGGCAGAGCCCAAAGTTCTGAATTTGTGGAGGGAGAGGAAGAAGAGCAACACCAGGCTCTTGCAGAGATGCAAGGGAGGCCTGCAAGAGCACCAGAGAGACTCTCAACAGATCAAGAAGGTATGGAAGAAGATGAAAAAGTGTTGTTGCTGATGGATCTTCCAGCTCTGGTGCAGAGATGGCCATTTCCACAGTGGACTGTTGCAGAACTATTATTCCACTTTCAACATCCTATGGAATCCTGGGGTTTGCAGTTTAGGGAGGAGCTCAAAGGCCCCTCCCTAAACTGCAAACCCCAGGATTCCATAGGATGTTGAAAGTGGAATAGCCCTGCAACAGTCTACTGCAGAAGTAGCCTGTGTTTAAGCTGCCTGGATGGAACTGTATGGACAGCCCTCCCCAGGGAGTTAATCCAAAACTTTACGTGTCTTTTCTGCATAAAGCCATGTTTTTGTGAAACTCCCCCTGCCAATTTTTTGCACAAAACCATAAAAAAGCATACTTTTTGTGGCAAATTGTTTTTGTTTTCAATAATAGAGCAATTTCAAACACCAAAAAAATGTACCTGGCAGTAGTTGTCTTTTTGCCTGAAAACCTGTTTTTGTCCAAAACTTCCACAAGAATTGTGTAATTTACTAAAACGCTTTGGGGTATGTGCATACACCAGGCAAAATCAGCACAAAATTGTCACCTGTGTAATTCTTCGACTGGGTTTCCCCAAGACACCAGGGAAGCCAATTTTTTAAAAATGAGGAAACAAAAATAATAATACCTATTCCATCCTTACCTCTTCATAAAGCACCGTTGATTCTAAAAAATGGGTCTGTCCACAATGAGGTTAGCCTTTTTTCTCTCTCTCTTTTTTTTCTTCATACAGATTTGTATCCTATTGCTGGCTCTGAATACAACAGTGATGGTTTAGGAGAGCAGTATCGAGATGCTGTTACAAAGGTTTTAAATCAATCACAACCATCTATCTGGTCATCTTTTGAACTTTGGGGATAATAGTTTACTTCTTTCCATGTTTGTTCTGTAGTCTCAGTCTATGCAGAAGTCCTATTTCAATGAGTTAGCTCTGAAGTCCCCAGTAATGACTAAGCCTCTTGTCAGTCTCCTCCTCACTGCCATGAGTACTAGCTATGTCACAATCCACTCTGAATACATCATCCATTAGTTGTCTTCGGGAAGCCAATGTCTCAAGATTACAGCTTGAGGCCTTCACCGTGCTTTGAATTCATGATCCAAAGCTCGACAACCTGACAGCAGCCTGTGATCACTGCATTTTTGATGATCAACTAGGAATGGAAGTTGTTGGGAATGCCCTTACTTTGGAACAAGGTAATTCTAACCACTTTCTTCCCATTTTGCCTGCTTTCCTGATCAAAATCTATCCATTTACACCACCACCTGATTTGTTTCTGGTATATTAATCCTCCAGACCTTGCTTTGTCATTTCCATATTGTCTGTTTCTACTACTGATTTGGCAAATATTTTTAATTTTCCATATCTTGGTATCTCTTTCCGCTGTCTCTCTTCAAACTGGACTATGTTCCAGAAGGCTGGTATAGCTGTTCTATTTTCTAATGTGTGGATGCATGCACACAAATAAAAATCTGTACTTGTTTAATTTAATTAACATATCTGAATATATTCATCTATGGGTTCCCATCTGCATATGAACCACCATCATGTGGCAATACAAGGAAGCCAGATACAAAAGGAGAGCCAGTCTCTTGAGCTGAAGGAATTTCTCTTTATCAAATTGACAAATCGATGCATGTCAAAATCCCTACTTCTATACAAAATTTAACAACTGGGTCTACATTCCTTCCTCCCTTCCCTCAACACATACCCTGTAAGTATTAAAGTATTTACCAGACACTGTTCATTTCCATTAATTGATTAAATAATCCTCCTAACCTGCATTCATTTAATAAATGAATATCTATAGGATGTAAGTGCAGCAAGGTACTGAAATTATATGCCAATCAAAAATACATTTCCTTAAATGCTAAAAAATACATCAAACCATTAGGTCAACTAGAAGCTCCCTAGTGAAACAGTCTTGTTGTGTGTACTTAAAGACATGTTAAGCTACTACAAAATCAACTCCCCTTGTAGTGGAATGTTTTGAAAAGAAAGATCACTACAATTTTCAAAGCCAGACATGGCACCACGACACTGAGTTGAACAATAAAAATGCATTACATGTAGCTAAATAGCTCATTTTCTCTTTGGCTGGAAATTTCCTATCACAAGGAGAATGCCCCAATTCTATAATTGGTCTAGAAACCTATGCATTTCTCTCTTTACAGACCACCTAAGCAATTGTAGTGGGACAACAACTGAAAATTTCAGAGGTAAGAAAGCTTGAAAATTTCAGAGGTAAGGAAGCTTGAAAATTAATATTCAAATCCTGTTGTTGCTTGCATATCATTTGAAATAGTTAGAACCAAAGAAAGAAAGGGCTTATAAAAAGATGCCCTTATAGCTTCATAGCTACTCTTCCACCTAAACACCATGCATCACATTTGTGCAGAGGAGACAACAAAAAGAAACTGTTTTCTTGTTGCTGCTATACATATTTCCTCTGTATAATACAGTTGGAAAAAGTGAGTTTCACTCATAGAGAAGAGAGAGAGAAAAACAATCTCTTGCTGTAAGTGAATCCACTATCAGAGATGACTGAAGTGCTAAGCCCACAGGGAATTTCTCTGATACCTGTATTTAAAAGCTCTGCTTCTCCATCATTTTGATAGGAATCTCTCTGAATGAAAAGTCATCCTCGAGACCCAGGAAAATTCTTAACAAAAGGTTATATGGGCAAGTTTTTCTCCTTGTCTTTCACAACTGTAAGCCTGTAGAAATACCTATGTAGCACAGAGTTATGTTAAACATGATGTCTGATATTTGAACCAATAAAAGATTCCTAACTGGCATAGTTTAAGGAAGCTTCAGTCCTGTTGTGATGTGCATATTAAGCACTTTGAGTCAGCAGAAGTTATTGTCTGACCTAGTGAAAGGTAGCTTCATATGTTCATCTTCAAGGTTTGTGTATATGATCTTTTTAGCAGTCTTTTTCATCCCAAGAAATCATGGTTAACATCTGATTGTCAACATCAAAATATAAAAATACCCAATAATGTAAAGAACATGGACTTTCATAAAATGTCTTAATGCATGTTTGCCTTGCATAATGCCAAGGTAAAGTTGCCCTACTGCATTAGAACATTTGGAAAACATTATATCCCACTCCATCATTCATAACTATCCCTGATTACAAATTGATGTTTCATGCGTACTCAAGTACTGAATAGAACAGAAGACCACAGAACTGAAACATTAAGTGTCTGTCACATGAGCAAACTCTGCTCACATAGTAAGAGTATCTTTCTTTTGCAGCCTCTTCCCTCCCCAACAGGAGGATCTTGCAGTGCCCTGAAACAGTCTTTTGAAGCTACACCGCAGGGAAAAAGGGAATTCATACCATTCCTGTTCTGCTGACAGAAGCAGGTCTATCAGTGGAAAAGCCTTAACTGGATTTTATCCATCAAGACCAAAGCAATATTTATCCAAATGTGTCACTGCTCACACAAACTTTTAACTATGCACACAGCACATTCTGAAATATGCCATATTATCAAATATGAATGGGTAGTTTTTATCAACTGCTACAGCACTTCAGTCATAATGCAAGTGATGGTGTTCTGGTGCTCTGAACAGATCTAGTCACATATGCCAGAATAAAGATTATACTTAACTTTCCCAATCTGTCGCTCTCCAGATCATTTGAATTACATTTTTATCTGACCCAGTTAACACTGCCAACTGTCTGAAATGATGTGAGTTGTACACTAAAAGCAGCTGGAGGGATCCACTTGAGAGAAGACTGCTCTACACTAATCTGTCAAATGGTTTCAGTAAGATCTGCAATTACATAATTTATTTTGTTTTACATCTTATAGCAGGTTATAGGCTGCTTTTTTCCTTCTTAATAACCTGGGATTCAATTACAGAGGCATCAACCATCAAACCACAGTGACACTGACTGCACTTCATTAGAGCTTCCTAAATATGAAGAAGAAACAAGACAAAGCAGAAGAGATGCCTACAGGGAATTAACACATTGTGTGGCATCTGTGCCCCATATTACTACACACTTGTTGGCCCTTAATAAAGTCTAGTGACTTTGCACACCATATACCACATGACATACAGAGGGCAGACAAAAGGTATGCCAAACTGTTTACATGAACCCGAACTGAAGTAACTGAAAGAAAAAAATAGCTCACAGTGTGAGTATATGAAAATATGTACTCAGAGAAGGGCTTAAGTATGAGAGAACAGGTATACTTCAACTTCTGAGCTGCCAGCTGTAAGGAAAATGAAGTCTGTAATTCAGATTTAAAGAATCACTAGATAAAAAAAGGATATTAAAGTCAGGTGCTTTTTTAATTAACCCTGCAGCTGGGACCATTTCTGTTTACATTTTCACTGATGCAATTAACTGAAGCTTGCAACAAACGAGCAAGGATTGAAGAGCAATCCAAAACATTGGCCAGGCACGGCATGTCTGCGTTTCTGATAGTTGATCTCAACTGTTTCCTAGTCAAGGCCTAAAAACAATATTTGCAGGGTCAATTTCTCCAAACTGAGTAACACAACTCAAATTTTAATGTTCTTCTATATTTTTAAAAGTCACTACCCACAACTCACACAACTTCATGTTACCTTAGGTAAGCATTGTGCTACTTAAAAACAACAGATCACACATGCATTCAACAGGTTAACACTTTATAGAAATGGGAACCTGATAATAAGTCTAGTGTACCACCAACTCAGCTCTTCACCAAGTGTGAAATATAAACATACTAAATGAGGTAATCTGGCAGCTTTTCTTCTATATTATTAAAAATACAACCTAACACTGTCACATGGAGGTCTTCCCACCACATGCACATTCTCTGTAGGCTGTGGAATAAATTAATGTCATTCCATCTTCGCTCTGTTGCACTTCTGGCAATATGTATCAGTTTAGCTACAGCTTATTTCCAGCAGTTAAAGTGATTAAGCTATAAATCTCACACAGTTCACAGAAGAACCTCTGTGCTTCTGCAGCAATAGATAGAAAGAAAAAGTAGTTAAGGGCACGATAGAAGAAAACAAACTGCAAGGTATTACTGTCCAGAACAGTCTGTGAATGTAGTAACCATGTTTCCTCGACGCTGAGTGACAGTTCTGCAGTGTTTACTAGATCCATGAAATTTGCTTCCAGTTCGCATTGTTTGCTGGTATGTGTTGTCAAACCCACTAAATGAAAACATTTTTTCCATGTCCTCAAACATATCATCAAACAGACCTGCTCCAAAAGAAAATTCTGGGAAAGAACGTCTTTGCCTGCTGTGAGCCTGCTGATGACTCCGAAAGTGATTTTCAAAATGTTTCTTTGAGTGTGTGTTCTGGTTGTGGCCAAAGAAGTCAAAGTCTTTAAACAAGTCATCAAAATTGAAGTTAAATGGCTGATGAAAAGTGTTGCCGTTGCCGCTTCTCCCTTCAGCATGGCCAAACTGGTCATATTCTCTACGTTTATTTTCATCAGACAGTGTTTCATATGCTGTAAAGGAAGGAAATTTTTTTTAAAAAAATCTTACACTGACACAGATATACATACTAAAGACAGAATCATCCTAGTTCAGAAAAGATCATTTTTTGCACATATGGCAGTTTTCATTAAAAGACTGTCAAATAAGAAGACTGAAGATCTGTGCATTAAAAATGCTGCAGAACTAGCCTGAAACCAATACTGAGGCACACAGAAAGAAACAGGGGGCAACTTATATGAAGTCGTACCACTGCTCCAAGCCAGTGTCACACACTGAGTTACAGGTAGGTAAATGATTTTTTTTTAAAAAAAATTAACATTCTAAGTAAAAGTATCTTTGTTAAGATGCTGATTCATGTTACAATCTTATAGCAATCCTCCTGAATGCAATGTGGCTTATTTCTGAGTAGAAATGTGTAAAACTGTAGACCTAGAAACTACCCAGCAGAGCCCTACTGCATTTAGCAATAAAAAAAAAAAATCCATACCAAGGGCACAACAGAAAAAAATTAATTTAAAATGCTATAGAGTAACATAAAGAATACAGCCCAATATTCTAATCAAGCACTTCCATACTCATTTCCAACACAAATAAGATAGCTACTCTTTTCTTGATGAGTTCATTGGTATTTGCAAATAATCTAGTGCATGTATAAAGCAGCTTCCAAAGAAGACTGAAGGAACAACTCAGGTAGATGAACCTTTACTGCCATCAGTACAAAGTAAGGATCCATATTCACCTCTCACTACTTTCCTTGAGCTATGTACTTATCAGACCTATATGAAATAGCTGAGAATCACTGTGGTTTAAAAAAAGCATGTTTTCTTACAGAGCAGGATCAGTATTAGCCCTATTTCTCTGTTCACAATCTGGAAATATGTACAATGAATTCAGAATTCTGAATAAAATATTAGTGGATTTCACTTACCCTCTGCTATTTCTCGGAATTTTGCTTCTGCTCCTGGACTTTTGTTTTTATCTGGATGGTATTTCATGGCTAGTTTGTGAAATGCCTTCTTGATTTGTCTATCAGACGCATTTTTGGGAACACCAAGAATGTCATAATAGTTCTCTGCAGCCAGTATTAATTCTGTTATCATTAAAATACAAAGTGCAAATATGAAGACAGACTGTGTAGTAGCCATGGTAAGTCACCTGAGGGGAAAACACCAGCAATCCAGTTATTATTTTGCAACAGAGAGGTCTAACTATCCAAGCATTCACTTAATTTAACATTTGTAAATCAATTTAACATTTGTATCTACAGAACAGTTAAAGAGTTTTACTATTCTACTACCTTCTCAGACTGTAAGAATTCACGTGATCTGACATGTGTTCCTTGGGAGTCTTGAAGTTACCCTGTTTACATTTTTCTACAAGCATCTGCAGACCCCCCCCCAAACCACTTCTCCTTGCCTGTAACTCAAAATCTTATCCTCAAGGAGCAACCTTTTTGTAACCAAATGCAACTTTAACATCTTTTTTTCATTATTTTTTCACAACTTAAAATCACAGATCTACATTGCAGATCATGTATAAGACAACCTCATGTTTAAGTTGAGGGCAGGTTTTGAGGCTAATGTTACAGATTTTGAAATAACCCTTGGCTGAGACAAAGGAAATCATATATGCAGACAAAACAGCTTCAGTTACTACAGTGGTTAAGGATACAGTGTTAACTTTTAAATTTTCCAGGCCAGAAGCAGCACTGCAGCAGGGAGAGGGGGCTGCTACTTCTTTTAGGTTCTCTCAGGAGATAATGCAGCAGGGAGCAGGAGAAAAAACAAAAGCACAACAAAAGGTGAGCAGGCTGAGGAACCAGGCGGGAGCAAAGGAGGTGCGAAGGAGAGACAGATGAACAGACAGGGAGCTTGACAGGTGACAGATTTTTTAATGGGGGATTTTGGAGATATGTTCTCCTTCTTGCTTCTGAACTGGAAAGTAGTAACAAAGACTATAGTGCTTGAGGAGGGTGGGGGGCATTGCAAAGTAGAGCCATTTGCCACTGTTGCTATTTTCCTGCCTAGGCCAGAAGTGGCACTGCAATGGGAAGAATAGAGGGGATTGGTTCCCACCCCAGCAGGGAAGATCCAAAGAGCCACTGCTGCAGTGGGGAGAACGAGAGGATCAGGGCTTCTTGAGGGCCTCTCGACCCCTTGTCTCCCCATTCCAACAAAGCAGCTCCAAATACCTGCCGCTGTAGTGGGGAGAAGAGAGTATATCTGGGCTTCTTTCTGGGTCTCCCAAACCCTTCTACTTTCCCCACCTCAACAGGGAAACTCCAAAGAGCTGCCACCACAGTAGGAAGAATGGAGCGCATCAGGGCTTCCCATGGCCAGTGTTTCTTTTAAGCTTTCCTTAGAGTGACTAAGCTCTCACCTTAGTCTGTCCCAGGAGAACCTGAAAGAAGCCCTGATCCCTTCCATTCTCCCCACTGCAGCAGTGGTTCTTTGCAGGTTCCCTGCTGGGACATGGAGATTACAAGGGTCAGGAGACGCTGAAAGAAGCCTCAACCCCCTCATTCTCCCCACTACAGCAGTGGCTCTTTGGAGCTTCCTGACTGGGATGGGAACATTAGAAGGGACCAGGAGACTCTGAAAAAAGTCTTGATTCTTTCCATTCTCCCCACCACAGTAATGGCTCTTTGGAGCTTGTTGGGGTGGCAAGACTAGAAGGGGTTAGGAGACCCAGAAAAAAGCCACGATTCCTTCTGTTCTCCTCACTGTGGAGGTGGCTCTTTGATGCCATTCTTACACCACTGCAGCTGACAGTGTTGACTTAACACAATGAACTGTGTTAGGTCAACCCAAGTTTTTGGGTTAATTTTTTTAGCATAATTTTTTTTAACTTCAGCATATGTACACATGGTAGACCACTACTACTTCCATTAATGGGAGCTATGTTTTACATCTATAAAACTATAAAAGCATTTATATAATCCATATAAATGGATTTTTTCCTCAACAAGTTTATCTTATTTTCAGGCTCTAATCCCATATTATGATTAACAAGGTTTATAATAACTGGTTAAGGACCAGGGAAAGGTTAGAAATGGAGGATATCTTCAAATTAGCCCATATTGGAAGTGTTTTTACAGTCCCACATAAAACAGCTTCTTTTAGAAACACCATATTTTTAAAAAAAATCTCAGAAACCTAACCAAGGAAGTTATCAGATGATCTTAATCATAAAAGTTATAATTTGTTAAACCACCCTGATTGTGTATATATGCAGAACTAATTACTAAAAGCAATCTGTTTCAAACGTATTCAGACACCTTTTTCAAGAGGCATGCTGGCCTACATTTATATGGCTTTATATCATTTCAGAAGGGGCAAACATGCATCTTTTAAACTAGAACTAATGTTAAACTCCTATTATTTTGATATTGCTTTTCCACTTTTGACAACATAAATAAGTCTAGATTATTTTACAAGAGCTAACAAACACTATAACCCTTGTGTTTTGTTGAAGTATTTCTAAAAACCCCATATAAACAAACATAAATGCAACTTTGAGCAGTCAGAAATACTATATCCATCTGTTATTATCAATATCAACCAATATATTTCAGGTATTCATAGGAGCTAATTACAAGCTAATTATAGTTTTAAAGAAGATGTGAGAAAAGTGGTTCTAGCACAGGGTAGTGAAAAAATTAGATTTCACGTTGCTGGACTACAGCTTCTACCACTCCTCGTCACTGACTATGCTAATTAGGGTTGTTGGGAGGTGCTGTCCAATCATATCTCAAAGGCCATATCTTATCCCACCTTTGTTCTAAAGGTTGGTTTAAATGTAAACTAATTTCCTCTGCTTTTAGTTGTGGTTTTCTGGCCTGACTACATGAAAGAGGTGATAAGAGAATACAGTGTTATGTCAAGAAAAGCACTTCTTAGGATATGGGGAGCAATACTAAGTAGAATTGTTTTTATAAAAAAACTGTTTTCATGTTCTTTAGACATCAAAACATAGCATTTATTATGAACCCTCTGAGCACAGAAAGATACTGATGACTGCTATAAACCAGCTAGAGCCCATGGGATAGGGCAGTCTACAATTTGTTAACAGATTTGTTAACAGAGAAGCACTCTGCATGCTCTTCTGTTCTCCAAACCTGTCAACAGCTGTGGAGATATTCATCTCGGAACACTAGTAATTACAAATTCAATGTCTGGACCACATCTCCTGCAGTACCATTTCTACAGATTACACATGCAAATCACTATACAAGCCTGAGCATGCCTGTTTTGAATCTTGTTCCAAGGGGACTAGAACAGGAATTAATTGGAAGCAAACAAACTGTTTCTGTATCAACGCACATCATTCTTCTCCCTTCTTTCTCCACAATTTCCTGTTCTACTCCACCCACCTTTTTTTCCCCTATGCAGGCTCTCTAAAGACACATATGAATAGGAGTTTCTTTTTGCTCCATGGGGCAAGATTTCTAATTTTCCAGAATTCCTACTCATGCACAGAACGTCCGAAGAAACAGGAACTTAGCTACAGATTCACATAAGGAAAGCAATGATAAAAGGGAAAAAGCTAGACACTCCCCTGTTCGTGTGGTCAAGGAACAGTAGCAAATTAAACCTGAATAGGACTATACAAAGGAATAAAACTCAAATAGAGGCTGGCAACTTTGAATGATCCAGGACCCATGCTTTCTCCATCTGTTCAGCTAAGACACACCAGCTTGTTCTAATAAAAAAAAAGTATTCTTTGGTGTCAAACTTAGACTGTGCCACTGTTTAAAGCAGAAATGGAGATAACATATCAGCTTCTGTACACATAAATTTCAGCAAGCAACCCAATTATAGTCAACTCACAGCAGCACATCCCTAACAGCCAGTCTCTAACTTAACATTTTAAAATAATAGAAAATACAGGGGTGGGTAAAGTGTTAAAAGTGAATAGGGGCAGTAGAAATTTAACTCCATGCTTCCAAGTCTGAGCCTGATTTTAGGACTTAGAGCTTGGTGGTATAGTCCTCCCCCTATATTCACAGGTTTGACCTTTGATTATTTTTTCATTATTCATGAGGTGTGCACATGCCTTCTCCCCATTCTCCTTCTCCTTCTCCTCTCATTCCCTTGCATTTTGCCAGGCATGGAAAAAGCAAACTAGCATCCAGGGAAAAAGGCAAGGAATTCTGGGGAAGGCACATGCACACCTTCTTTCTCCCCTCTGAAGTTCTCCTCTCCCATTCTCTTGCCTCTGGCCTCAATGCTGAAGCCAAAGCAAAAGGCAAGGGAATGGGAGAGAAGGCCTGCATGAGCCTTCCTTCTCCCCTTTGGGCTCACCCCTCCCATTCCTTTGCCTTTGGCCCTAGCACTGAGAACTCTTGCTGGGGCAATAAGCAAGTTATTGGGGGGGGGCTGACACAAGCCTTCTTTCTTCTTTCTCCAAAGCTTCCCATTCCCATTCCCTTGCCTCTGGCCCCAGCATGCAAAAGGCAAGGGAATAGGAGGGGGGAGCCCTGGAGGAGAATGGAAGGGGAATTGCACAGGAGAGCTATTTGCATTTTTCCCACTTTTGTAAGGGTTATGCACCTCAAACCCTTCTGAAAGTGGAGGAGCCACTGTGTTATTAGTGTCACTAATCCCACCTAGCTGAGCATTCTCAGAAGGTGGTACTGCGTGGCCTATTGTTTCACCTACGGACACTTAGAATCTCCTCAAGGTACTTTTCTCTCCCAGACTATATAATACCTACATGAAGTCACTAGAAAGGTAACTGGAGTTTAGTGCCATTAATACGTTAACAACCAGCTCTTAATCTTCTTTGCAACTGATGCCAAGGAGCTTGTGGAGACGGAATTGGCATCTACAGTGATAGAATGGATGTGGGCCAGCAAGTGAGGCTTAATCCAGACAAGGTGGAACTACTACCACTGGAAGTGCTCTGGACAGCAATGGACAATACGCTTTGGACAGATTTGCACTCCCATCTAAAGGACCAGGTTCACAGTTTAGGGGTGTGCCTGGATAATCAGGTGGTTCACTGGGAGCTGGTACACAAACATCATTCCCTTTTGAAGAGGGCCGATCTCGCCACAGATACACATCATCCAAAGGAGATTTATTGTTCAATATTATAATTGGGCTGCCTCAGAAAAAGTTTATCTGGAGTCTACTTTTCCTTTACACTGGTCTTAGCTAAGCACACTGGTTTTTCCAATTCCTTTTAAGACCTAATCTAGGGTGCTGGCTATTACTTATAGAAGCCCACATGGCATGAGATCAATATATAAAAAAAAATCCAGACATGGCCCAATGTACACACAGAACTCTGGATTTTTTTTGAAGATCTGCATCTTCCAAGCGATATACAACTGAAAAGCTTGTCTTCTCTGTTCCCACCAGTGAAACCACCCTGACAGTGGAACTCTTAACTCTCTTTTAAAGGAGACAAGCCAGGCCACTTCAATGTTTCCTTGGGGAAATGATTATGACACATTAAAATGCACTTATTTTGACAGACTTTTTATAAATTTTAAATCTTGCTAATTTTGGTTGGAGTTTTAACTCACTGATTCTAGCTCTCTAAGTTATTTGAAATTTTACTTACCTAATTCTAGCTAAGTTCTGTGGGGTGAAGAAGAACTATTAAAATGTTTACAAATAAAAATAAAATACAGCTGAATAAGTCACAAAATTACCTGACAAATAAGCCCTACTGTGAAACTGTAGCAGAGAAAAACAGGCAAATTGGGTACTGAGTGGCTGCTAAGCAACATTTAAATAACAGAAGGCAGCCAACCCCGGCACAGAGAACTCTATGAAAGGAGGGAGCAGCTTCAGTGAAGGAGAGGAAGACTTTTTCAATAGAGTTTGAGAGAGCCAGTTGACAAAGAGAGGGAAAGTGAACATGCCTTGGGTGTCTGAACTGACTAAAGGAAAAGGTCTGACATAACTCAGTTTGAACATTGTAACTGGTTTGGAACTGAGTACTAGAACTTGATTCTGGGTGTTATGAAAATAGAATTGAACTATTGGTCACTCTGTTAAACCTGATACCGACTGGCTTCCTTAAGCTGGACCAAAGAGTGTCACTCTTACCATAAGGAACACAAAGCTAACACACACTAGTCCACTGTGAGGCCCAGGACCCAAATCCAAGCAGAGATTTTAAAGGGGACTGTAGGCCAGGATGAGAGTGACAGTTTTCTAAGGCTAGGAATTTCAGGGATTGTTTGGAAAGGAGATCTAGCATATTATCTTATTATTATCTTTATACCCTATTTCTTCCCCAGGCTGGGACTCAAAGCAGCTTACAACAAGTATACCCACCAAAATGTCAATGCTAGCATATAAAAAAGGCTGGTTGTAAGCAAAGTAGTACCGAACATTCATTTCATAAGATGCAGACAGCACTTCTTTGAGGTGATCAAGCACACAGCCATAGCTTATGTAAAAAAAAATGTGTAACTAGCATAACAAAGACTACTTTTCTAATGTTTGCTGGAAATATTTGAATCCTCACATAGACTATTTTGGAGAAACACTTTTTCATAAACAACAGTTGTGATGAATTCACTATTTACACAGTGGGTTAGGACCACACATACTTGAAATCCCATTGGATCAAAGATGTCACTGACATAATAGTAAATTCAGTTAAGACTATGCCCACATCAAACTGACTGTGCTTATGTGTTACACTAACCATGCGGTCTCGCATCCAGACACCAATAAAGGTCAGCCGTGCTTAGCTTCCAAAAACAGATAATTTAAATGTGTTCGGGTGACATGGATCTGTACAGATTTTACCATCATTCAATTTTTTTAAAAAAAAAAAAATTATAAAAAGTGACAAGCTGAATACTGGAGTTAGTGAAGTTTCATGAAAGGATTCCTAGCCTCTTTCTTTTTCTGTTCTGCTATCAAAAACACCATGTAAAACATGGACAACAATACCAGACAATTGGCTTGCTGCTGTCTGTACACGTCATATCTTTCATGCTTCCTGTATGTGAGCGATAGGGCAGAGTCTAGAAAGGAAAAATGAGTACTCAGGCAGCCTATGAACCCAGAATAGAAAGTGTTATCCTACAACAAAAAACTCAAGATAGATCAAGCCAGGTAAGATCAAGTCAGGTATGACAGATCAAGTAAGAGTTGAATACATACTTGCTGTAATTCTCCATGTTGAAAATACTCTAGATTCAAAATCATTTACTCCAATTTATAATTAGGTAAAATGGGGGCTGAGAAACATAAACCCAAATCTATCAAGTTTCTCAGGATGAAACTGCCAGAACATCAAAAAAGAGTGGTTCTCAAACTTTGCTACTTTCTAAACTTCTTTCACTTTCCAAGTCCTGAAACTGCACTAAATTACTGAATTGAAGTGAATTTTAAAATAACATATTTATTTGATACCATGGGGTGGAGAAGCGCAGGAAAATTTATGGGGGCAAGCAAAGACTAGCATCTTTTTAAAAAAAAATTAAGAAAGACAATCCACACCTTCTTTGGCAACATCCTGCGCACCTGAAACACAAATTCATTTCCTGCAATAAAACCCCCCCTGATTCTCTCATCCTTATCTTATCACCTTTCTAGCAAGCTCTCACTTTCTTCAGAATATGCCTTTCTCCCTTTCTATAAGTAAGCTCTACCCACTACAATTTAATGAGGAGTGGGATTGCTTCCTTTAGACACGATCTATTAGTGAGGGCAACTATCCTTCCCTCACTACTCAGTCTCCCCTCCCACTATTTGTCACTAATGTTGAAAGCAAAGAGCACTGGATCAGAGGACGAAATTAGTCCAAGCACAGAAATAGGACTGGGGAAACGTGGGTCCCAAGAATTAGTCAGGACACACACTGGGCCCTATGTCAGAGCTCTCGAGCAGACAGAAACTACGTGTGTGATGGGGGATGGGGATACCAAACCAAAAACTGGAGAGAGCAGCCGTACCTTTACTGATTGTGTAGAACCAGGAATTTCAGCAGGTGCTGTTTGTCGTGCAACCTGGGGGCTTTCCACACCCCACTGTTATAGCGCTATTATTCCACTTTCAACCTCTTGTGGAACTCTGGGGTTTGTAGTTCACTGAGGCCAAAGAGCTCTCTGGCTGAGAATTCTAAAGGCCCCTCCCTAAACTGCAAACCCCAGGATTCCATAGATAGGATGTTGAAAGTGGAATTATAGCACTATAACAGTGTAGTGTGGAAAGGCCCTATGTTTCACTTCTGTCTGCTGCTATTAAGTGCTTAGCTTCTTCTTCAAAGCCGTCAAAATTGTTGGCTCATAAAATCTCTGCCCATTTCCTCACTCCACTCTTCTAGTGCTATTGTTCCACTTTCAACATCCTGTGGAATTCTGAGGTTTGTAGTTTCCTGAGGCCAAGGAGCTCCCTGGCTGAGGATTCTAAAGTCCCCTCCCTAGACTGCAAAACCCAGGATTCCATAGGATGTTGAAAGTGGAACAATGGCGCTATAACAGTGTAGTGCGGAAGGCCCCACAGGTACCAAGCAACACCTACTACCATTCCCTCTTTTGCTCAACTATTAGAGAGGCGCAGGAGTCCTCTCCAGTATTCAGTCTGCAACCCCAGAAGGAAGCGCTCCTGCTGCGCTTGGCAGCCGTCAGCTTGGACCGAAGTGTGTGATAAGAACTACACACGCAGAGACACGATATTAATAATGACGACGCTGCGCAGCTCACCCTCCCTTGTTCTTTAAAAAGCCATGTTCCTGAAGGAAGGAAAAGGCGGCCACAACATGACGCCCCTGCCCTTCCACCCACCGCTTCTCCCCCTCGGGAGGGTCGGTCCCCTCTCCCCCACCCCCACCCCTTCTTCCCCATCCCTGCCCCCTCCCTTCCTGGGGGAATTTCGAGGCCCCCCCTCTCCCTCACAGCCCTGCCCCAGGTGAGGGTAGGGAGGCCGCCCGAGGCACAGCCGCTGCTCTCACTCACCAGCCACTCCGAGCCGCCTCCCGGGTCGGTCCGTACTTTCCACTTCCCGTGAGTGTCGCCCCACCTTATAGTCTCGGCGCAGGGGCGCGGCGCGCGGAACACGGGCGACGCTTCTACACGAAGCGCTCCCCGATTGGTCCTCTCCGCGTCACGTGGCGCGCTCGCTTGGGCGCACGTGGAAGGCTGTTGTTGCCCCGCGCGAGTGACGCGGCGCCTCTTCCGGCGACGAAGGAACGAGAGGCGGAGGAAGCGCCTGCGATGAGGAGAGCCATTCGAGCCTATCCCGGAAGCGGAAGCGTGTGTGTTATTGGCTGGGGCGAGGGGGAGTGGGCGGGGTCATGGCGTGGGCACCCTCAGGGCTGCGAGGATAGCTGGCGGCGGCGGAGGCGGCGAGGTCCTCCTGGCGATGCCTCGCTACTGTGCGGCCACCTGTTGCCGGAACCGAGCCGGGCAGAGCGCTCGCGACCAGCGGAAGCTCAGCTTCTACCCGTGAGTGCGGAGGGCGCCAGGGGGACGGAAGGGGCGCCTTTGCCACCCGGGTCGGTCCCTAGCAGAGCCCAGGTTGACCTCGGTGGCGGGGAGAGGGAGGGTGGCGGGGAGAGGGAGGGAGGGAGGGAGGGGAGGGAGGGGGAGGGAAGGGGAGGGGGGGGAGAGGGAGGGAAGGGGAGAGGAAGGGGGAGAGGGAGAGAAGGGGAGGGGAGGGAGGGGGGGGGGGAGGGGGAGGGTAGAGGGAGGGAAGGGAGAGGAAGGGGAGAGGGAGAGAAGGGGAGGGAGGGAGGGAGGGAGGGAGGGGGAGAGGGAAGGGGAGGGAGGGAGGGAGGGAGGAGGGGAGAGGGAAGGGAGGGAGGGAGGGAGAGGGAAGGGGGGAGAGGGAGGGAGGGAGGGGAGGGGAGGGAGGGAGGAGAGGAAGGGGAGGGGAGAGAGGGAGGGAAGGGGAGGGGGGAAAGGGAGGGGGAGGGGGGAGGGGGAGAGGGAGGCTGGCTGGCTGGCTGGCTGGCTCCCCTTCTGAGTGAGAGCGCGCCCAGGATTCTGCAGGGTGAGCCTCTCCGTGTTTACATGGAAGCAAACCGCTGCAGTTTGAATGGCGCTTACGGTCCCCCTCCCCACCACCAGCCTGTTAAGATCTGTGGCATAAACGAAGGAGGTAAATCTTAGAACTCAGAACAGTAGGGATACCCGGAACTGAGACGTTCCTCGGCCGGTACCCTTCCACACTGTACAGTTATAGCGCTATGATCCCACTTCGACAGACGGAGGTTTTGCAGGGGAGTGAGAAGCCCCTTTTTTAATAAATTAGTTTTGTTAAAAGCCAGTTCTTGATTATTTACGTAAGCGTCTTTTCAAATATAACTTAGTCCATAAGTTATCGTATGTGACGTAAACAAATTTTATAGTATGAAATGTACAGTAGTACATTAGACAAAGAAAGACAAAGGAAACCTTGACTGATGCCAGTCAACTTGGTAGCTAGTACCTTACTTGAGAACTAGTAAAATAAAGAGTATAGGAAAAGAGATAAATAGTAGAAAAGAAGAATCATAGACTCATAGAATCATAGAGTTGGAAGAGACCCCAGGGGCCATCCAGTCCAACCCCCTGCCATGCAGGAACACCCTCAAAGCACTCCCGACAGATGGCCATTAAGCCTCTGCTTAAAAACCTCCAAGGAAGGAGACTCCAGCACACTCCGAGGCAGCAGATTCCACTGCCGGACAGCCCTGACTGTCAGGAAGTTCTTCCTGAGGTTCAGGTGGAATCTCCTTTCCTGCAGCTTGAATCCATTGCTCCTTGTCCTGGTCTCTGGAGCAGCAGAAAACAAGCCCTCTCCTTCCTCTACATGGCATCCCTTCAAATATTTAAACATGGCTATCATGTCCCCTCTTAACCTCCTTTTCTGCAGACTAAACATACCCAGCTCTCTAAGTCTATCCTCACAGGGCTTCATGGCTTCCAGGCCTCTCACCATTTTGGTCGCCCTCCTCTGGACTTACTCCAGCTTGTCAATATCCTTCTTGAATTGGGGTGCCCAGAACTGAACACAGTATTCAAGATGGGGTCTAACCAAAGCAGAGTAGAGTGGTAAAGGGGGGAAAGAGTGAGAGAAAACAGGAGGAAATGTGAACTTCGCCATGTGATGGGTATTGGTCTTCTTTGTATATGAGGGGGAAGGACAAGGAGAAACGTGGGAAGGGAGTGAGAAGCCTTTAAAATTCTCAGCCAGGAAGTTCCTCTGGTGCTTCTGACCAAACTATAAACCCCAGGATCCCATAGCATGTTGCCACAGTGCTTAAAATTAAATCATAATGCCATAATTGTGTTGTGTGAAAGGGCCGTCAGTCTTTGAACATAAGTAGACAGTCATTCCTTCTGCATTTACACATGAATGAATGAATGTATGGTTTCTCCTCTCCTTCCCAATGACTGAGAACATTCATAGTTCAAGTTGCACCTCTTTGCTTTTGACATGTTAGTAGCAGATGTTGGCTAGACTAGGACTGGAGAGACTCTGACTCAAATTCTTATGCAGCCATGAAGGCCAGTGATTGTCTCAGCTTAAACATAGGCTATTTCCACACTACATTGTTATAGTGCTATTATTCCACTTTCAACCTCATGGGGAATCTTGGGGTTTGCAATTTAGGGGAGGGGCATTTAGAATTCTCAGCCAGAGAGTGCTTTGGCCTCAGTAAACTACAAATCCCAGAATTCCACAGGATGTTGAAAGCAGAATAATAGCACTATAACAGTGTAGTGTAGAAATGGCCCTAGTTGCTCATAGGACAAAATAGATGGAGAGAAATGTATTGGAAAATGTGATTTTGACACAAAAGCCATTTAATAACAATATAAACAGGATTTTGCAAAGGTTAGCCGTGGGAAAAAAATAACAGGGCGGAGCCCAAGAAGATAAGAACGGGAGAATTGCCACATATATGAATAGCATCGTTTCCTTATTGTTGTCTCTGCTTACTGTGCAGTTCCCCACCCTGCTGTAGGAGAAAGTTGTTCTGAGATACCTAGGTCACTCCTAAACTGCTTAAGTCATTATTACAGCATTTTTGTGCTCTCTTGCCACTTGGCTAATCAATTATCCAAAGCATATAATTTTCTGAACTCATAATTCTTGCTAAATTTCAATATTTCTCTTTTTCCCCAGTATTTTTACTAGTTTCCAATAACATATAAGTTACTTCACTTCCATATCTAACCATACAATAAAGTATAAACGTTTGTTTAGAATGGATAGCAATAAATGCTACACAAAACATACACAAAAAAGTGACAAAGAATGAATCAAGCGAATTGTACAATGATAATGACAAAAACGTTCACTTGACTGTGTACTTCTGGATACTTTCTTCGGTGTTATCCTTTTAACCTTTGTTGTCTTATTACCTTTCTAATATTCCAGTAAACCAGGTTAAAATTTCTTATATATACATAAGTCAAGTGATATGAATGGTACATAACATAAAATATCATCATAAGGGAACCCACCCCCACTGAGAGGAACATCGCTGCTAGTACTTTTGGTGATTCTTATTACACCTTCCTAGTTTGTATGAGAGGAAATAATAACCTAGGAGTTACAGAATTAATTAGAAATTTGTAAAAACATAAGTATGTGTTTAGGAAAAGACTGTAGTGTATTACAATAGAGTAAACTAATACTCTTTATATCATCTGTAAATCATACATTATACGTTTTAGAGTTGGACAAATATAAACTGTATTTTATTCCACATATTTAGAATGTAAAGTCCAACACTAATAGAAAAACTAACACAAGCCCTTTCAAATTTAAGAACATAACTTTTAAATCAAAAATGCTTCTTGAACTTCCCTAGATTTTCCTTCTTAACTAAATTTCAATATTTCTATGAGTAAATTTTCAACTCTGAATAGTCCTCATGTGTAGGAAAGCTAAAACCTTGCGGAGCAGACAATACTTCGCCTGAAGCATAATGTACTGTTTTTATACCAATGTTTTGAAGCAGATTTCCTCTTCATGATAAAGAAAGATTAGAGAAATGGTTACGGAATATGAAACGTGATTCTTGGACTCCCAGTAAACATCAGGTACTCTGCAGTGACCATTTTACGCCAGATTCTCTTGATGTGCGATGGGGGATTCGATATTTGAAAACAACTGCAGTGCCAACTATTTTTTCATCATCTGATAATCAGGTAAGATAATATGTTGCACATTGGAAATCTGTCACATGACAAAGATACTTGCTGCACAATGGTACTAAGAATAGTTGTTGAATTAGATAATACCAGAATTAAAGCTCTTCCTAAATTCTTTAGGACACTTGTCTGTTTAAAACTGAGAAGGGGGTTTGGAGCTGGGTGAGATGATTTTCTTAAACTGTGAAGTAATTAAGCCAGGATTTCACAGGAACCATATTTGCACTAGCCAGTGAAAAGAGTTTTCTGGAAAATTTCCTGTTGTCTTATATCAATGAAGTCCAATTTAATAGGCTTTGATTTCCACTTGATAAAAAAAAAATATTAATCTTACATATTGCATAAATATTTGAAAAGCTTTTCCAATAGCCAAAAGTAGTACAACAGAAATATTCGGATAGGGGAAAATTCAAAAAAGTGACTCTAATGTGGTGCTTATGTCAAAGCCAAACAAATGTAAACCTTTCTTTAGAGATTACTTCTATTATTATAGTGCTCTTGAAGTCTATAAGACATGACAGCTCAGTGCAGGCACAGTTTACATACTATCTGGAAGAACCATACACAAAATGGATAACTAACGACTGCCACTTGAAAAAGCTAGTTACATCTTTTTGTTTTGAGATATAATTAGTAATATATCTATTCCAGTCCAGTTTGTCTCTCAAATTCTGTTTAGTATGCTACCAATTAATATTGTAGAGTTGTTCACTATGCTACCAGTTAATATTGTGTTTAAATGTTCTTTTACTTGTACGGTGATGTTGCTATATGAATGACTGGTATGAACCAATAGCTTTACATTTCCTGTGGCCAGCTGGCAGAACTGTAGCAACACATCCTGGGCAGCACTTTGCTGCATATGCCTTTGTAACCATTTTTTAAAACTCACATACCTCTCTCTAGGCCCCCACTGCTGTTCAGTTTGTAGCCACAGGCGTGGCAAAAAAACAAAAACACTACTTCTCCATTACATTTGTTACCAAAGTTCACAACAAAAAATACAACCAAAAAAAAGAAAAATAGCAGCTATGTTTGTTGTGATTTAACAGGTTGCTGTAGGTTAATGAAGAACCTCACTCCCAGGCTAGAACTGCTGTGCGTCACTAACTTATTCTCTCCTAAAATGCCTGTTTTGAACATTGCTTCTGTCCTTTTGAAACCTTCTATCATTTAAACGGTACCCTTTTTAAATGGTTGTTAACTGCCATCAGGTTGACTTTGACTTATAGAGACTTTATGAATGAGAGACCTCCAATTCACCCTGTCAGCAACAGCCTTGCTCAGGTCTTGCAGAATCAGGGCTGTGGTTTCCTAGATTGAGTCTAACCACCTGTAAATGCAGTCTTCCTGTTTTCCTACTGCCTTCTGCCTTGCCAAGCAACATTGTCTTTTGTAGTCAGTCGTGTCTTTTCATGATATGTCTGAAAGTACAACAGTCTTAGTTTTGTCATATTGGCTTCTAAGGAGAGTTCAGGCTTGATTTGATGCAAGACGCATTTAGTTACCTTTTTAGAAGTCCAGAGTGTCCACAGAACTCTCCTCTAACACCCTGTTTCATATAAGCTAATTTTCTTCATATCAGCTTTCTTCACTGTCCAGCTTTCACAACCATACACAGAAACTGAAAATATGATAGCATAGACAGTCCTAACTTGGTATTCAGTGATATATCTTTACACTTCAGGATCTTGTCAAGTTCCTTCATAGCTGTCCTTCCAAGTCCTAGCCTTCTTCTGATTTCTTGACTGCAGCCCCCGTTTTGATTGAAGACTGAATGTGACAGAACTTGTTGCTGTGTTGTTCAGTGTGTTCTTTGCAGTTTTTTAATATAAAGAATAACTGTAGATTTATTGAAACTCAGTAATATAATACATTAACTCTTGAATATCCTGTTCTTACATGGTTCTCTCCATACCAGAATCACTTCTCCTCCTGTCTAACTTCCCTGTCTCTGTCAACTCCAGAACCTGTCTACTTCAGCTTAAAGACAGCCTTTGTGTTTTTGTTACATGCTTTTCACCCACATACCCACACCCCAGCCAGATTAGCCCAGTGCCTTCCCCACACTGAACCCAGGTACAGGAAATCTTTTACTGTCTCAGTGTCTTCATTGTTTGCTTTAAAGTTATTTAAATAGTAGGTGGTCATTATTTTTGTTTTCTTAATGTTCAGCTGTAAATGTGCCTTTGCACTTTCTGCCTTGACTTTCTTCAGTAATTGTTTCACATCTTTGCTATTTTCTGTTAATTGTATGGTGTCATCTGCATATTTTAAATTGCTCATGTCCCCTTTTCCAGTTTTTACACCGCCTTCCTCAGAGTCTAATCCAGCTTTAACCATATAAATTAAACAGATAAGGTGAAAGAATGCAGCCTTGCCTGATCCCCTTGCCAATTGGAAACCACTCTATTTCTCATATTCTCTCCTGACAGTGGCCTCTTGTCCTGGGTACAAGTTATACATTAGGATAATCAAATATTGTGGTACATCTCTTTCTTTGAGAGCAATCCATAGTTTTTCATGATCTACACAATTAAAGGCTTTGCTATAATCTGTCTATCTTTACTTATTTAATTTAGAGTATTTATATTCCACTCCAGCCAAAGAGGTTCCCAAAGTGGCTTACAAATTGTTACTTTGACAGTTCTGTGCCCTCAGGCTTATAATCTAAAGACATGACACATAAGGAAAAGGGAATAGCAGTCAGGAACAGGGTTAAGTCCAGCAGGTACTGCCTATTCTTCTCTCTTCTGAAGACACAGAGGTGGCTATTGTGAAGGAGGGGAAAACCTTTCATAAGTTTCTGGGGTCTAGGCACAATGGAGCTGTGCCTGCCTATTCTACTCTCCTAGAGCAGTGGCATTTGGGATGGAGGGAGGACCTTTTCTCAGCTATTGGGTCTAGGCACAATGAAGCTGTGCCTGTCTGTTCTTTTCTCCATCTGATAGATATGTGCACAGCAACTCATTACTCCAGGTCTGTGTCCAGGCTCACCAGATAGAATGCAGAAAGGCAGATAGATAGACATAGATATAGGCATATCTGAAAAGCCCCTTGCCTACACATGAACTTGGATTAGCAACTGAATTAGTCCCACCTCTTGGCTGGCACTCCTATCAAAATTTTGTTGCTGTGTGCCTTCAAATTGTTTCTGATATATGGCAATCTGAAGGCCTATCACAGTGCTTTCTTGGCAAGATCTGTTGTGTGGGGATTGCCATTGCCTTCCTGTGAGGCTGAAAGAGTATGACTTGACTAAGTTTACCCAGTGGGTCTTCATGGCTAAGCGTGGATTCAGACCCTGATCTCCAAATTCACAGTACAACATTCAAACCACTGCACCACACTGGTTTTGTGTAAATAGTCTGTTACAGAGGAAGGGCTGCTTATGGGCACAGCTTAAATTCCATTTGAGCATAAGGGTTATTACTAGCATGTCTCACTCATTAGATAATAAGCATTATTGTCCACAGCAGGGCTTATTTCTCAGAAAGAATCCATAAGAGTGTGCTGTATAATATAGTAGGTGAAGGATTCACTCTGCAATGTGTTATACTTCATGCCTTCTTAATCAAATGACATATTTCTTTCTCCTAGGAAAAAGGACTTTCCAAGAAGAAAATGGAAGAAATGCAAGATGCCAACACAAGTATAGCAAATGCATCTTGTAAGCCTTGCTTACCAAAGAGAAATGTTATAACTGAAGAAACCCTATATAGAAAAGCACCTTGTATAACCTCAAGCACGTCTTCAGGAAAAGAGAGACTATTTTGGAATGGAACCAAAGCTGAAGGTGACATTACAAATCCATGTAATTCTGTTAGACAGAATGTGGAGCAAGCAGGCTCTCTGCTGATTGCAGCTGATTTGCATGATGTAGGGGCTATTGATTCCAGCTCCCCAGAAAATAGTAACTCTGTAGAGAGCCCTGTCAGTGGTGCAACCACAGTTTTGCAGTCTTCAGTTCATGATCTTCACTCATGTCTAGAACCTGTCTCAGAAACTAAAGCCACCGTGTTGCAGGCTACACATCTTGAACACTTGGATTCCTTTCTAGAATTTAATACCATCACTGTACCAGTTAATGAGCTTTCATCTGATCAACTGAACTCTCACCTTGCAGGCTGTTCAGTGGAGGTGCAAGAAATGAACGAGAACTCAATATTGCTCCACACTGTGTCCAAAGCTTTAGAACAATTCAGTGGAAGTAAAGAGTCTGTCATCACCATTATAGTTCCTTCTGAGGGCTCAAGTGCTCCCTTGTTGCTTGAGGGGTCATTCATACCAGCAGAACAAGAATTTGTCAACATAGAGACTGAACAATCTGCATGCATCTCCAGTTGCAGCAACACTGATGTGTTACAAACTGAGCATTCATACTGTAGGCAAAACACAGACCGAGAACAACTATGGCATAAGATTGCAAAGCTGCACTCCAAAATAGCACTTCTGGAAGTACAGGAGAAGAAAACACTGAGTAGACTCAAATCTCTAGAAGCACTGATAGCAAAACTGAAGCAGGAGAATCTCCTTTCTGAAGAGAAGCTCAAAATTGTAGAAAACTGTTTCACAACATTTGAAGTTACTATGATACAATAAAAGCTTTAAGTTAATTACTTCAGTGGTTTACTGCTTCCTAGATGACTTCTCCTTTTTTCTCATTCTTATGGGATTTGTTTAATGTCATTCAAGAACTGGGTCCACAGATACAAGGAGTAGATCCTTACTAGCTGGATATTCCCACAAGTAGAATGGGGGAGCAGATGATCTCTGAAGATTTACCCTTTCCCTGCAGCTCCCTGTCTCTGCCCCCTCCCTCCATTTGCTCCGGGGTGTCGAAGGACCTTCCAGACAGCATGAGAGGTGGCACTGGGATCTGCAGAAGCAGGGAAATCTCTGGGCTGCAACAAGATTGGTTCCAACCCAGCTGCACTGATCAATTTCTTTGTAGTTACTTAAACAGGGGACTAAAGAATTTAATTATACAAAAAGAGGTACAACCCAATTTTATGCTTATTTGCTCTAAAGTTTGTTGAGTTGGTAGGGCATATTCTGAAGTAACGGGTAAAAGATTGTAGCAAAGCCTGGGGCTATGCAGGTTTACTTTGAAATTAGCAAGTACACTGAGTTCAGCGAAGCTTACTCCTAAGTAAGTGTGCGTAAGGCCTGCAGGCAGGAGGGACACCTTCAGCTGCAGTGCTTTCTAGACTGAACTACTTTTGACTAATGGTACTACATAAAATAGTGCCATTCTAAGCATGTTCTGCAGGGCTTACTACTCAGTGCTCTTAGAATTGCTGTCCACATCTCATTAGATTTAATTGATTTTAGCTTCTCATAAGTAGGCTGAAATAGTCCATGAAAATTAAAAGGCATTTACTACCAAATAACAAATTCCATCAAGATTATATGTTCTTTAAGCTACCTTGAATTCTGTGCTGGGTGAAAGACAGGATATTAATTAAATAATAATAAATAGTCAAGTTTTACTACAAATAGCTAACAGCCATTACACCTAGCATGTGTAATAAGTGCCATCACCAGAGTCTCCTGTGCATAAATTCAGGGTGTGGGGGGTGCGGCACAGAGCAAGCTTCTCTAATGGAATTGTGGTTTAGCGTCATTATTTTTATTAACTTCAAATAAGTTGATCCGAGTGGATTGGTAAATAATTGTACTACCAAACCTAGGAAGGGAAATGCACAGTGAAAGCTCTACCTCTGAACCAGAGTTGATTCACAAGGGGGATGGTAGATTCTGGTTCCCAGTTCCTTATTTAAAAGGGTTTCATGGGCACCATGAATAAAGTAGTATTGTATTTGCTGGCATATAAGACTCGCTTATTATTTTCACTTTTCCCCCCAAAAAATACTGTTTGAAAATGGGGTGCATCTTATACACCAGCAAAAAGTATTTGTTAGGATATAAATGGGGTGTGCCTTATACACAGGTGCATCTTGTATGCTGGCAAATATGGTATATACCTTCCCCTCCCTCCCAATAGGCTGTCATACACCTCTATTACAGGGAGATTAGTCCTTTCAAGATGCTTGAATATTGACTCTGGTCAAAAGTGCTGCTTTTTGTACAATGATCATTAAAAATAATGAGAGAATTCATACCAATAGATACCTGGAGATTTTATAACCTAAGGAAAGCTTTGGGGAATCTAAAATATCACCAGGATACTATCCTTCACAAAAACATGTCTGGTCATCTACTTTGACACAAGTCATTTCTGGGTGTTTTGTGCCCATATGGCTGATATAAAACTGGAAGTATGCAACCCACATAAGCTTTATACTAGCCCAAATCTATACACTGACAAAAGCAGAAGACTTGCCCCTTAAAATATTATGGTACCAATGTAATATTTCTCCATATGCTACCATCAAGGAGAGTGGATATATGTCAATAGATATACAAATTAATTAGAAATGTGGAATATGCTTCCCAAATAAGTTTAGAAAACTTTGGAGGAAACATCCTACATCACCAGTTTTGCTTCATTGTACATTGCTTCAGAAGACCTGGTGGACAGAAAAGTGATTTAGATATCCTTTTAATAAATAACACACCCTAACAAAGGTCTGTGCACCCTAATGAAATGGAGTAGTATTCTTTCCAATCCAAAGCTTTGGGTTTTTTGCAATGCATGTAACATGATGCCCCCTTAAGGAATCAAGAAAATGGGCCATTCACAAAATCACATGGTGGCAGCTGAAATTTTTGATACACCTAGTGATTATTCTTGTGAAAAGAAGCATAGTAGATATGAAGGTTAAATAGGGTCATACCGATTTTTCTGAATTGAAGTACCAAGTGGCTGTACTTATCAGGACTAAAGAATAGTATGACAATGTCACCTCTGATTGTTTGAACAAATGCTTTTCTTTAATGTACAGCAGGTAATAATTTCACTATCTAAAGGCTTAATTTTGCCAAGATTGTTTTCCATTGAGTGTTCAGACCCTTAGTCTGCTCAGCTCCTTTATCCACAGATGAAGAGACCTTGAGCTTGGCACCAGAACAGTCACCTTTGGCACAAGATGGTTTACTGAAGTACACTAATCACTTCAGTTATATTCATCTAAGATATGTATTATTACAAAGTAGATTGACCTGGACCTCTGAAGGAAAAGGGGACGTGGAAGTTGGTTATCTCTTTGTGCTGAAGTGGGTTTTTTTAAAAAATATTTTTTGTTTCTCATTTAAGCACTTTTGTATTTGGGTTTTGGACTAGAATCCCAGAGACCAGGGTGCAAACCCCCACTTGGCCATGGAAATCCACTGGGTGAATCATCCTCAGAGGAAAGCCTCTGAATGAATCTTGCCAAGAAAACCTGTGATAGGGTTGTCTTAGGATTTCTGTAAGAAAGGCCTTGAAGGTGCACAGCAGTACTGTGTATGTGTGTGTGTAATGCATCAAGAGTACACTGAGAGTGTGCTGGCTTAAGAAGACAGTGGTAGAAACTGTGAGATCAAGAGTTTCATAAGACTTTTGTGGTGTGATGTGGTTGTCTTTGGATTCTCCACTAACACCCTGCCTTGCACAATGCCTCTCCAAAAAGTTTGACTGAAAATTGGGGGCGGGCAGGCAAAAACTCCCACTGAAAAGAGCTTCAGACACTTTAAACTGGTGTGTGTGTGTGTGTGTTTTAGAGTATTTATACCTGCATTTCAACCACAAAGGTTCCAAGAGCAGTTTACAGTTAGCTGATTTGTCAGTTTCCTCTGTGCAGGCTTACAGTGTAAATAAGATACAATCAGAAGTAAAAGGGGTTGGTGAGGTGGGAATTAAGTTCAGCAGTTCCTGGCTTCTCCCATTCCTCTTCAGAGTTTGCAGCAGTGGCAGTTGGAACGTGGAGGGAGGGACTCTTACCAGCTGCTGTGACAAGGTATAATGGAATTTTGGATAGTCCTCTACCTTGAAACAGCAGCAGCAGCAGCAGCAACAAAAGACCCCAAAGACAGCTGGGAGTGATGCAGTGTCACTTCTGGTTATGTAAAACGGCAGCCGCGGTGGTGTGCTACAGCCTCCCAAAGGAACCTAAAATCAAGGGTGCAGCCCTCCAGACTCCAGAAGTTGCTCATTCCTGTCTTAAGGATTTGAGATGTTTGACTCTGCCCTTGCTGGCTTGACAGTAACAGAGTAATGGAAGATGCTCAGCATTTGCCAGTGTTTCTGCTGCTGCATCGCTGTTCGCTTGGTTTGTTGACTCAAGTTAACTCTTCAGGTTTCATCCATCTGACCGTCTCTGCCATCCAAGCCTGAGCTGGAGTGAGAGAAGATGCGTTTCTCTGAGTACAATGAAACTCTGACTTACTATTGCATGCAGCTGGGGCTAAGGATCACCACTTCTTGAAAAGTTTCTGTTTATACTCCTGAAGACTGAACAAAATGCTTCAGTTGGTTTTGACTGATAAGGCATTTGAAGGGAAAGACTGTCCACGCTTCAAGTCTGTAGATGCTGATAGACTTGAGTCGCTTGATTCTGACTTGGTGGACTGGGTGATTATCTCTAACAGCAGCCTTTACAAGTACTCAACCTGAAAGCATTTTAATATTATAGCCAGTGTGTTACAGAAAAGTCTTTAAATACCTGGAAAGCACCAGGGGCCCATTCACACTATACCATTATAGCACTATTATCATTCCACTATAACTGTTATGGTTCCAGCCTATGGAATCCTGGGACTGGAAGTTAAGAGAGGGGCTTTTGGAATTATCAGCCAGAGAGCTCCAGTGCTGCACTAAACTAGGATGGAACCATGGCAGTTAAAATGGAATAATAGCGATATCATGGCATAGTGTGGAATGTGCTCTAGATTCCATTTGATGTTTAAAGCTAAGCAGAGTCAGGCTTTGTTAGTACTTAGATAAAGGACCACCAAGGAATACCAGATTGTATAGGCTGCATTCAAAGGAAAGCAGTGGCAAACTATCTCTGTGTATTCCTTAGCTAAGAAAACTCTATGAAATTTATGAGGTCACCATAAGTTGATAGTTCACTTGAAGGCACATACATACACACAGACGGGTTAGAGAAACTTTCTGGGAATTTTTAGCAGTACTTAGTACTTTGGAGGTCCAAGCCTCTGATTTCTGAAAGTGTGATTTGGGGACAATTCACAAGGATCATGTTTATGTTTTAACTTTGCATATTGCATTTTTCTCTGGGCAATCATATTGTGACGTATTAAGAATATATGCAAGGAAACTATTTTACTGAATTAGTATACCAGTGGAGGCTATGTATTGCCCAATGAGAAACTACCATAATGACCCTTCCCAGGTCTCTAGAAAGACGAAGCTGGTAAACAAACAAACAGTTAGACTTTATTTATAATCATCATTCTTTTTATTCTATTTAATATGAAATAAGGGAACTTGATTGCTAGGCTGAACAGAAAAAAGGCAGCAGGTGGACAATACAATCTCACCTCATTTTTGATTGCACAGTCCTCTCAGCACTCACTCTCTGGATTTACTATTAGAAGGAGTGAGGATAACTGTTGGATCCTCCAGGTTCAGACAGAATTTGTATGTTGAATGCCAGTTGCTGATAGCAACAAAGGAGCTGCTGCCTTCATGCCCCTGATGTATCGCCATGATTTTATGTAAGCATCTGGGTGGCGAAGCAACTCTAGGAAAAAGGATACTTTGCCTAGATGGACCTTTGGTTTTACCAGATAGGGCTCTTCTCATATCCTTCAAATGTACATTGTCAAGTAGATGCAAGGGGTAAAAAATGATATTGCTCTCCAGATTTTGTTGACCTGCAAATCCCAGCATTCCTCACCACTGGTTGTTGGGACTTACAGTCCAACAACCTTTGGAGGGCTACATGTTCCCCACCCTTATTATAGAGGTTTAAGAAGACCTTAAAACACCCACTGTTGCCTCAAAAGAGCATTGTTTATATAATATTTTAATTTTGCACACACGATGGCATGCATTGCAAAAATGAAATAACATAGCCCAAAATAAAAGTGAGACTAGGTAAGAAATAGTACACTTGATGTTCAGTACATAGAAAAACAGAAAGTGAAATTTAACACCTTCTCCTTAGCATCTTTTTTTTAAGTGTTGAATTCAATGGGAAGACCCACTTGCAATGTCTAATAGTATAGCAGTGATGCTTGGCAAGAATTGGGCCTAAGTATGGCTGGGGCTATAATATCTCTCAGCACCTTACTTCTAACAATGTTTTGATACATTTGCTGCTTCACTAGTCTTGGGAAATGACACTCTCTTGCCTCAAGACACAAAAGAAAGATAATAGTTAATGTTCCATTTCCTTCCCAGTAAGCCATGTGGGTCCATCTTAGAACTTCCTTCTTAAAACACAAAAGATCTGAAATGATTATACAATTCAGAGTTGTCATTTGGACAGTTTACTAAGAAAATTAGAAAATTTACTTTCATGTTTATTTGTTTATCTCTCTCTACATGATGTTGATCTGGGTGGATTTGTTTTGATTGTAGTTACCATATATATTTAGATTCTGGGTTTTTTATGCCTTCCATTATAATTACATATGCTTGATTATTTATGGTTTTGTAATTTAATTTCTCATTTTGGTTTTTCGGTCTTTATTTATTGCTTTTGTGTTTCCTTCCTTTTGTATTCTCACAGGTAGTCATACGCTAGCAGTGCCTGATTCCTTCGAAAACAAATAGTGGGAAGAGTTCCCATTGCCAGTGCTTCTGTATAGAATCTGAAGAAAGAGCTTATCCACAATCAAAAGAACTAGTTTTCCTCCAAACATTCATAGTACAGAATGCAAAGGTTTCCAAAATTATGGTAGTAATTGGCAGTTGCTATATGGTATCTATCATATCTCAAGTTTTCATAGGAATGCAAATAACTGAAAACACATGGAAAATGTGCTTCTCATATCTCATGTAAGGAGAGATATATTGGCATTTAATTGTAATAAAATTCTCTGCAAGCTTTTGAAGAGTGAACAGAGAACTACACTACAAGTTCTTCATATACAGGGTTTTTATGGATATTGTCTTGAAATCATAGTTGCTTTAAAAGATGTCCCATGTTCAAGATAACTTACCCTTCACAGGTTGCCTATGAATATGGCCTGATAGGTGAGCATGACTGTATTAACAGAAGAGATTGAATAATTGCAGTGGAGGGTACTCTGACGTGACATAATGACATTACAGCCTTTCTAACTAATCAGTACAAACTTCTGTCCTTAAGTCCATCCTTGCTGAGTCTCAACAATATAGAAGATTAAAAATCGTTTATGAGAAACCATAAATGATGTGCCTTAATGTTCATCTAAAGGAGGGGAAAAAAGATTCAAGAGTAATATGGACTAGATCTAAGGTATTTCTTATCAAAATATTTGGGCATGCATATGCCAAAAGAACTGATCCATCTAAAGTGAAGGAACCACCCACCTCTAATTGAGAGCACTAAGTAAAGCTGAAACTTTCACTTCTGTGCAGAACAGCAATAAAAAAATGATGTTTTTTTAAAAATGATTGTATTTGATAACAATTACTTCATTGGCAGATAGATTTATGACATTGCAAAAAATGCTTGAAAAATTCATCTACCAGTCTGAAAGCTCTTGAATTTCAAAAACATAAGCTTTAACTGTATGCGTTACAATCCCTGATCTTAAATTGATCTATGTGGCCTTCCAATTAAGACTACTGATTCATCGCATCAGAATGAGGATGCTGTGGCCTGGGTCATAATGAAGCTGCCAAAGACTCCTCAGTTTTAGATGATGATTCCATAATTTAACTTGAGAACTGAACATTCTTTCTATAAACGCATGCTTAGGATCTGGAAAGAATGGAAAAGAAATTAACTCCCCCACATCCTCTTTTGTTCCAGTCCTAGCCCAGCCTATGTTTTTTAATCAAAATATACAGGCTCAATATATGAGGTGGAAAGCAGAGGCATTTTTCTTATTCAAGACCTATTTGATAAGAGTTAAACTAATTCGGCAGGAAGTTTATTTATTTTATTTATTTTTTTCAATTTATACCCCACCTTTCTCCCTAGCTATATTAGATAGGTATATTTTATTACTATAATTTTATAGCTAGGCTTCAGGGCCTGGCTTCAAATAATGCACATTATCATTTTTGAGTAACAAGAAAGGGGGACTGTGAACTTTCCCTTCAGGCAACTGTACGTGGAACCTTGGAATGTAAGCATTTTACAAATTAATACTTTACAAATTAATTAATCAGTGGCTAATTGAGGAATCTCATGGATTAAGAAAGGGGTTGGGAGAGGAATCTGAATACTTCTATAACTGAGCAATTGTAGATTCCTCTGGTGCTTAAAACAATCTCTAAAATGTTAACAGAATACATCACGGCTGGTATCTTTTCCCCTCCACAATAACACTTGCTGTCATGGATGTGGAAATGTTGGTAGCTCTTTTTAAAAACAAACAAATGTGGGATCATTGCTCAATTGGTTTTTCTTTTCTGGGACAAAGCATTATGTTTTGTTTCTTGGATGACAAACCAGAGTGTAACCAATATATAGTTGCTAGTGATATGATTACTGTTTGACAGGAATGATTTTTTTTTTAAGGAAAAAAAAACTGCACAACAATATTCTAATCAAGTGCCCTTGGCAACAGCCAGGCTGGAAACTGAAGCACACTGGAAAAGCCCCAGGGGCTTCTCAAAGAGTGGGTGGCTGGATACAATATGGAAATTTCCCTATTCAAAAAAATTATTGTGCAATATGAAGCTATGGCAATGATATATTTGTAGAAGCATGATGTGAAGGAGGCACTGGACAGATCACAGCTCAGCGAGTGCTGTGAAGGAAGACTATGGGTGAAAAGCATGTAGCAAAAAACACAGAGGCAGTTTCTGGGATTGCAGATAGAGTTTTGAGCTGAAGCAGAGAGGGTTTTGCTTGACTTTGACAGAGAATGAGACAGTGGGCAGAGATAGGATTTGGATTTCACAGGGATAGGGCATTAGTCAGAAAGGAGAATTGACTCTATTTAAAATAGATTGTTCAAGAGTCAATGTGTTCCAATAAACCTCCATTTGTTGTTGTTTTTTAAAATTGTCTCTGGCTGTCTCTTTCAAGCTTGATAAGGAGTCAGGCTAAGTCTACCATAAAGAACCCACACAACAACACAGCCACAGATCCAAGTTTAAGGGGTCACCCTGAGACCCCCAAGACCCAATCCAGAAAGACATTCAGTAGGGGAACAAGGGCAGGGTGAGTGGCAGGATTCCAGGGTTTGGAACTGTGGGGCCAACTTGGGAAGAGGGATCTGTCACACGTGGCAACCCTTTATTTTGTTTGCTAATGAGGATAAGGGAGGGCCAGAATGGCTTTGGATGCTGGACTAAGATTAGGATTCCTAGAAACCAAGGTTCGTATTCTCCTCAGCCATGGAATCTCACTGGGTGACCTTGGGCAAGTCACCCTCTCCAAGCCTGAGAGGAAGGCAATGGCAAATCTCCTCTGAAAAAAATCTTGCCAAGAAAACCCTGAGGTAGGGTCACATAAGTCAGAGTCAACCTGAAGGCATATAACAAAAGCAAAAGCATGACAATATGGTCCTTCTGTAAACCAAATGAAGTTCTAGAAACAAGACTCATGAAGGCACCTTACCTTGATAGATCTGAATTAAAGAAGACATAATGGTAGTGATTCACCTGCAGAAATAGGTATTTGAGCCCCTCATAGCACAGAACACTTCTCATATATTTTGAAACTCCTGATAGTAGCCCTTCTGTGGGAACCTATACAAAACCAAAACATTACAATAAATCAGGCAGCAAATATCTGTTTGCCCGGTCTGAATGGCAAGAACATTGATCCTTCCACAGATGCAAGATGCATGGATACTCTCATCGGCATTGGTAGGGGTGGAATAGAACAAGAGCAGCAGTGCCAATGTTAGCACCAACACTACTTGTATGAATGACTTTATCAGTTGTTAGAAGGTATAAAAAGGCTCTTTGCATTAAATAAGAAGACATGCATGAATGGGTGTTTTTCCCCCTCCCCATCAATCAAAACAGCATGTGGTTAGCAAGCTACTGACATCCCAGTAATTCAACAAAGAAAGTTTTGCATTCCCACAGTGGATCTGAATGACAACCTAATGTTGCTATTAAAGAAATTGCTTGTCCTCAAGTTTCCTACACTTCATGCTTTCTGACAACTTGCAACTCTACCAAAAAAAATAGATTCTGGAACTTGAAATAACCTTGACTTTCTTCATCAGTGCTGAATGCTGAAAGAGGATTCAACACTTTTCTGTTTAATATTTTCATGTGGTAGCATGGCAGCACTGAACCAGTGTCTCCCTTGCACCAGGTTCTATGTATGAGTGCATGAAAGGCACACAACAATGTTATTGTCTACCAGGATGAGAAAATAGATGTTGAGAAGGCTCATCCCTGAAGTACACCTATGAGTCTCAGGTGAACAAATCTCTTGCACTGAACTTCCTCAAAATCTTTGGATAGGCATCATGGAATTCTCCCTGACAAGGATTTCAGGAGCCAACTTCACACAAGCATTCATTGGGGAAATAATTTAAAAGGCTTGAGAAAGTTAAATGATAGATATCCATCAGAGTTGGTTTTAAATACGCAAATAAGGTCACTTACAATTCCAGAGCTAGAGAAATTTTCCCCTTTTGTTAGGAAAAGAAAAGAGGACTGGGAGCAGTAGGGCCAAAGTTACTGCTTCCTTTAATCTGAAAATAATATTAAATAATACTGGATCCACAGCTACTCCCAAAATTTTCCACTCTGTTCATGGTTTGTATAAAATTGTACAAGCACCAGATGCTACATAAAACATCAGTTTTTGTAACATATATGGAGAAGAAGAGTGTTTTCACCTGAACCAATTTCCGTCTGAATGTCTGTTTGCTGTTTTCCCTTCATCTAAGTAGTAGAACCATCTGTCAACTTGCCTGAGGTGTGAGTCAGTACAAATAAGAGCAGAAGGGCTTATGTTCCGGTAGTTCTCAGCCCAGGTAAGGAGCAGGCCAAGCTTCATTGAGAATATCATGAGGAGGGTTAGACAGTCTACCCCTGCTTTCCATATAGACTTAAGAAATATATAGTAGCAGGAGCAGCTGGAGCAACTGAACAAAAGCTGTAGACTTTAGCCTCACTGCTATACCAAGTGAAGATTTTACTGGATGTTGGCCAGCTGAGAAAAAAGAACAATTAGACAACTTTTGTCTATGCCCTTTTCTGATTTTCCCTCAAACTATAAGGTTCCTGAGAGCCTTTCCAAGCTTATCTTTTTCCTATGATTTTTCACACATTGTGACCTTTTTTGCGAAAAAATTGTTTACCCCAAAATATTGAGTTGTGTGTGTGTGTGCATGTGCGTGCGCACACACACACTTTTGCCTCCAAACAGTTATTTTTTAACAAAAACATTGCCTTCTATGCAAAACATGGCTTTTGGGGGAATGAAATCTTGTCAATAAGGCCCAAAAGAGCAAAAAAAAAAAAAAGAAAAGAAAAGAAAAGAAAAGAAAGAAGAAAAGAAAAAGAAATATAATTGGAAAATGCAATGGTAATTGCCCCATTTTTAAAAATGCAGTTTCTCAGGATGTCAGGATACTCTTTCTCACAGAGAACCAGAAAATTTGCAAGTATTATTTATATACCTGGGTAAGACTGACAGTTCCTATAACTTCTCATAATTCATGACAAGTGGCCACACTGGCTGAGAGAGTTGAACTGTGGGAGTTGAACTCCAAAATATCTGGAGGGCCAGAGGTTGAGCACTATTGCCTTAAATATTCACACATTTTTTTCAGAAATGTATGCAGAAGCTCTAGAGCAAGGATTGGAGAATGTTCTGCAGTCACATTCAGAGTCTATTCCATAACCCAAATTGTGTTTCTTCAGTGGAAACGTGGTATCAAATCCTAGCAAATAAACTCTCAGTACTTGGTGTGTGGAATGGCAGACAACAGAGAAAGAGAAAAGAAGCTTGTGGAAGGTTTTGGAGGCCCTATGTTAATTGGATTTTGTGCTCTGTGTATTAGTGACCTTAAAGTCAGTGCAAAAGGCAGTCTTGATAAATTGCAAGGCACATCTGATTGTACAGAAGATGTTTACTATGAATTCCCTAATACCAAACAAAACCCTGAAGATGAGCTTTCAGGTAATGTACAGAGGGTGGAGATATTGCAGCTGGCTGTAGGGAAAGAAGCAGTGATCATTAGATCAAGCAGATCAAAATATGGTGGTTCAATTACCAAAACTGGGGCACAGAAAGTAAAGAAGGCATATATAGCCCCCAAACCTGTTTTTGCAATCTGACCTTCTAAAGTCCTTGCATTCCCACTCCCAGAAAAAAAAAGCAGGTTAAAAAAATAATTGGCAAAAGTGGAAATAATGACAAAATTTCTCTAAAATCTGTACAGGGCTCTTTTTCTTTTGCAGAACACCTGCTTTTTTAGCTGTTCTCTTGTTCTTTCTCCCTCCTTCCCCATCACAGCTACCCACCCAGACTTAGGAACAGCCAGCAGGGCTGCACAGACTTAGGCCATTTCCGCACTAGACTGTTATAGCGTTATGATTCCACTTTCAATATCCTATGGAATCCTGGGGTTTGCATTTTAGGGATGGGACGGCTGGCCCCTCCCTAAAATGCAAACCCCAGGATTCCATAGGATGTTGAAAGTGGAATCATAGCGCTATAACAGTCTAGTGCGGAAATGGCTTACGGCTCCCTGTTCTTTCAGCAGTGGGGAAAAAAGTAAAGGTTTAAGTAGTTTGATCTTTGATACACCCACAACCAGCTAGAAGCATTTAGATCAAACCTTAAGGCTTGCAGCAATTAGGAAGCTGGTTTCTGCCACATAATGTCTCAATATGGTACTACAGACATTAAACAGGTTCTAAATGAAAATAACTAATCCTTTAAAAAAAGAAGAAACAAAACAACCTCAAGATGTATGCTCTTGAGGTTTCCTGAGGGAAAGCCAAAATGCCTACCAAAGCCAAATGCCTACTTTGCATGTTCTTAGAGTAAGGGTAGAGACATACTTTTATTGCAGAGCCTTCTTGGCATCAGTGCTGAGAAGGATCTGGCTCCTTTGTTTGAGGTTTGGAGAAAGTAAACTATCCTGGCCCAGGCTCAGAATAGGGCTGTTTCATACATACAAGTTGCCAGATACCAGTGATGTAGACTCGAGTCGATTGACTCAGACTCATGTTAGATTTAAGTCACTAGTGACTTGACTTGGACTTGACTCGAGAAAAATTATACACTGACTCAATTCAATTTGAGACTTGCATATTTTTTAGTGACTGACTTGCTATCCTTGGTTCAGTAACATAAAACATTCATCCAGAAACCTTACAACTTACTGGTCACATGATGATCAGTCTCAAGCCCACAGCGTGGACACATTTCTCAGAGGGAACAACAAATGGGTTAGGCAATGGGCTTGAGGTGGGGTTGAGGTCTGCTCAGAAGCCTGTCCATGCTACGTATAGGAGGAGCTTTCTAAAACTTTTCCTAAGAGCAGAAGACAAGACTTATACCCAGAGTACAGGGCACATATCTGATAGGGGAACAGAAAATGTGTTAGGCAATGGGCTTGAGGGAAGGAACCTTCCTTCTAAAGCTCTTGAAGTTTCAGTAAAGGGGAATACGAAAAATTCTATTCCTAACTTCTGAAAAAGCCTCCAGCTTTGCAAATGGGAAGTAAGGAGGATCCTATTCCCCACTTCTGAAGCTGTTGATGGCAAAATCACAGAAGTAGAGGGCTGACTCTATTTAAATTGTTAAAACTGACTTTATTCGACTCTATCCAGAAATTCTGGAATACATGTTGGGGTATAAAGTTGGCTCCAGACTTGAGACTCAACTTGAGACTTGACTGGAATGTATCTTACAAGGACTTGAGACTCAACTTGAGACTTGAAGGTAGAGACTTGAGACTTGACTTGAGACTTGGAGTAAAATACTTAAATACATCACTGCCAGATACTTGGAAGGGGTTTCAGGATTCCAGGTTTAAATATTTTAAAGACATGAACCATTAGTCAGATTGAATATTCTGCAAGCAAGTAAGGGAAAAGAAATAACTCCATAGTCCTTTTTCAGAGGCACCTGCTGCCGAACTTGCCACCAATGCTTTTTAACCCTGTGCCTGCTATGGTTGCTCTGAAATCTTTACCCTGTCAATGTGCCACCCCAGATGAACACAGCCATTCCATGGGTAGCCCTGTTCCCCCAGGGAACTAACTCCTCCTCCTCTGATGAAAGAAACCTGCTCAGCTCTGGCACAACAGCCAGCTCTCTTCCATATCTCCATAATTGCTCCAGCAGAAGCTCCTTTACACCTGTCAGCTCTCTCTGCCTTCCCACCCCCACCAAGCCTGCTATGGAGCACTTAGAGCTCCATAGCCTGTATGTGATTCCTTAACTGTATCACAGTAGCAACAGTATCATCTTCAGTCTTCCTTCTAGGGAACACGCTGGGCACTAAGGATTCATGGCATGAATTCTCCTACGTTGTGAAGCAATGACAATATTTTGTCCCTTTTGAAAAAAAAAATGTGGAAGGGACTAAACTTTCTGGTCATGCTGGATGAAAAAGGGATAAATGCTTTTTCTTTCTCTTCATTTGCCCAATATGTATATACTGATAATCACAAAGGATTCAAGCTTCTGCCTATTTCCTTGTGATACAATGGTTTGCCCTAGTAAAAACCAGTGATGTAGACTCAAGTCGGTAGACTCAAGTTGATAGACTTGGACTCAAGTCAGACTTAAGTTGCTTCAGTGACTTGACTTGGACTCAACTCAGCAATAAATGAGGCACTGACTCAACTGGACTCAAGACTTATATACTTTTAGTTACTGACTTGCTTTCTTTGGTTCAGTAACATAACACTTTCATCTAGACACCTTACAATTTTGAACAATGTCACCATCTCTTTTGCCTAGTGGTCACATGTCAATCTATCTCAAGCCCAAGTGTGGGTGCATTTCTCAGAGAGGAACAGTAAATGGGTTAGGCATTGGACTTGTGGCAGGGTTGCCTTAAGGCATTAGATTTCAAACGTTGGTCCTCCCAGGTTTTGTTTTTGTTTTTTTGGATTAAGCTCCCAGAATTCCTGATCATCAGCCAAGCTGGTTGGGGCTGCTGAGATTTGAAGTCCAAAGTACAAAGGACAAAACAGGCAAAGATGTTCTTGCAGCCTGTCCCTGCTGCATATCACAGCAGCCTTCTAAAATGTTTCCTAAGAGCAAAAGACAAGACTTGCCCCCAGAGTGCAGGTTTCATTTCTCAGAGGGGAACAGCAAATGTGTTAGGCAACAGGCTTGAGGAGGAGGGATTCTTCCTGTCTTTTGAAGCTTCAGTAATGGCGAGTAAGAAGGATCCTATTCCCCATATCCAAAGTTGCAGATGGCAAAATTGCAAATGTGGAGAGCCGACTGCTTAAATTGTTAAAAATGACTTTATTTGACTCTAATTCTGGAATTTTGGTTGGGGTATAAAGTTGGCTTCCAGACTTGAGACTTGACTTGACACTTGGGAGTTAAATACTTGGACTTAAGTACATCACTGATAAAAACCGCTTCCACTTTGGTGTGGCTCTACAACTGATCCTTACCATCCCATTTTTCAGTCCTCCTAAAAAGTGGGGGGTTGAGATAAATGTAGCTTATGTAGGGAGGTGGCTCACTCAGGGCTGTAGCTATGGGAAAGGCAAAATGAGGGCATTTATCCTCCGAAATAAAAATTCTGCTCCTCCCATGAAATGTTCTTTCAGTCCTGAAATTTTTAGCGCTGTGTAGAGTGAGACAGTGAAAATCATTCACACCTAGAACTCTTCCATTTGCTGTGTTTGCATTTCCTTAGTAACTTTGTCTGTTCCTTTTATTTGGATGGCTAAATTGCATTTCCAAGTTTTAAGTTACTGCAAAGCTTGAAATCTGGGGAACTGATGGACAATTTCATTGATGGTAGCAGATTTCTTATGGGAAAGAATGCCCTCATTTTGCTTCCTCCCCATAACTGCACCCCAGGCTCTCTGCTCTACAGTCAACTTTCCTTTCTGTTTCAGAAAGAGCTCAACTAAGTGGGAATTTCTGGAGTATCAATATGGTCTGCATTCCCCACTGTGAAAAGAGTGATAAGAAAAGTTTTTATTTTCCTCTTGAGGACCAGCTTGTCTTCATTGCTCAGACAACAGCATATATAAAAGGGGGAGAAGGGGAAATTTGTCTCTCAGTGACAGAAATCTCCTTTACATCAAATTACCTTAACTATCATTTTAGCCACAAACAAAAGCTGAGAGATTCAGGGAAATGGTTATGAAACCAGTCCCCAAAGGTGTTTATGGGAATGACTGGAAGAATAGCAACTGGAGCAAAAGTTGGTGGGAGAAAGAATCAGTAAAGTATAAATTAATGATGGAATGAAAGCACCTTTGTCTAGTTTATGAGGGAGGCATCCATGATTATTCATCAACGAGATTTGTTGTATTGACATTTAAGCCATAACCATATAAGTTTTCAAGAGCTTCAATGGTGGTTTATACAGAAATAGTGTAGAATGGCTGTAGTTTTTTTTTAAAGACCTTTTAGCGGGGGAAAGGAGGTGAAAAACAATTTGTCAACTTATTTAAATCTTTTTAGTTGTAAAGAAATCTAAATCAAGAACTGCCCTGGAACATAAGATGCAGGGATTTGATTGTGTTTATCAGGGATCTGATGGTCATCATGTTTTCTATGCACATTGTAAAGACTTCTGATGTACTCTGTGACATGTACCAGTCTCTTTCAGAAAATGCAGTAGATTCAAAGCCTTCAGTTCCATGTGCTTCAGTTCCACATCTAAAGATGTAAGTTGTGCACAACAAAACTCAAAGAATCACAGAATCATAGAATTAGAAGAGACCACAGGGGTTATGTAGTCCAGTCCCCTGCTATGCAGGAACACACATCAAAGCACTCCCAACAGATGGCCATCCAGCCTCTGCTTGAAAACCTTCAAAGAAGGAGACTCCACCACACTCCGAGGCAGCATATTCCACTGCCGAATAGCTCTGACTGTCAGGAAGTTTTTCCTGAAGTTTAAGTGGAATCTCTTTTCATGCAGTTTAAACCCATTGCTCCTTGTCCTCTGGAGCAGCAGAAAACAAGCCCACTCCCTTCTCGACATGAAAAGCTCTTGGGCTATTTGAACAAACTGGGCAGTCTGCTACTCTAAATCCTTCATGCTCCAGAGTATTTAACCTTCTAGAAAAGAATTGGAGGGTGGAGGGGAAAGAGAATCCACTTAGGCAGTGTGGTATAGTGATATTATGGTCATAAACCAGTCAACAAAACAGACGAAATATCAGGGTGTTCTATTCTGCTGGGGGGCAAACTGCAAAAAGTACAATCTATTGTTCATGAGCACCATGCATTTCAGTTTAAGACAACTCATTTTATTAATCAATTAAAACACTTCTGCCTATGTATTTCGAAGTGTGAATCTTGCATACCTTCCACTGAATGATCACTACCATCCTTATCATTTTCAAGGCAACCTAGCTCATATAGACCTGGTTGTATATTGGCCAAATCAAATAAGATGGGCACATTGTGATCTGAAGGCAAAATAAAAATTGCACCAAGAAAGGGGAATAGATCATAGTTGCTTAGCAATCATTTAAACAGGAATCCTAGAAAACACAAGTAAAACACTGATCAGGGCCTATTTGCTTTTGGAATGTGTTCATAGTAATCCATTAAGTGATGTTGGACATCTGTAGCAGGTTGTGTATATGATGGCAAAAATATCAATATCTCCAGTGGCATGGCATGTGGGAGATGGAATTGCACACTGAGGAACAGTTAACAATTCAATATAGTTGCAACAGTCTCACTTAGTCTGAATCTCATGCTGATGTATAGCTATCAGCATCTATAACAAAACTGTCTATGCTGTTTTGCCTTCTGAAGAATAGCAAATGGCACTCCTGACAACTGAAAATGAAGTGAAAACAATGTCTGTGGTTTTGCTTATAGACATGTAAGTCCCAAGAACCTGTTATACATTTTCTACAATGCAATACTTTTCATGGCTGGTATATAGAGCATTGCCCATCACTAAACATGCCTTAAGGCATTAGATTTCAAATGTTGGTCCTCCCAGGTTTTGGTTTTGTTTTTTTGGATTAAGCTCCCAGAATTCCTGATCATCAGTCAAGCTGGTTGGGGCTGCTGGGATTTGAAGTCCAAAGCACAAAGGACAAAACAGGCAAAGATGTTCTTGCACTGAATCAGGAGCAGCACCTAGCTCCCCAAAAGTCAAACTAGAACTAGATGGATAACAAGAAAAGCCCAGACTAGCTAGACAAACTTTCACCCCAGAATATTCTGACTGGGGTCCTGGGGGTCCAGACTAGTACTTCTTGGAGAGAAGGCAAGGTAATTCCCACCCCATTTATTGATTAACTTCTGAGGGCCTAGAAAAAGGAATGAACAGTCCTTCCTTCCTTCCTCCTTCCTTCCTTCCCCCTGATTTCTGGGGTCCCGGGAGGGACACCTCAATGTGCTCACAATGGGGAATGGGAATTAGCAAGAGCACCGCTAGCAATACGAGAGGCAAGGCAACCTAGCAAGATCTTGAACCCAATGTCTATGGGGTCAGGCTAAGTCAAGGAGCAAACAGAAGTAAATAATAATAGTTTTCTTTATTAAGGTACAACACAGTCAAACACGTGTATACCAACACACTCACACAGAACTATTGAAATAAAGGTAGGAGTTGGATAGAGGGTTTTAAGAGGAGGTTTTGTATGGGAAATACTACACCTGTCCTGAAGCCCGGGTAGTCTGAAGAAAGAGTCCGTGGAAGTGGAAATTCTCAGCACGAGGAGCTGGGGGGAAGGCTCACCGAACGAAGCAACAGCAAGGCGGGATGGAAGCCAAGAGCAATCCGAGGAAGCACTCAAAGTCAGGGGGTCTTATAGGGGAAAATGTGCCTGTAGGCTAGTCCGTTCCCAGGGATAACAATGGGTTTTGGGCTGGAAACAAAGCCTCCGAAAGGTCAGAATTTTACATGATTGAATTATGACAGTGTTGTCAATAGAGTAGACAGTATGCAAACATGGAGTGCTTGACAGTTGAGTATTCGGCTCATCAAGCTGCCTGCTCGGGGCAGGGAGTCCTTTGTAAATAGCGTGCATACATAATGTGATCTTAAAGAGTACTTGCCTTGAGGTCCCCTAAAACAGCAGTCTGGCTATTACTGGCCTGCCTGGATTGGTTTTGAATGGTTCAGCTATTTGCGACTGTGCCTGTGTGCATGCTTGTCTGGGGGCCTCGCAAGCACGTGGAGAGGAATGGGTGAAGAAGACCAAATTATTGATATCAAATGATATCTAATATCCCACAAGTCCGGGCTAGAAACTACGGTAACACTTCTCCTTCTGTGACTCTGGAATCAACCTTTGCCAAGCTCATCCATCCTTCCCTGTCATATAGTCATGCAGCCTATTTTCTCTGGAGTTCTTGGCAGCTCAACAACCGAATCATCCTCCCTATACCTCTGTTACCTCTTACCTCTTGTCATTTGGATAAGGGAGGGGAACAGCTGTAGAAGGACAGGACAAATCTTACAGGCCCCTTGTTGCTCAACAGGTTCCTACTGCTGCTGCTTCCCTTTCCATAGCTGCCTTAGTAGCTTTTATGCTGTACCCCCACTCCATACTAGCACCTGTCTTTCCAGTTGCTGCATTGCTATACAAGCAGCTGTCATCATGGCATTTCTTTGCACTGTCTGTCTCAGGTGCTGCTGCAGCCAGTCACCTCACCATACCTTCTGCATTGGTTGGGAGAATGGAAACTTCATTGCCCTACTCCTGCAGCTCACAGACAGGCAGGCAATGTTACATATATATTAGTTTTAATAGACTATGAGAATGTAAGCATAGACAATTCCTATGCAATCCACCATGGGCATTGGCTTAGCTACAAAAGTAAGACAGGTGTTTCTGTAGGTTGGATTTCTAAAAGAAGTAATAACTGATCAAAGGATGAAGTTAATGAATAGGGAGCTGGTCCAAGATTGAAACCCATAGAGAGTAAGACCACTTGAAGCCTTTGTTTATCACCCACAGGCCAATTGGCTCATAAAAACATATACAGTTTAGGTCTAGACTATCTGAAAGCCCATATCTTGCCATACAAACCTGTTTGAGGCTTACAATCTTCAGAGGAGTGGGGTTTTTTTTTTTCTGTCCCATTACTCTCACAGACTCATCTGGTAAAAAAAAAAAAGCCTTCTTGGGAGTTGCTCCCAGGCTGAGGAACTCTTTCTTAAGGGAGGCTCAATTGGCCCCCTCCCTTCTTTCTTATTACCGGCAGGGAAAGAACTGTTTATTCAGATAGACCTTCTGCCTTTAACTGGTCGGGGTGGAAGGATGTGCAGTGAATGTGCTGTCTTTTATATGTAAACTGTATTTAATGTGTTTTAGTCATTTTTAAATTAATGTTTGAATAAGATTGATTTTAATGTTTTTAAAACTTTGGTACTACATGTTGTGTTAGCTATTTTGATTTAACTGACATTGTAAGGTGCTCCCATATTGGGAGAAAAATGGGATGTGAATTAAATAAATCAGGTTAATAAGAAATAACTAGACATGGAAGCAATGGGGAAGCATTTATAATTAAACACATTTCACTTATAGATGGGGAAAAATCAGAAATATTATAGTAAGCATTTGTTCAGTTTTAACATCAAGGGAACAATATATATTGTTCAATGCTGTGCAGATGGATCTATGTTGGTGTGACTACAAGGGCACTCAAAGTGAGCACATATAAGCATAAGAGCTGCATTATGAATGGTAGAACTCAACACTGAATGGTGAATAAGTAAGGATTCTGCAATACGATGAGGAGCTGCTATTCTGAGCTTCAAAGAAGGTCAGCAACCAAGGTGGCTCAATCTTTCCAGCTAAATAACACTAAGGAGCCATAGTCCAAATGTCTTGATGGTACAAATTGCATGTCCATCTGCTGTGTGATTGTCTATTGTGCCTGCTTCTATTTCTAACTAATGATAATCTTTGTCATTATTTCTATTCTTCTTTATCCAGTTTGTGAACTATACATACTATTATATTTTTCATTCTTTGTTTAATTTATATGTATGCTTGATGTTCTACAATATTTTGCAGCTTTGAGGGACTATCTTATAAGCACTTCCTAACAGTGATATTCAGTTTGATGTAACACCTTCCTCCACACCCTATTCAGTTTATTGAAACATCAAATTCATCTACATCACAGACAGGATTTAAGGACTTTAGCTTGCTTTGGGTAAGACCATTTGCAGGCATTTACTAATTTCTTTAAGGCATTGCCACTAATTGTTATATACTTAACACTATTCCCCGCCCCTTTGGCTATATTGTTACATAATTTTTGAATGAAGTTCAAGATCCTAAAATAATGTACAAGCTCCAGTGGGAAAGAGGTTTGTTTCAGGCCATCAGACAAATTTAATTGGCAGGAAAATCTTACTATTGGTTCCACTGTCACTCGCTAATTTTTACTGCAGTGGCTATGCACTCAGACAGTGTTGGGAATGGCAATCTTTGCATGCTTAATTAACTGGCTAGTTTGTTTGCATGTCTATTGTAGGCACAGAGGGGACTGCCTAGAGTAAACTTCCTGTTGCATATTCCCCACTTCCCTTTGCTCGTTCTCTTACTCTTCCCCTTTTTGTTCTTCGGCTTCCCTGCAAGCCTGTGGTCTCCTATCCTCTGGCAAGCATGCTTCCCTGTAAGCATGTGACTGCTTAATTTCTTCTTACCTTTCTTCAAGAATTGAACATGTATAGACTATGCACAAGATTTTGTGGGTAAACTTTTCATATTTTTACCCAAGCTATTTGTGTTTATTCTGAGCTAGATTAAGTGTGTCTGGGGTGGAGACGATGAAGTGGGACTGGTGATTTGTTCAACTTCTGTCTGTGCATTACTAAATACTCTGCTGATTGGGAGACTTATTACTAAAAATCTCTCAATTCCACAACAACAGAAGCTGTGCAGCTTAATTCCAGTTAAGGAGGCAGGGGACTGCAGTATCTGCATATCCTCAAGGGGGATTGAAATAACTTAGAAGAATGCAAGGAAGGGAACCTACGGCATGTCATGCTGCTTTTCATGTTCTAGATTTTCTAGTGAGAAGAAGATACACTTATGAAAGTACAGAAAAAAAAATACTTTAAAAAAGACCCTTGTCCAAGCATTTGCAGATCATTTACAGTTCAGGAGAGCCCCATCCTGCCATTGTTTGTAAATGAAATAAAATGGCCAGGTAATACTCTCCAGTGGCACAGATGTTTCTTCACACTTGTGGAGCGGAAAGTTAAAGGAAAAGGAATGTACGAGGCAATTGTGGAAGAGGGATGAGAATACTACAAAAGCACTTATCTTACTCTGCTCTGATGAAAGCAGCCAAAAGATTTCCGAGAAAGTGAGCATCTAGTTTCTCTGTCCCATTTTTGTGACCAGCAGGCGTTAAGTGACTTTTTTTTTTTTGCCAACAGTTAAGCAACGCTGAACCACTTCCAGGGAGTCTCAAGCAAAGCAAGGAAAGAGACAACTTGCAAACGCTATGGTTTGCCACGACAACTGAATCATGAAAACAATGGTTTGGAACCTTAAACCTATACATTTAGGACCACTCAGATTTGACACTTCGCCTGAACTTTCCCTTGGCTTAAATTCATGTTATATATTTTACAAATGTACACATTTTAAAGTCAATTGCAGTTCAGCCTGATCCAGTCTCTTCAGATACTATTTTTCTTGCAACACTGATTCTGTATGCAATGGTACATACTGATGAAAACAAGACAATGACACTTCAGTAGAAAGAAAGCATGTCCTCTTTATTCTTGGCCATGATCATGAGCATTAGCAGCCACTGATTGCATCATATAAGGATGTCCTGTGCTTACTAGTTCATCTGAAGTGAGGAGAGAACTCGCATCGGGAGCAGAGGTTCTAACAGCAGGAATCCTAGCCTTAGCCAAGGAGGAGCCATTCTTGTCCTGGGCCAGGAGTGGGATAAAAATTAAATAGAAAAGAAGAAGGGAAAGGATTTTTTAAAAAAGAATTTCAGCATTTTAAAACAGGCAGGTGTAAGTAACCGAAGGGTTCAAGCGATGAGGCATGAGAGTTCCCTATCATGTAGCTCCTGTGGAAATTTGTGGTGGATCCCAATGACAGAAGGCCTTGTAATTCCACTAGCTTGGAGTATATCCATCATTACTTTGATTAGTGAGGGCGGAGGAGCTAACCATAATTGGAACTAACCATAATTGTTATTGTTGAATGGTTACTATCTAATTAGTCTGATTACCTGTTACTGATAAATGACGGTGAGATAATATCCCAAAATTGGTGTCAAGAAATGTGTTTATTCTTTTGTATATGGAAGACCCTTTTTATCTCAAAGTAGAACTGGGTTGAAACAAACACTGAGTAGCTTTTCCCTGTGGTTTTTAAAAGAAGAGAAATTAATTTTTATTTATGATCAATCAGGAGTACCATTTTTCTGTAGAAGGCAAGCAAAATACATTTGGGAATTAAATGATCATCTCATTGAACTAATTTGTGCCTATAAATATTTCGGCATTTATTTTCAAAGATCAAGTAAACAGACAGTTCATGAAAATAGTGCTGTAAAGAAATCCAAACCTCTTACCCTTCCTATCAAATGGCAGTAGATTTGTACTTGCTCCTATATGGGTTGAAAAGCTAAAATAACATCTCAACCTTCATATGGAGTTCCACTTTGGATTTTGTAACTCCATTTACCTACTAAAAGATAAAGCATTCCTTCAGAGACCAAACTTGGGTCTTGCCAATGTGTTGTGGGGAGGTACTGAATTTGGAGTTGGAACTGAGTTCCTTGGCACTTTTATCTTGGCAAAATACTTTATATTTCTGGATGCCAGTGTGTTTTAAGTGACTGTCCAAGTTCTCTCATTTAACTAACATTTGTTGACTGATTTCTTGTGGAAAACATTTTTATGAGAGTGGAGGATTCCCTTGCTTAGTGGCTGATAGGGACTTGGCCAAACAGCCAGTTTATGTTGACAGAAAAGTCCAATAGATACTTCTTGTTATCTTTGTTCATTAACCATTGGCTCATGGGGTGAATAGGGCAAGCCCAAATGAATAACCTTCATGATATGATACTCGGCAATTTATTTTCAGAATTTCAAATTGAATTAAGATTATCTCCACATAATTGAATTCTGGGATGATTGAAACTATTTCCCAAATGTTATATTTTCCTATTTTCATAAACGTGCCAGGGAACATTTTTATAAGAACTTTCCAAATATGATCTGAAACACTTCTTCTTACTTTTTGTTTGTGAGGACCAAAAGCAATATAAGATCAAGGACTCTTTGCTGTCAGGCCTGCAGTTTCATCCCAGTGTGCTTGGTAGACTACACTTTCTGGTGAGAGGAAAATGGCCAACTGAATGGTTTGATAAAGGTTGATAGGAATGACCAGGGCATTCTAAGGACTATGCATTCCTAAAATTCCTTCCCATTCTTATGGCTTTTTACAACTGGTATGAATAGCTCAGTGACAAACAGGTGCTTCTGTAGGGTAACAACCAGGCACTGATCATGATGATCAGTCACCAGAACCCTTGTTTTAGTACAATTTTCCACCTGGATAGGAGTTGTGTAGTGGTTTGTTAACCAGCTAACATTTTTCTCAACATGTTACATTCTACTTACTGGCAACACAGCAGATGCCCTCTCTAGATTTAGAGCTTTTGTTCTTTGGCATCAGAGATGAGGCTCAGCCAAGAACATTTCTCAGAAGAACTTTGATGTTAGGGAACACTTGGTAATTCAAGCAAGATTAGCTTCTATTTCCTCATCCACATTTTGTTCTTATTCTAACACCACTGAATCTTTTCTACATTTGTCATGGCCAAACAGGGATTGTAGGGATTACATTATAAGTAAAGGTGGGGGTGGAAATCACACTATCCTCCAGACGTTACTGGACTGAAATTCCCAGCATTCCTTACCACTGGCTATTTTGGTTAGCACTATTGTGAACTCCAGTGCAGTAACATCTGTAGAGATGCAGGATCCCTCTACCACCCCCTTAAGGAATGCAACTTCATCCCCAGGAGCATGGCACCACTTCTTTTTTTTTTTTTTACAGCAATGCACATGGCTTACCCAGCAATGAACATGGCTTACCCAGTACTTGTACTTCTTTTAGATCACAGGTGGGCAGCTGTCATAGATTGGGAGGGGGACCATATTGCCCTCCATAGGATTCTGGAGGGGGACACTCCCTGTAGTGCCCCCACCCTCAGTTTTTCTTTTCCTAAAGTAACTGTTGGCCTCAAATCATACAAGGCAATTTTGCTATATGCTTGCTGGTTTAGATCAAGGAGAGGGCCTGATTCCTTGATTTAAACTGGAAATAAGCCAGAATTCAAGGGAGGGGTCTGGAAGTTGGGGACACAAAAATGACCCTCAGGCCACATGTAGTCGATAGGCAACACTTTCCCAACCCCTGTTTTAGAAGCTGTAGGAAGATGGGATTGGTTGTCTCTTTCTGATTAGATTGCTCTATTGCTCTGCTAGGGCCTTGAGGAATGTTACATTGTCCCATGAGTCCCTAATCATTGATTGAGACACTCAAAAACTGGTTAATCCAACAAAGATATACTTATTTAAGAATGTTCCCTGCATCTGATCAATGCCCACCTGGAAGAAATTGAGCAAGTATATGCACTGCTTTATCCTCCTCCATAGTGTTCCTCTTTCCTGGGTAGACAAGAACATTTGGTGGCAGAACAAATTGACTGGAGTTACAAAAGTATTGGCAACAAGTTGACTATGCTCAACTCCTGATCTCCTATGAGTGGCACAAGCATTGGCTGAATCCCTTGCAAGAGTTGTGGGGACAGGTGCACCTTTTTCCTCCTTAAATAACTTTGAGGTCTGGTCAACCCAATTTAGGCAACCCAGTTTAGAGGCCATCATACATGTTACTATCCCAGTTGTTGGAAGTGGGGAAATCCTACCACAGTGGTCCCACATCTACCATTCCCATCTTGTCAGTGCCCCAGTGGAAGGACTGGGACAAGAATCTCAAGTCAACACTTTGTTAGTGATAGATCTTTCAATCTGATGCCATGATAAACTCTGTTAAGTTGTAGCCAATAAAGCTGTTTACAACATGAAACCAAAAGTCAATCCTTATCTGTTCCCCCTCAAAAAACAAACAAACAAACAAACCTCTAACAACAGGATGATCTATCCAATATATTCAAATTTTATAAACACATGGGAGAATCACAACCACTGAAAGTAGCCCGTTGGTTTGAAACACATTCAGTATTTTATGGCAGTGTCTTTGAATCTGTTATCCGATGGCATTTTATGAAGTGTTAGCTGCTAAAGTTTCCTGTGGCTAGATTATTTTATTGTTAAATTTGTTTATGCCAGCGTAGTTGTAGGCATATTCAATCATATTTTCAGTTCCATTATCTGCTCACTCATCTCCCCAGACACCTTGACTGGTACTGTCAGCACAAATTCTTCAATTATTTTTAATGTTAAGCAATTTTCTCTATCAATGATGATGATGCAACTTTGCTCTTTACAGGATAACTTAATTTAATAGTAATATGCCCTATAAATCAAACCCACAATATGAGAATGAAATATGAAAGAATTATGATGATAAGTGGGTGTACTGATTCATTTGTTCCAGTGCTTCATCATATAACTGTTGCTGCTTTACTAAGAGGTGAACATGTATCAATGGTGGAGATCTCCTTTGCATTAGTAAGAGCATGTGTTGCACTCTATGAGCAGCCCTTTATTTTAGGCTTGGAAAGTTGTTGGAGTTTGACTCAATGGTTGTTGTGGTCTCTTCCAATTCTGTGATTCTATGATTTCTCACATGATTCTATGATTTCTCACATGACATCATCGCTGTTCTGCTGTAGGAGACCATTTGGAAAGTGTTTATTTTTATTAATACCAAAAGTCCATTAATGACCTCCTTTGCCACCTCTATGTGCCATAATTTCCTGTGCAAAGGTTCAATTGCACTTTTATGCTGATTTTGTTCACTGCCTCTACACCTCCTTTCCTAGCCCCCTTCTGGAGTCTCTTCTCTCCCTCCCCCTCCCTCTTCCACTCACACACATATGGAAATATAAGTGAAAAAGAGTCTGACAGTTTAAGAAAGCATTTATTTTATTAACCCATTAATTCTTGCTTTCTTCTTTCAGACTTAACTAACCACTTGCAGATAAAAGCTGGCATCAATAAGACAGATCAGTAGCTGCTGGCTTTCATCATCCAGAGATTAGTTAAGTCTTCTGCTGGCCTCCTAATCAGGAAGCCTCCCCTCCCCACTCTGCCAGCATTAATGAATTTTTACATGTATGATTCTTTTTCTTTAAATTTTGGGGGTGGAATCTCTCTCTCAGTGCACCTGTGTGTTTGTGACAAACTAAAGGGCGAGACAATGTCTTGGATGAAACAGGGGGGCAACCCCAAATACTGTGTGTGATAAGCTTTTAGCACACACAAATGTGTGATCCCAGAATTGTTCTGAAGGTGTGAAACCAAGTAGACAGCGCCGGATTCAATAGCATTTTTACAACAATGCTATTTTGGTGAGAGAAGAGCCTAATATGATAAAGCCCCAAGAGATTTTAATGTGACTGGCTCCAGGTTTAGCCATTCTGAGCCATGCTGCCTCTGTTCTTGAGAGGCAATAAATTGGTATACAGGCTAGTGACAGAGATATGATTTTACTGTATGTATTCCTTTATTCTCCAAAAAGGCAGAACAAGATCGTAGCCATCACGCCATATCTTCATTAAGCCATTTCAATATTTTGACTATCTGATGTCTGAAGAACTACTTCATTTTATTCTGCAAATACTCATCTTCAGTGCTTGACACTAGCTCCTATAATCATGAGACAGAGAAAATATTTGTTTCTAACCACTGTCTGCATACCATTATAATGTTCTGGGACCCCAACCTTAGCTCACAGCTGAGGTTACTATTGATGCATTTTTGCTAAAGTTAGATTTGTTCTTATATTTAACAATAGGTAATTAACAAGCTAGGCCTGCTCAAGTTACACTGACCACTTCATACTTTTTGGCAGTTTGAGGTTGTATTGTTTATACTGAGATAAGAATTCTAGGCATGAAGACAACACTGAGATTCTGAGTAAACAGTGTCTGAGAGGCAAGATGGCTCATTAAGAATACAACTAAGGGATCCATTAAATAAAAACTGCATGGAAAAGAATTACAAAGATGAGGTTCAACAGGCAAGAAGCAAACAGGTGACATGATGTGCAATGCCCCATAAAGGGGGAAAACCCTTTCCTATATGGAGAAAATGTTCATATCCTGAATTTCTCGTTTTATCAAGAGGTACTAGATATCTGGGCCAATTATCTTATCACCTAAGCCACCCCACATCTACCTGCTGTGCTGATGATCAGCAAACCATATGAACCCAGATTAGAGTGAGAGATATTCATTTGTTACATGCCAGCATAGAATGAAAACCTGGAATAGTAATAAGAGAGTTAAGACTAGGATAGCTAAGACTCCCCAATGTATTAAACATATACCTACTGAACCACCCTTGTGTGAACTGCTATACTTAATTTGCAAGAATGTAACCTTTTCACATATAAAGTTATGCAGCTGCTGAGAGAGAGAGGACCAGACACAAAAATATTAGCGAAGGAGGCAGAGCTTAGCAGCCTGCTGCCCTTTACTACCTACAGACTCCCTTTCATTGTGGGACTTCTGGACAATCTTAGGGGTTATGTACCTCTGCAGGACTGACATCTGAGCAACCAGTTTCCAGAAACTCTCCCCAGTGAACTGGTTCATCTCTTGGGGCTTTGGGATATAATCCGATTTCCTGCAATGGAAGAATCATCAAAGACAGAGTGGCTGTAGAAGGATATAACACCAAAGGGGGTTGCTATATGGGAAACCAACAACAGATTGTTTGTCTTGACAGGATCAGAACCAAGTGTGGTAAATTCAGCTCAGTGGGGTACTGTTTCTCCAGGAAACACCTGACCTTGCAAGAGCTGATCTCCTGGCACAAGAAATAGTGTTCATGCCCGCCTGGAGAGCAGTTCAATCTATCCCCAAGTTTAGGAATTACAACAGTTTTCAAAATCTACAGGTGGACTGCATCACAATCTGGACTAGCCCTTAAAGATATACAGGTGTTAGGAAGTGTGGCGGAGTGATTTCCAAAGTGAGATGAAGGTGCTATTGCATAACACTAGTGCAGAGGATGTTATACCCCATCTTTCAGTGAGAGGCTCCACTGGTAGGTGAAAGTTAAATACATCTGTAATTCAAATAAAATAGCTTTGGGCCAACCAAAAAGTGATATGAGAAGGTTTGGATCTACAGCCCAAGATTTTGTCTCTGGAGAGAAGATATAAAGGTATTTATCCAAAACAGCCAAACCAAACTGGTTAGATTTCTAGCAAAGGGGCAGTGATCACTTATGGGGTTTGCAGATCAATGGCATTTCCCCAATTTGTCTTAATATTGGAAAATGAAATTAGTGAATTGAACGTATACCCCTGCAGGTTGTGTGCAAAATGGAGGAGATTGTGAGCAGAACCTCCTATTGAAATATCCCCAAATATGTTTGTGGGGAGAGAGAAAGAGAAAGAAAGAAAGCCTTCCATGTGGTAAACTACTGAATTTACTGGGAGAGGAGGCAAGATGGTGACAAAGGCAGACACACTGTAGGAGTTCCCCAGTCCTTTAACCAGAAAACTTCCTAAAGCCTCCAGATTCCTTCAATAATTACTATAGATTAAGTGCAAGAAGAAAGAACTGCACCAAAGAAGGATTTATGACCTCGCTAACACTGATGAGTATGAAAGGATTATTTACTGTGGATAGAGGATCTGCAGTAGGTACCTACTGCTGGGTCTGAGAGTGTAGAAAGCTAAACAAGATTGGAATTTGTTTTACTAAGGGGAGCATGGCTGGAAGCAGCAACCTACAGAGGTTTAATAGAACTATTCATGTAATATGCAGACTGACTTGAGCTGTTAGTAAAAACTTTGAATGTGGAAAGCTACTATAGAAATCTACTGAGCTGCTTAAAGCTGTTTAATCAGCCTGTCCACCTTGGAGTTACCCCAAGATTGAACTCCTTTGGCTCCATAGCCACAAATCCAGCATAGCAATGGTCTATAAAGGAAGGGCATATAGAGATATGGTGGACCTCCCACCTCTTAGATGTATTTCTTTAACTAGCAGAAGAGTGAAAGGAAAACAGACAAAAATAACTCAATCTCTCCAACTGTGGGAGAGAAGCAGAAGAAGCTTCTAACAAAAACAAACTCCCTAGCCAGAGATTCTCAGGTAGATCTGCCAGGTTCCAAATAAAATAAACCTCACAAACCTAATGGGAAGTACTAAGGAAGGACCTCCTCCTCTGAATTTGGCAGTAAAAATTGCCCTCACTGAGACTAAGCTAATTAATGTGCACAGTAGTCTAAGAAAGATAAGCAATTTAAACAGAGGGAGTAAAAACTAAAGCAACCCTTGGAGTTGAGAAACCATGTGGGAGTGACAAATGTGGAAAACTCATGCACTTTGAACAAGTCAACTACTGGAGGCGTTGCATAGATTGAAGAGTGGTTCCGCTCTTTGTCCAGAGATATTGAGTGTATCAGATTTTTCTTAACAGACTGCACTGATCTTCTAACTCTATTTGTGAATGTTTACACAATACTGAATATAGATGAGCAGGCTAACAGGGTATTAAATGCTGGTATCTTACAATTGAATAATGCAAATAACTCTGCTAACTTGGCCAAATCAAATAAGAAATGCCTTATGGTATCTGAGAAAAGAATAAGTAAGAAAGCTGCTAATAGTCTGAAGAAAAGTAAGTATATAAACAATGTAAAAAAAAAGATTCAAAACCAAATTTGAATTTTAAGGAGTTCTTTGACTTTCTAATCAAGGAGCAAAAATCAGAAAAAAACCTACCCAATAAAATAAAATAAATCTAATGATAAAAAAAAGGAAAACAACATCAAAATTATATAAACCAGTTTTAGAAAGAGAGATGGAACATGAATTGATAAAGGAAACGATAATAAAATGGGTCCAGATATTGGATATGAAATTGATTTGGAGAAATGGAACAGAACTTGGGACACAGATATTAAATTTCCTTTAAGCATAAATTTGAAAGAAAATTTCTATAAAATGCTATACCACTGGTATATGACTCCACAGAAATTCACAAAAAAAAAAAAGGAAATGAGAAATGTTGGAAATGCAAAAACATAACTGGAATCTTTTTCCATATATGGAGGTCCTGCAAAACTGCTATAAATGATTGGAAAAGAGTTCACAGCACACTTTCAGAGATAATAAATTTTAAATAATTCTGGAAATCTATCTACTAAATATCATCAGGAGCCAAACAGAATTGAGGAAAAATAAGAAGATAATTTTATATTTGATTACAGCAGCTAGTCTTTGTTTTGTACAACATTGGAAAGACAAAATAGAACCATCAATGGAAGAATGGAAAATTAAGATAATGGAGATGATGGGAATGGAAAAAATTATCAAGTTCAATAAAAAGGAATTCAATTCAACAGATGAATGAAGACCAGTTTTGGACTTGGATAACAGTAAGGACCGACATTAATGATTTAATAAAAGAGGAAAAGAAAAAGGGAGGGGGAATCTAAAATGATAAACATTCATGTATATTAAAATTAGTTTGATGATTGGTTTAAAGAGGAAAAAACATAAATTTAATGAAAAACAGGTTTTGATAATGAAAATGGGAAAAAAAGAGTATGTAATTTGGGGAAAGCATGAAACAAGGAAGTTGATTATTGAGGGAGGGGGTTATCTTATGTAAACAATGTAGATAGGATAAAATATACTACTGTACAATTGTAAGTCTTGGAATTAAAAAGATAATTAAAAAATCTAATGATAACAACTGTGTCAGTTCTAAGTCAATAACAAATGCAATAACTAATGCTGATTAGCACCATCCTTGTCTATATAATATTATTTTATTTAAAAACTGTATACTTATAACTACTAATTTGATTTTTATTTTATTTTTTATTGTATTTTTACTGTTGCTTTGACTTCTTTTCAGCACTGTTCTAAAAGGTTTTTAAAACGTACCTGACATGTTTTAATGGTCTGTTGACTGTAATAAAGTGATGATGATAATGCTGATTTAGTAATGCATCACTCAACTAAAAGCAATCAACTTTTGCATCATCAAAGGCATAAGGAGAATAGAATATTTATGTTTTTAATTATGCAAGTGTGAATGCAGTGGCTGCTTTTAAAAACCGTTCATTGGCTAGTTGGATACTTGAGAGTAAAGAAGCATTTATATACCTTAGTTTAGTTGTGGTAAGACTCTTTGAAAATCAAGCGCTGCTACTGTGTTTAAAGGGAGACAACACAACTCACCTTAAACAGCAACTAAAACTTTGTGAAAATTTGATTGATTTAACCTGTGGAAGTAGGGACAATGAAAAATCCTAGAAAAATTCTGAAAAAAAGTCAAAATAACCTTAAATTAATCAGAAATCAAAGCCATTTCCGCACTAGACTGTTATAGCGCTATTATTCCACTTTCAACATTCTGAAATCCTACCCCAGAATTCCACAGGATGTTGAAAGTGGAATAATAGCGCTATTAACAGTCTAGTGCGGAAATGGCCCAAGACTGTGCTATTCCCATGGAAAAGGAAATATGTTTTGGTGAGGAGAAAGCTCTTCTGAATTTATTTTCTGCCTTACCTCTTGAAGAACAAAATAATATTCTAAGAACTTTCCAAACTTTTCATGTTGGTGACCTAACTTTTAGGCATGCATCATTTCATGACAGTGAATCAGTTTTACTGGCAAACTGGAAGTTAAACTAACCCCTTATAAGAGATATGGACACATACATACACTGTAATAACAAAATGTACGGGGATACAACATCTCACGAAAACCTTTCATTTATATTTTTAAAAATACATGATTTATAAATAACACACTTTTCCAAGATAGTTGTCATTTATGAGTAACAATATGTAAATATGTGCAAGAATTTAAACAAATTGTATAAAATCAATAAGTATTTTTAAGCTTCTGCATTTCAGTATCTTTAAATTTGTCATGGTTGAAAAGGATACTTCACAAATGTGTGTAGTAGAAAACTGCAGAAGAATTTTTAATGCTTTTTTACCTGTGTTTGGATGCAATTTTGAAAGTCAGCCCCTCCACCCAAGCCTGGCCCACTGCTGCTTCCCTCGCTGGAGTTTTTCCTGGCCTGGGGCAGCAGCAGCCATACATCTACACACTGCAGCCGACATACTAACATGTCACAACACACAATTTGGAAAGCTCTGTTCTAAGGTGACTGGACACTCTGAGATTAACTCTACTAGTCAATCAATGATCAAACACACAACAAATAGTTAGTGAAGAAGAGTTTACGAAAAAAAGAATCTGTGCATCCAAACAAGGAGAAAGTATATAAGAATGAAGGAATTCATGCCTTAGTTCATCAGGAAGAAGATCAAATAATTGCCTTGGACATAGGAGTGGAGGAAACTACTTCTCTAATTGATGCATCTGGGAAACCTAAGAATATGCCAAGTGTTCTAAATGCAAGTCCTCTTTTATGGATGGAAATGAGATTCCTGAAAGAGCAAGAACTAGGATAACCAATAGAACATGGTGTATCTGAATATCAATCAGAAATAGTGACTGTACCAATAATTTCAAACATTAGCAGACTGTCCTCACAGCTGGATTTGATTGAAATTCTGAAAAATGGTGTGGGTGCTTAGAGGGTTAGTGAAAGAAATCAGAAAGAAGTCTCATCTTGGAACTGAAGGTATAAGCCCATCTTCTTTTCTTGTGGTGCCTATCAAAGCTCCTTGACAAAAAGTGTGTGACCAAAAGATGACCCAGTTATCAGTTCTATCTTGGACCATTGTGGGGTGGTCAAGAAAGGTAGCTGAGTCTTTGTTTATAGGCTCAAAATATGACATCATATTTGTCCAAGAGACTTGGATTACAAATGGACATAGCTGTTAATGATTTCTTTTCATATGTTCTAACAGGCATCCCTAATGATAAAGGTGGATGAACCAAAGGAGGTCTGTGTATTCTGGTGGCACCAAGATTTTGGGCTTCCTTTGATAAACTGGAGCCCCTGAATCATCTGGCCACTGTCTTGTTAGTAAGATGCAGATTTTACAACAATTAGTGTATATATTCCACTTTAAAGAAAAAAAGCAGCTGATAAAAATGATTGGGTCAAATTGGAAGCATATATTGACAACTTGATGAACAAGTTCCCAGGTGCCTCAGTAACAGTGGCTACAGATTTAAATGCTCAAACTGGACAAAACAATGACACCTCATATACTTATTATCATAAATTTCTCCTAAATTGGATGATTCTCATTCTATAACTTATAGGCACTCAAAACATAAAGGTTACAATTATGCAGGCTTATGTCTCTTAAAAATGACCAACAGATTAGACTGCTGATACTGAATGGTTGTGTTGAAGGTGATAAGACTGGGGAATTCACTTTTATATCAAGTTCAGGAGCATCAACAATTGATTATAGTATAATACCTTACAAACTTGTAAACAGCGTGTTAGAGTACAAGGGGCAGAATCATATGGAAAGTGATCACTTACCCTTAAGTCTATCCCTCAATGTAGAAAATGATATAATTCACAATGCTGAGTATGAATCCCCAATGAATGATGTGACAGAACTGAGATTTCCCATATTAGGTGGTCTGGCCAAAAGATTGTCCAAAAAACTTCACTCTGATATAAGCCTATTTTATTGAAATGCTTTGTTAAATGTTGCTTTGTTAGATATAACAATAACACTATTTCAGGATATGATTCTCTCTCTGTAGATTTGTCTAAGTAACAAAAATAGTTCATAACAGTCCTACATACATAATAAATCCAAATGCTGGTTTGACTAGGAATGTATTGACAAGAAAAACACTCTTGGAAAAATGTGGGTCATCTCGGCCAGCTAATCTACCAGTTCTACCAGCAGAGTGCTTTGAACTTAAAAGGAAATATAAAAGTTTGATTAAAATGAAAAAGAATCAGGCTCAAAGGGAATCATAGATGCCTCTTTGGGGAGAAGTTCTGCCACCTTTTGGAAAGTAGTTGTAAAAGGATAGCTCCATCAGAAGTGGAATATGCTATTCTAGCTAAGATCGGGGAGTACATTTCCACTTCTTATATGTAAGCAATTGCTCTCTCTGTGCTGGCCCAGAGTGACCTCCAGTTACTATAGAGGAAGCTTATTCAAATCTTAAGCAGGCAAAGTTCCAGGTGCAGATAACATTCCACTGGAGTTACTTAAGGCCAATATTGAATGGTGGATCCCTATGCAGGCAGCATTGTTTACTAGCATTGATTGCTCCACAATTATTCCTGATTATTAGCGATTAGCGATTAGCAATCATCATACAAGAAAGGGAGACGATCTTACTCATCAAATTATAGACCTACCAGCCTCTTATGTATCATTAGTAAATTATACGATGCCTATCTTTGCAATAAAGTAGCAGATTAGATGAATCAAGAACATATTCTAGCTGAAGCACAAGCAGGATTTAGGTCTGAGCAATCAACCATTTATCAAGGGCTAGCACGTCAACATCTTTTGCTTCAATAAAAGAGATCTCTATGCTGCATTTATATATTTTATTTCTGCTTTCAATCTCATACCACATGATAGGCTAGAGGAAAAATTAAGTGGCACAAGCATAAACAAACCTCTTCTTGTTTTCATTCATAGGCTGTATGAAAGCACACAGCTCCAGATTAGATGTGACATTTAACAGAACAAATCCAGACCTATAATGAACTAATGGACTATTTTATTTAATTTTTATATTAACTCTCTAGTTGAAAGCATGAAGAAAGAGTGTGGTCACCCACCAATGCTGGAAAATATGCCTCTCCCTGTTCCCTTGTATGCTAATGATACAGTTTTACTTTCTTTGTCCTGTGTGTGATTAGGACATTTATTAAAAACGCTAGAGTCTTCTTGTAAAATTGAACAACTGTCAATTAACTGCAGCAAGTCTAAGGTGATGGTGCTTTCTACAAAAAAAAAAAGGGAAACACAAATCACAAATTGATAATTAGTCTATTGAACAAGTAATGTTTTAAAAATATTTGGGGATTATCTTTCATGCAAGATGTACTTGGCATATTCATATTATAAAGGCCACTGCAAATGCCTGAAGAGTATCAAAGCAATCTTGAAATTTTATTGGAGGGAGGGGGAGATGGTGGACAATTCATCCCAGCAATTTCCCAGATATTTATGACATGAGTTCTCAGCATTTATATGACTCCCAGATGTGTACTGACAAAAATGTTACCTCTTTCAAAAAAGCTCCAAGCCAAGTTTTTTGGCACATTGTTGGGGGTCCTCTCTTATATACCTCATGCAGCAGTCCATCTGAAGGTGGAACAAATTTTGGTAGAGGCTCAGGCATGTATCCTTATGATTCATTATTGATTAAAATTGATTTTATTTCCAGTAGGTCTGGCCCCTCCAACTTTAAGAAAATGGAAATCTATGCTGCAGGAGAAGCTGAGATGCTTGGGGTTCACTCCCCACCCTAGACTTTAATAAGCCTTGGATATGAGAAAGCCAAATCCACAATTATATAATATATGTGGATATGCAATGCCATCTGAGCAAAATGGCCAGGGTGTCATGCCCCGCCCCAAGACCCAGACAGGATTCTTCTCAACAGCCACACCCAAGAGATATGAGAAGGACAGTACTTATACCAGCAAGTGCATTATTTCAGATTCTTCATCCCTTTTGAAACCCTTATCCAAATTTCTAGATTCCTTTTTGGCTCCCTTGGTTCAAAACTCCTTTTCTGATATACGTGACACTTCTGACTTAAGTTATCATATTGAACTATTTATTTTACCTTCTTCAGTTTTTCTGGTTACTCTAGATGTTAAATCTTTATATACCGTTATTCCTCATAAGGAAGCATGTATGCCGATTGGTGAAGCCCTAACCTCTCACAGCAACAAGTTTCCAATGATGGAATGTTTATTGGATATCAATTTAGGAAAGAATTATTTCAGATATGTGACCAAGTTTTACTTTCAAACTGCAAGTGTGGCTATGGGTAGTAGAGCAGCACCCAGTATAGCCAACCTAGTTACGGCACACCTAGAATATAATATTATATTAAATGCCACAGTTAATCCATTTAGGTCAGAATTTTTGTTTTGTAAAAGACTAGCATATATATATCCGGCATTGCCCAGATTTTATTTTCTCATAGGTAATACTTGTTAGAAATACCTTAGGAATTATATTATCTTACTTTAGGAATTAGATGCAGTTGAAATACACAGATCTGAGATCTTGTGTCTCTAATTTCCCAGATTGTCTTGTCCAGTACCTGTAACTTTTCCCCATATTTCCCAATCCAATCTGTATTCAGAGTTGTTAACATACAGAGGTTCAGTTTCTAAGGGAATATACTGCCTGCCCTCCTTCTTGCTGCTAGGCCTTGGCTCCAGAGAATTCTAAAGGCCCCTCCCTAAACTGCAAACCCCAGGATTCCATAGAATCTTCTCAGGCAGCCAATCATATGAGGTTTCTCTGCCTGACACAGACAAACAGACAAACTTTGACTTTTATATATTAGATATATTGATGGTGGGGTGTTGTTTTGTTTTGGTGTATAACAATATTGATAATGTCACACAACTTTTTGACTGACTCAACACCATTCAGGTAATTATCACTTGTCTTCCATTTCCTTTCTAGACATCTTGGTTAAAATTGAGGGACATGCTTTGTTAGTTACAAATTATAAAAAAATCTACAGGCTGTAATCCTTTCCTCTCTTATAACTGTTGCCAATTGTAGTGATTGTATTATGGTAGTCTGGATAGTTAATTTGTAATATGTTTGTCAGTACAGTTGTTTTCTTTTTATATGTGTTGTGTGTGCTTTATGTTATTTACAATAAAAATATTACTAAAAAAAGAAAGTGATATCTCACCTAATGTAAGTTAAACAATGCATGGAAGGTAGATTGGTACAGTGCAACTCCCTCTTGGGACAGCAGTATAAATGGGGAGAAATGATGAATGGGAACACAGATTTGAACTTTGTGTTTGGATTTCTTTCCCTCTGTCCTCCTTTTATTATATCATGAGATCAGTATCTTTTCTTTACTTGCTTATTTGTTGTGAGTTCTGTAAGTTTTGTTTTATTTATATGGAAATAGAGACTAGCATGGATAAGAACTTTCTGTGTCGTGTCAAATGAAATTTGCTTTTCCAAATGCTATGAGGATGACAAAAGACAGCCCTGTATCTCAGTAGTGTCCTTTAGAAATTAGAAAATCTTTCATGGGCTCAAATGAGTAGCTCCCTAATGATGAAAGTGCAAGTAGCTTTTCTCAGTGTTTTCATTCCCAAAGTCCTCCTTCCTGTTTTTTCTGTAAACTCATCTTTGGGTAAACAAATATTGCATCTGAAAAATACTCAATAACATCATTTGTAAACAAGTCACCATCTGAAGATAAGGAGACAGAATAGGCATGTTCCTACTTTCTAAGTCTCTACACTCAGAGTTCCTAGATATGGAAATACTACAAAAAATAATGTTGGATCATAGTCCCATTCAATTGGAATTGAAAGTGAGAAGGTGAGATTGTACTTGGAAACTTAACGATTCACAGCTGACTAATGAAGACTATATAAAAGATATAAAAGAGATCCTGCAGCTGTATTTCAAGGAGAACACCACTAAGGAACTTTAAGCAAAAACTGTCTGGGATGCCAGCAAGTCAGTTCTGACAGGACATGTCAGCGTCAAGGCATGGCAGGCAGCCAAGAGCCAGCTAAGGCAGACAGGCAATAAATCAAAGGGCTTTACTTCAGCAGCAAGTAGGTAAGGCAGCAGTAAATTAAAGAGACTTTTGCAGCAAAGATATCCCTGGCTGTTACTGCACAGCCAGGCAAAACAGCAAATAGAGTCCACATACCACAGAGCTTGTTCCACAGCCAGTCAGGCAGCATTCCAGGAAGCAAGGCAAGGGCCCCAGAAGCCCAGCAGGCACACCCAAAATGGACAATTGTCAGCTGACAAAGACCCAAGGCTGAGTGAGTGCTTTTATTAAGCAGGCCCTCACCCAGGTGCTACCTCAGCTGGAGCTTGATTGCTTGGAGTTTCCTATTTAAACGCTCTGACCTTCTGAGAGCACTCTTTTGCTCCCGATGATGCTGGTAAGTAGGCACCTACTCTTGAATCTCTGGGTCTAAGGCAGCCCCTGGCTCCATTGCTGGGGCTACTGGGGCCAAGGGCTCTGTGTCCAGGGCAGCCTCTGGGGTGGGCTGTGCAGCAGGCTCCATGGCAGCCTCTGGGGTGGGCTCTGCTGGTGCAGCAGGCTCCATGACTTTGAAGTCCTCTGGTTGAGACTCAGAGCTTGAGTCCTGGAGTGCCAGGGTCCTGACAGGACATTTCATTAAGCTAAGAACTATTAATAAGAAAAGAAGAATGGAAAGATTCTTAAGAATCCATAAAGAACTGTCAAATAAAGAAGCAGAATCAATGAAAGACCCCGCCAATAGAAAACTAAGAGAGGAAATTAGACTTCTTGCAGAACAATTAAAAGCTGAACATACCTTTGAAATCGAGAAAAAAGTCAAGAGGTGCAGGTTCAATTATTTTGAACAAGCCAATAAACCAGGAAGATGGCTGGCCTGTAAACTGAGAAAAGAGAAAGAGAAAAAACAAATCATTCAAATGAAACAGTTAGGGAAAATATATATGGGATTAAAGGATTTTTTCATAAATTTTTCACTAAAGTTTATGAAGACAAGACACCACAAAATGATAGAGGACAAACTATTCACTATTTCTTGGATGCTCAAAGTTTGTATAAAATATCACAAGAACAAAAATGCTTTAATTTCTAAATTACATTAAATGCTTTAATTACTAAAACAGAAATTTCAAATACAATTGAAAAATTAAAGTATTTGAAAGCACCCAGCACCAGTGTATTTACAGCTGCATACTAGAAGACATTCAAGGAGGAATTCCGTAAGGAGGAGTTACGTAACACATTTAATCAAATATTGAAAGAGGGAATCCCAAAATCTTGGAAAGAAGCAAACGTTACTCTTATTCCTAAAGAAGAAAAAGATTCCCTATCTCCAAATAGCTATAGACAAATTTCACTGTTAAATACTGATTACAAGATTTTCATAAGCATCTTGGCTAAAAGGCTTAAAAAGATATTACAAACAGTAATCCACAGTGATCAAAATGGATTTCTCTGAAATAGATAATTTAGGAACAACTCAAGAATGGTAATATACATTGTGGAATATTTTGAGAAACATAATGAGAAACATAATGATCTTTTTAGATGCTGAAAAGGCATTTGATAATGTCAGATGGGATTTTCTTCTTGATGTTTTAAAAGGATTTAATATAGGCAAAAACTTTACAAAATAGATTCAAGAAATCTACTCATGTCAAACTGCCTGAATAATAATAAATGGAGAGAAAATGAGAGAAATAGCCATTAAAAATGGAACCTGTCAAGGTTGCCCTCTCTTATTTATAATGGTGCTAGAAATCCTTAATATAAAAATATGAGCTAAACCTGAAATTAAAGGCATTCAAATTAAAGATCAAACTTATAAACTTCAAGTCTACGCTGGTGATGTAGTAATCTTTCTGGAAGACCCATTTGCCGGCATAGACAACTTACTCACAACAATTCAAGAGTTCGGAAAGATTGCTGGACTCAAGATTAACAAAGAAAAGACTGGACTCATGATGAAGAATATGCATACATTAAAAGTTGAACAACTTGTTAAAACATCTAGATTCCAGTTACAAAAGAAATTAAAATACTTAGGGATCTAAATAGCAAAACAAAACACAGACTTTTTTGATGATAATTATTCTAATACTTGGGAAGAAATAAAAAAAAATCTAGAGAGGTGGTCTAAATTACATCTGTCCCTGCTTGGTAGAATTGCTACAGTAAAAATGAATGTGCTTCCTAAAATCAACTTCCTATTTCAAAATTTTTGTATCATTAAAAATGATAAACCATTTCAGAAATGGTAAAGAGACCTTGTGAGGTTCATTTGAAACAGGAAAAAAGCAGGGATAAAATGGAAAAATTTGATGGATCAAAAAGAATGCAGAGGATGTAACCTACCTGATTTCAAATTATACTACTATGCAAGCATGCTATCATGGATTGAAGACTGGCTTACATTGCAAAATAAACGAACATTAACTCTTGAGGGAACAGATAACAGAATGGGATGGCACACTTATATATGGTGTAATAAAGCCAAAGTAGGTAGACAATTTACTAATCATTTTCATAAGAAAATTGTTCTTAAAAGTCTGGAACAACATAAAGAGCAAAATGTTACCCTGTTTACTGGGGGTCCTGGGAGGGACACCTAAATAACCTTACAATTATACAAGATGGGGGAAATTAGTCAAGAACACTGGTTGGCACTATGAGAGGCAGGGTAACACAGCAGGATCTTGTAAACCAATGTTTACGAGGTCAGGCCAAGTCAAGAAGCAAACTGTGTTAGAAATAATGAATGATCTTTATTAAATACAGGCACACAATGTAAGCAACACACGCACACAGATAACTAAGGAAAATAAAGGTGTGAGTATGATAGCGGGATTTTCAGAGGGATAGTTGATTCGGGTGATACGAAACCTGTTCCTGAAGCCCGGAAAGAAGATAGAGAGCGATGCGGGGGTTCGATGTATCTCAGCACATGGAGCTGAAGGGAAGCTCGCCAAGCAAAGCAGCAGCAAGGCAGTCTGGAACTTGGGAGTGATCCGAGGAAGGTCTCGGAATCAGGAGTTTTTATAGGGAGAAATGTAACTGCAGGTTATGCTGTACTTGGGGAAATCAATGTGTTTTAGGAGCCAGACAAAGCTTTGGAAAGGTCAGAATTTAGCATGATTAAGTTAAGTCCAAATCGACAAAGAGGTAGACAGTATGCAAATACTCAGTGCTTGGCAGTTGAGTATTCAGCTTGCCAGGGTGCCTGCTCGGGGCAGGGAGTCCTTTGTAAACAGTGTACATACATAATGAAGGTATTTGCAGAGAGGTCTCCTAAAGCAAAGATCTAGCTATTTCTGGCCTGCCTGGGTGGAGAATGGAATGCCCAGCAATTAGTGGCCGAGCCTAGTTCTGTGCTTGTCTGGGGGCCTCACAAACACATGGAGAGGGGTAGTAGAAGAGAGCCAAATTATTGATATCAAAATGATATCTGGGGGTATCTCCAATTAGGCCTAAACTGCGTAACAAAAACATACAATAGGATCCCAAGTTGAATATCACCACAAGAGGCTTTCTTCAAAAGATGGGTACACAATAAAGAAAAATGGTTAACATATAAAGAACTATTGGAATGAGATGAACAGGGAAACATTCAGTTAAGATCAAGGGAAAAATTGAATCAAATGGGCTATAACCTTCAATGGTTTCCCTACAGAGAAATTCTTGAAAGATACAAAATGGACTCAAAATTAGAAGGATTCTGCTTGCATACAACTCCGAATGAATTAGAAAAGATCATCTTTAGTCATTCCAACCACATTATTTAAAAATGTTTTATAAATGGTACCTTACCCCTGCAAAATTAGATAAGATGTATAAAACACACAACAATAAATGCTAGCAATGTTGTGAAAAAATAGGAACATTCCACTACATGTGGTGGAGTCGCCCAAAGGTTAAAAAATTTGGGGATCAAATACATGGTTCAATTACAGAGATGTTCAAAATTCAAATTCCATTATCACTGGACATTTTCCTATTGAATATGATTCAAGAATTAGAACCTATGTTCATAAGATAATATTGGAAACTTCCATTGTATTTAATTATGGTGGCAAGAATACTTCTAGCCAGATTTTGGAAGGATAATAAAGTTCCTCAACTGCAAACAGTGGTTAATAAAAATTATTAAAATGAAAGAAAAAGACTTCCTCACACATAAAAGGGAAATCTGACAAAACAATGAATGAATGGTTCCCAGTTATGGAATTTCCCAACAAATATGGGGAAACGTAATTATTTGTTAATTAATTATTGAATAGATAATTATTAGTGCCTTTTAAATTTTTGCTCCACAAAATAGCATATTTAACATATTTAATCATATTTAAAAACAATACATTGTCATGATATCTAAAGGAGATTATAATGAGGAATAGGAGATATGTGCACAGAGTGGACAAAGGGAGTCTTTTAAGGAAAAGAAGTTATAAATAAAAATGGATAAGTGCTTTTTTCAAAGAAGGGGGAGAGAAAAGTTAATACAAACAACATCGTTTTTATATTTTATTCAAATTATATTTAGGAGAATCAAAGTAGAGTAAGGAAACTATAAAACTATCTCTATAAGGAAACTGCGATATGAAAGAATATACCGTAAATCTAATGTATGTTAAGAATTTTGTTAACATTATTTTTCTCTTTCCTTATCTATGCAATAGTATTATCTGTTATTAATAATTCTGTTTTCTAAAGTTAATAAAAAATATAGTTTTTTTTAAAAAAGGAAAAAGTTGACCAAGCTCTTGCAAGAGCAAGATGTTCTTCTGGAACCCCACTGTTGATAAGTAAAATACATATTTGAGGAAGGAAACTTTTAAAGTACCAAGACCATCAAAATTCTTTCAGACCAACTTGCTTTAGAGTCAGAATGTGAGCAAATGGAACTTGTATAAGAAAAAAATCAGAAGTACTTGGTCTTTCAGTACTTATGGATGGATGGGCAAATATGATAGGAGAAAGAATCATAAATTTTGTGGTAACGTTATGTCAACCAGTTTTCACAGAAGCATTGAAGCAAGCAGTAACAGAAATACAGTGAAGTACATCAGTTGTAAACATATGAAGTCTTACAAAATTGGGACTGGTTAAATATTTGCTTTGCTCACTAACGAAGCAACTATTATAAAAGTCACATGGTAGGTCACCATATATTACTGCACTGTTTCTTGGGCTAAACTTGCATCTTAATGACACATTGAAACTTTGAATACCCTCCAAAGGATCAAGAGAAGAGCAAATGAATTATCAAACCCAAAAAACTACTTATATTGAAGCTGCAGTCTTCAAGAAGAAATAAGAAGTGGGGAAAATACAAAAAAAAATGACACTGCAACGCTGTAGTAAAACAAAATGAAGTGGAATAGAGATCTGTTTTTAAAGTTTACGGAATACAAAACAAATGAAACTCTTCATGCAACAGAAACAGCTAAGGATCTTAAAAGTACCCAGAAGTGTAAGGAATGTTGTGTTCAGGATCAGATTATCAATGGTTCAGTTGGTGCAATTGTTCCAGACTCCTCACTGGCTACAGGAAAAGGGTGTAGCTTGAACCCTCTTCTTCTCCTGTTGCTTCCTGAATATCCTATGTTTCTGGCATCATCAGTGCGGCTGGCATCCTTTTCAATAATTACAATACCATAAACCCAAGTTACAGCATTGCAATTTGTAATTATATGGATTCACTCTTATGGCCATTGCACCACCACAATGACCAAAAGTGCCCCTCCAAACTACCCTTAAGCTATGTGGTACCCCCAACAGAAGAACTTCTGAGGTGCAGAGAACAGGGCAGTGAGCAATGATGTCCCCAGCCCCTTCCTGGTAGCAGGATATGCTTTGACCCTGCAGTATTCGCTACCCCAACCTGTCAATTAACAGCCATGCAGCTTATCAAACCTGGATATTAACTTACAGAAGCCAGATTCTTTATACTAAACCAGCTCTGTGAAGCTTATGACCATTGTAACTAACTGTCAGTGCCAGGCGGTGGTCAGGCAGCGGCAAGGGAGCAGGTTAGAGGTGAAGGGCTTTAATGCAGTCAAAACTCAAAAGTACAAAGCAAGCAGGCTTCTACACAGACTTAACAGAAATAGTCCTTAATGCAGGCAGGGCTTCCACTCAGTCCTAACAGAAATAAACACAGGCTGTTAAAGTACATAAGGCAGGTTACTTCACCAAGGTGAACAGGAGGACTGGTCTCAGGCGCGGGCAGGAACAAGGCACGGACAGCAGGACCACGGTTGACCAACGGTTGTTGCTCCGTGCCTTCCCCAGCCCGGCGCCTGCCTCAAATAGCCCTCCAAGCCAGGCGCCAGCCAATCAGGTGTGGCCATGTGGCTGAGGGCTCGCAGCTGTGCTGTGCCTCACAGCTGCGAGCTCTCTGCCCGTCGCCTCCTCTCCAGCAGGCGCCGGGACCAGCGGACGGCCTCCTTGGCCTGCCGCCGCTGCTGGAAAGGAGGAGGTGAGGCGGAGGCATCAGCCTCCTCCGGATCAGGGCCGCAGGCAGACTCCCAGGCCTCCCGCGGATCGGGGCTGTGGGTGGGCAGAGCCCCGGGAGCAGGCCCGGGACCCGCCCACCCCGGCAAGCTGGCCAACAACGAGGGACTCGAGCCTGCAGCCTCTAGGTAAGTGGCTCCAGGCCCAGCAACCTCTCCCATGGCCGCTAGGCCAGAGCCGTCGGCCGCGGCGGCCTCCAGGCAAGGCCCCTCAGCCGCAGCAGCCTCCGCACAGGCTCCGTTGGCCACAGCGGCCTCCGTGTAGGCCCCGTCGGCTGCTGCCGCATCTGCTGCCGCTTCAGCGGCGGCCTCAGGGACAGCAACAGGCCCAGCCGGGCCCATGCCCCTGACATCACCCCCTCCCCAGACTCGCCCCCCACCCCGCCGAGGCCGCGGCTTGGCGGGGAAGCACCGGTGAAAGACCCGCACCAGCCGGGGCGCGTGGACGTTGGTGGCATCCTCCCAGGGCCGTTCCTCCGGCCCGTAGCCACGCCAGTCTACTAGGTACTGCAAGCGCCCTCTCCGCTGGTGGGAGTCGAGGATTTCAGCCACTTCGAATTCTTCCTCGCCATCCACAATCACAGGCGCTGGAGGTGGACCTGGTCTGGCGTCGGGACGCACTCCCGAGGCCAGCAGCAAAAGTGACCTATGGAACACGGGGTGGACCCGCAGATTGTGCGGAAGCTGCAGCCGATAAGCCACGGGGTTCACCTGGGCCGTGACTTCAAAGGGCCCAATGAACCGGCGTCCAGCTTGCGGCTGGGACGACCAGTCGGGAGGAAGCGGGTGGATAGCCAGACCCGCTCCCCGACCTGCAACGGCAGGCCCAGTTGCCGGTGGCGGTCGGCAGTCTGCTTGTATGCCGCCTTGGCGAGCTCTAGTTGCTCCTGCAGCAGGTTCTGCAACGCCCGCAGCTCCTGGAGCCATTGGTCGGCGGTGGGCACCACGGATGGCGCCCTGACTGTCGGGAACCAACATGGGTGGTAGCCATAGTTGGCGTAGAACGGGGTCTGCTGGGTGGAGGCGTGGACGGTGTTATTATAGGCAAACTCCGCCAGAGGTAGCAGGTCCGCCCAGTCGTCCTGCTGGTAGCAGCTGTAGCAACGTAGGTACTTCTCCAGGGTCGCGTTGGTACGTTCCGTCTGGCCGTCCGTCTGTGGGTGGTGGGCAGAAGACAAGCAGGGCTCGACGTCCAGTTGACGCAGCAGGCACTGCCAGAACCGGGCCGTGAATTGGGGTTCCCGATCGGACACGATCCCCTCGGGGAGGCCGTGGAACCGGAACACATGGTGTAACACTAGGCGGGCCGTCTCCTTGGCGGTGGGCAGTGACGGGCACGGGACAAAGTGTGCCATCTTGGTGAAAAGGTCCACCGCCACCAGTATGACCGTGTGTCCTCGAGACGGTGGGAGCTCGGTGATGAAGTCCATGGACACTGCCTTCCAGGGACCCATCGGAGTCGGTAGAGGTTGGCCACAGCGGCCTCCGTGTAGGCCCCGTCGGCCGCCGCCACATCCACTTCAGCGGCGGCCTCAGGGACAGCGACAGGCCCAGCCGGGCCCATGCCCCTGACACTAACATTATTCTCTGTATCCTGTTTTCACTCTGATTCCCACCATCACAATGTATAACTTGTGCATAAACGCCTTAAGCTATTGCACTCCATCAGTGAATCTGGGGCAGTGGATTTTAATCCACTAAAGCTCATGGTAAAATAAATCATTCCTAAAGGAGTAACAGGACTTCTTCCCCTTCCCTTTTATATCTTCATACTAATGATACTTTTTATATAAAAAGAATCTAGTCTTTGTTAGCAAGCAGCACACTACACAGTTGTTAGAAGTGACTTCAGGATTCAGTCCTATAGGAGTATACAGAATGACCTGAAGAGATAAAATGGGGGTAAGATATGCATATATGTGTATGTCCTGTGAACATTTATATGAATCTTCCTCTGAGCATTTCACAGGGGAATTCACAGGGAAATGTGAGCATGGAACTTTAAGAATGGCATTTAAGACTAGCATTTGGGGTGAGCCATGGGAAAATAAGAGAAAAGGGCTGGCAGTGTAATTGTGTGAGACTAGATTGCTATATTCATTTCTGGACCAACCACTCCAATGAATTATACAAGACCATGTGGTATGAAATGATCTTGCTGGATTTATATTGATCTCTTGACCTATAGTAACCTTGTAGATTTTCTTTAGCTCACAATTTATACATTTAAAATTTTCCTTTTCATCAAATGTTACTTAATTGTTCTGTGTTCATCTACAGCACATGTGTCAAACACAAGGCCTACAGGCTGAATCTGGCCCGCCAGGCCATTTCATGTGGCCCTCGCACCTCTCCTGCAGCTGTGGCACTCCCCCAGCCTGGTGAGGCAGATCCCCACATTGCGGGCCCCCAGCTGCCAGTATCCTGAAGAGGGCCCCAGCAGCCAGCACTCATGATCTACTTCTACTTCTGACTGCTCCTCCTTCCAAGTCTCATCGCCAGAGTGTTGCCATGAGTTACCATGGCAATGCTCCACGCAGCTCACAAGAGCTTAACAGAGGAGCAGTCAGAAGTAGAAGTAGATCATGAGTGCTGGCTACTGGGCCCCTCTTCAGAATACCAGCAGCCAGGGGCCCGCAATGTGGGGATTGGGCTGTACCAAGTACAGAGAGGGGCAGGGGGCAGAAAGAGGTACAGGCAGATCTTACAGATACAGGTTGCCCTTTGAGGGCAACCATAATGCTGATGTGGCTCAAGATGAAATTGAATTTGACACCTCTGATCTACAGGATATTATTTTTCTGTATTTACTGCTCTATGGGGTTTTTTTTAAGATAGGTTTTGAAAATTATGATACAACTGTCTCAGAAAAAGTTTTACACTTATTAATTAATTTAAATGGAAATGGATTTAAATGAAAATTGAACTCAACTCAGATTTCAATGGGGAGTTGACAGTTGTAATCCAGTCAAGTTACATATGAACCGATCAAAGGCCCCATGGAGGCCATATGTACCTTGAGGAGAACTGATAGTTCAATACTCAAACTGATTTAAATGAAAGCCTTAGCTGGCTCTCAGTTTCTTGCACATACGAGTCACATTGTAGTTATCTAAATTTCTTTGTTACCCCAAAATGTAGGAGTTCCAAGGGTCCACCCACAATGCCAGTACTGTTGGGAGTAGCAATCTTTGCATGCCTAATGAACTGGCTAGTTTTGTTTGCATGTCTATGGTAAGCATAGAGAGATAGCCTAGAGAGGAAACTTCTGTTTGTTGGTTAATACCTCTTCCCCCAGCACGTACACATTTCTTTGCTTTTAAAAAGTTCTCTTGCCATGTGCTCTCCCTCTCTTTTGTCTTCGCCTTTTGACCTGAAAGCATGCTCTGAGATTTTCCTAACAGGGATCATTAGCAGCAAGCATGTGAGTGCTTATTTTTCTTCCTACCTTCCTCAAGAATTGAACCTGTGTAGACTATGCACAAGATTTTTGTGAGTAAACTCTTTTATATTTTTAACCAAACTGTTTTGTGTTTATTTTGAGCTAGATTAAGTGTGTTTTGGGTGGAGTTAAAGAAGTGGGACTGGTGATCTGTTCAACTTCCGTGTTTTGTGCAATTACTCTGCTGATTGAGAGTCTCATTACCAAAGTCTCTCAATATATCCCCAATAAGTACCACCTGTGACAGAGGGGAATTAATTAGCTAATATTAGGAGACCTGTGGGGGGGGGATAACTTAACAAGATCTTTTCACCAATGTTTACAGGGTCACACAGGAAACAACCAGCAAGAGATTCCAAAATAAACTAAAATCTGTTTTCTTGAAAGATTCACACACACATGCAGAAGATCCAAGCACTCACACAAGAGCTAGCTGAAGGATAAAGTTGTGGATAGCGGAATGATAATTACCGGTCCAAAAAGCAGTGAAGAAAGCAGCAATGTGGCTTAGACAGATGCCTAAGGATTGTACTCTTTTGGGAATCAAAGTGACAGCATGACGACCAGCAAGAGAAGTATTTCATTCTACTGCTCCAAATGGAGGGCCTATATAACTAAAATCCACCCTGTGGGTATGGATGTGAATGGATCTCCCAGCCAAGTGAACAGTGGGAGTTGCAACACAGAGAATGGGGTCTAGACAGAGTTAATGTTCTTAGTATTTAGGTGACAAAGAGGTAATAGCTGTCATAATAGCTCTGTATTGTGGAGAGATTTGGGTGACGATGCAGGGAAACATCCAGGAGCAGGGTTAAAACAATCAGTGTTTTGGTGGAAACTTCCCTTTGACCATTGTATGCACAGAGATGTTCCAGCTTCAGCTTAAGCCTATTATCTCTGAAGTTGCTTGGTAATGACAATGACTTCAGCTAACTCCTAGAGGGAGTGTTGGCTGACCTGCCTTGCAATCACACGTTTTCAGTCAGTAATTTTCCTCTGCCAGCTTGATCTTCCAGTCACCTCAGGTTCCATTTTATATCAATGCCAATTAATGTAGTTACCAATTAAATAATATTTCGCCAATTAAACCACATTGATCATGGGGGGTATGTGGGGCCGCAACATCTTCACCAATGAAAAAGTGAAGGTCCATTGTTGACTATTGTGAGGGAACAAGGACTGAAGTTGTGAAGCAGAGAGATACTCATATGTCCTCTCATACCACTTTCCTTCATTCTTATGTCTTACAAAGAGTCAAGCAAACATGGAGAACAAATGCAATATTAACTGAAAGTATGAATAAAAGAGGAATGGATCAAGGTTAAGAGGAACTGATGAACAACATAACATGGCAGATCACTTAGTCACCCCTGTTCCCACAAGAATATCTAACTAGCCTGAGCTCTGTCTTTTCAGTTGTCAAAGACACCACCAGAGACTAATAACAATATATTAGCATAAGAAGAAAGAAAGCAAGAATTAAGGATATCTCACTTCTAGAAAAATAATTACATTACTTATCAGCTTATTGGAGATCTTTAATCTTATTCATAGGTTATTTATCAGAACTACCATTATATTTTTGTCTCTTTCGTATATTGTTCTCTAACACTGCATAACTTATAAAATAGAATGTATAAAATAATGAGAAAATATAAATGAAAAAGTCAATCAATATAAATAGAATAAACTATGCAATTAAAATAGAAGTTTTGGGGGATGTTGAATAGACAAAGCAAATATAATTGTTATGAGAAATATAAAGATTTTAATAAGATTATGAAAACAACTGAGATTAAGACTCATATATCAGGCACCTGATAATTTTTAAAAAAGCAAGAAAAATGGCTGCTTATATTAAGAATCTGGACTGGACTGCACTGCACTGCTGATTAAGTAACAGCAGACCAAAAGGTAGTTATCTTTTTATATGAGAACAACACAATAACATTTGTAATAAACTCTGAACCTAATGAGAATTCAGCCATATTTTAAAAAAATATTGGATTTTGCCAAAGAAAGGTTAATAACCAAGATAATAATCAGATCTGAGATTTATTAAAAGTATGAAAGTTAACATGTACACAAAAAATAATGTATTACCAATTAAATAATTAATTCACTTCATATGAGATGTGAAAGAAATGAAGTGCATATTGGTGCAGGGGACTTGCCCAGAAATTGAATTGTGATCATTTAGGACATCCCATCAAAAAGACATAAAGCAAATTTAAGAATCCATTTTAGCCAGGAATATTTAGGATTTGTTGTCCTTCAACTAAGTCACTTGTACCAATCCCATCAAAAGAATAAAGGATCTATTCCACTGTGGCAGTCCAGTTTCAAGAGCTCTTTTATTTCCCACGCTAAAGAGAAAGTCAGTGGCATCTTGATCCCACCAGCCATAGGTCCTAACACTTACTAAAACCCCATATACAGCATAAGGCCGTCCTGCATACCTAGCACAGTGAGATAATTGCTCCATGTCTAATAGCTCTCGTTTCAGTGTCCAAGATATGCACAGATTTAATCATATTAAAGTTTGGCATAGGACATGGAGTCAAAGCAGCCTGGGAAGCAGGTCCTGCTCAACCTTATAAAACTAAACCAGTCTAGTTTATGGAGTGCTCTCTCAAAATTTTCCATTGATAGCATCTGACTCCAGATATGTTACATAAGACAAATCCAAGTTTTTCATTAAGATGTTGGAGAGGGTGGAGGCCCAGTGGGACCTTTACACATATTATAGTTAGATCATCAGAAAGTGGGCAGATTGTAGACACAGATGGTTGATGTGCTAGAAAAGATTATACATCAGTCAATATGACTGAAAGGTGCTTTATTATTGTGGCCTTTATTTGAAAATGAAAAGAGAGATTTACAATGTAATGATCTCAGTGTTTTTGGGTGTGCTAAGGTTGAAAGATGCCAAATAGACATAATGAACAAAATTAGGTGGATAGAATTTGGTCTGCAACCTTAAATCAACAACTAACATACCAAGTGAAAACTGAAAGAAAAGAAATCACGTCAAACAGGTATGAATCTATGTGGTGGTGATTCCTCAGTTTTGACAATTCCGATAATAGAGAAATTTGTTGATGGCGAATGCTTTGAAAATTTGAAGAAAAAGCTTTTGAAATGGGGATATTGTTATGACTCATTGTAATAAACATTCAAGACATTCAGAAAGGCATTGTACACTATGTTAACTATCTAAAAAGGAAGGTAGGTGTTGGAAGGACTGGGTTGGGTGGTTGGAAGGGTAGAATGCTGTAATGATAAGGGTGTCCACCAGATTGAGAACCGTATTTTTTACAGGTATTTGATGTACTGGTAGTTTCTAAAGCTAATACAATACTTTTAAAAATTAGAAAGGTGTTGGCTCCTAAGCCTTCCCCTACATGTGAAAGACAAAGCTTGTTGTTATTGTGTACCTTCAAGTTGTTTCTGACTTGTGATGACCCTCAGGAGAACTTATCATGGGATTTTCCTTGGCAAGAGGGGCTTTGCCTTTGCCTTTGAGGCTAAGAAAGACTGACTTGCCCAAAGTCACTCAATGGGTTTCTTTGGCCAAGTGGAGATTGAAACCTGGTCTCCAGAGTTGTAATCTAATGCTCAAACTATTACAGCACATTGGCTCTCTTACAATAGGCCTTCCTTGCAATAACTAATATAATGTGTGAAGAACAATTTTAATACTTCCGCTGTACCACATAAATACTACACAGTGCTCTTTAGTCAGTGATGCCAGATTGATTCTGAGATACCATAACTCTATATCAGCAGAATGTTGCATGATAATATCAGATTGTCTTACAGGGGAGTTGTAAAGCATTAACAAGAATATACATGAACTGCTTTAGACAACATACACACATTGTTGGGCGGTGTTCTTGCTGTGCAGTTTTTAAAACTGTATTTTAAACACTCTAAACACCGTAGAAATGATTTAAATCTAGTAAGTAAATAGTAAGTAATACTATGAAGGAGACTTATATTCAGAATTCTGGCTGGCTGCAACACTCACTAAATGACTTTGGGGCAATCAATGTGTAGCCTGCTTCACAGATTTATTATGAGGATAATATGGAGTATTTTGTGGGTTGCCCTGGATTCTTCCAAAGGAAGGACAGAATAAAATATAACAGTATTTTATAAGCTTTAAGCCCTAGAATTACGGCTTGTCCTCCTTTGGTAACTCGGCCAACCTAAAACAGTATAGCAAACCTAAACATCAAATTGCTTAGACAGCATTTCAAATTCTTCTTTCAGATCTAATACAAACACTTCAGACTTTCCATCTAGCCACAACAGGAATGCAGCACTGACAATATTACCTAAGCTTTTCTGAAAAGGAAACTAGTGTACAAGGAATATCTTGTTCATTATTCCATCCCATATACGGGAAACGTGAAGGCAAGACAAAGAATCTAATGAACAATTTCATAAAATTCTTCCAGTCTCACACTGTACAATTTTTGCTGTTTTTAAAAAGAGCTTTTACTCCATAATAAAAGATTATTCCGTAGTGAACACCAGTTCACTGATAAAATGTCTCTTTTTGTTATTGCATGGAAGAACTGGAGGTGACCAATAAGAAGAACAGAAGAAATAAGATAAAAGCTTATTGTGAGTTTCAAAATATTTGCAATTGTTGACAAGCAACAGTACCAAATTCCCAGAAGACATCCACAACAGCACTCATTCAGACAAAATAAACTTTCTTTATGGCTTTGTAGCAAAGCTCTTTAATTTTGAAAAGCTCAAGGCAGGCTAAGCACAAGAAAGAACGAAATGATTTTGCTACTCTGTTATGCCATAGCAGGCACTCTGAACAGACTATGCATTGGTTAATTGAACCTATTCTGAACATTATTTACTAGCAGTAAACAGGAAACTTTATTCCACCACTAATTCATCATTTCTCCCAACTGTTTTAGTACTAATTAAAGAGGAAACATTTCACATTTCTTGCCTAGTTGCCTGAAACTTAAAGAAAAGAAAAAAAACTCTTTCCAGCCACCCAGCTCTCTGCACAGCTTCCTCCTCTAGCATATAAAGGATATGTCAGAAAAATCAGAACTAGATGAACAGGAACAGAAGGGAACACAAGTTTATCAAGTTAGCAGGTGGAATATTAAAATCAAAGCAACATCTCTAAACAGTTGCATAAATTGAGGAGCTCTAGACCTATCTCAGACACAGCTGTGAGGTGTTCTTTTGAGCAGAGCCCTAAGGGGTTTATTATTAGCTAATCTCTAGTCAGAGTCCCTGTGGAATATTTTTACAGACTCAGCCTTGGGATAAGCAGTTTCTGTGGACACAACTGTGACTATTTGCAGGTGTGAAATTCTTACACTCCTCCACCCAGCTGTTTTGCTGTGAGTTACTTAGACAACTTTTAAAGGCAAAGACAGCAAAGACGAAATCAAACCAATATACAGTATTATTTTGTTTTTTGTTTTAAAGGGGAAGGAACCATATTAAATTGTTTTTGAAGCTGTGGCAACAAGATCCACCAACAACCCAACAACCACATACTTAAACCAGCAAGATGCCCCTTTCTCCTACTGTCTTTCCCAGACAAACACTTTGGAAATTCAGAATAAGAGTATTGTTTAATCCTTCCCGTGTTGCTTAGTCTGCAATCTCTGCCTATCCATATTTCTTAACATTTCTAAAGCTGAGATCATGTATTGAATATCCCTATTTATCTTTCACCAGATTCAAGTATATGCATATGTTAAGTATGCTTGTGAAAGCTATTGTCACACAATCAGGCCATCTAGGCTAGTCTCTTGCAAGTACACTACAAAGGTCAAATGGCAGCCCCAATAACTCACAGGAATTTAAGCAGAAAAATCAGGGACTGAATCCAGGATCACCCATATATAAATCACATGCCTTTTCAGTGAGCATTATGGCCTTTTTACTCAGGACTGTGGTAATGCTGCAGTGCTATCACATACCTCTTCTTGGATAGTATTCATTTCAACTCACTCCACAAAACTTATTTGGAACACCTACAAGAAGGATAAGAGGAAGAGAAGGGTGTTTTTCCTTGGCTGTATAATACATAACAAACCCTCCATCTTGATTTTGCAGAAATAATCCCAATTCATCCTCTGTTGGTTCCTTTGTTCAAGATTTGTTTTTTCCTCATTATTTGTGAGGCAGTGTGAAACATTAAATACCAAAGGGAGGAGCATATATTTTAAGCATTGAGAATAAAAATTTTAAAACACACAATCCACCTGTGATTCTCTACAACACAGGTGGTCAATGTTGGGATTTGGAGAAGCCAACTGACTGCCTCCATGGAGGTCTATATGCCCATTTTTAACCCAATATCACCCAACATCACCTTGGAAAAATTTGAGGGTCAAAACATGTTTCAAAATAGACATCAGTGCCCTTCCTGAGCCTTAGGGAATGCTATTGGCCATCTCATTACATTTTAAGACATTTGGGGTCTTGTGGTCTTTCCCACAACATCTAGATGTCTTTCTTTTGTCTCAACAAGCTTTTCTTCAAAGCAGGAAGTGACCAGCTTAGGAACTGCAATCACTTCTCATTTCCAAGAAAGGCTTAAGAAAGGCCTCTAAAGGCTTAATGATGTGAGGAATCTCATAACTTCTAACCACCAGTCACATAGGGACAGAGGGGTGAGGGATAGGGTGGGCCCCTAGTGGCAATTTTGGGGTGGCACTGTGGCTCCTTGCTTGCCCTCCTCCACATGCTGTAGCCCCACCTCTGCGTGCCATACTCCCACCCCATCCACCATAGCCCTGCCCCAAGCATTGTATCCTTGCCTTCATGTGCCATAGCCATGCTGTTATCACGGTTATGATACGTTGGGTAAGAGCACTAGATATCCTTTTGATATCAAATAATTTGGCCTTTGCTTGACCTTTCTCTGCCACCCTACTCCACGTGTTTGCAGAGGTCCACTGGACAAGCACGTATTGGGTGCGGCCGTTAATGATTGTACATTCCAAAACCTCATTCAGGCAGGCAACGTAAGCCTCTCCGTTGCTTTAGGGAAAAACCTCCCTGCAAACTGGCTTTGCTCTGCGCATACTCTCACAAAGCCACACGGCCGAGAGCCGAGCCATTCCTTTGTATTGGGCTATTAATGAACTGGCCACACTATTGTCATTAAGTACTAAACCCATCATGCAAAACCTGACCTTTTCCAACTCCTTTGTCCAACTCCAAATTTCCTTTGTTCTCACCGAGCATAACATAGCCTGTAGGTAAAAATCCACCCTATAAAAGGTCCCCACTTTTGGGACTTCCTCAGATCACCCTGGACTTCCATCCCGCCTCGCTGCCGGTTGTCTAAGGAAACTCCCCTCAGCTAGCCACACTAAGCTTTTCTCCCCGGAACCCCGTCTTTCTCTCCAGGACTACGAGACCAGGTGTCGTATTACCCATTCCCTAAGTTCTTTATTTCTGTTTCCAAGTTAGCTAGTGTGCATGTTGTTTTCTTTGCTGTTTATCTTTCAATAAAACTGTTATTTTTGTTACTTTTAAACTCACTTGCCTGCTCTCTGGCCTGAAGCCGTAGACATTGGGTTAAAGATCCTTGCTAAAGTTACCCTGCCTTTCGTTTAGCTTAGGAGAGTGCTCGAGTTAAATTCCCCCAACTTGTGTTTTTATTTGGTTATTTGGGCACCCCTTCCGGGACTCCCAACATACAGGGTAACAATGCCCCTGCACTCTGTAGCTCCACCCTTGCCCCTTCACCCACCCCCCTTCATGTGCTCCAAGCTCTGCCACTGCCAACTGCCCCAATTTGGCAGGAACTATCCAGTTATTACTCTGTCATCTGACTTTTTCAGCTGCCTTTAATGTCTTAATTTTTCTCTCTCTTCCTCCCACATCCCCCTTTGTCCTCAGCTTATTTCAGTTGTTGCAAATGGAGTTCAAACTGTAAAAGGAGTTCACACTCAATTACCCCAGTAGGGGGAAGAATCTTGCCTTTCTCCATAGGCTCAGGCAAAAGCACACTGCTGCAGCCTCTCCAAGTCTTTTTGTTCTTCTTCATTAGAAACATTTTCCACTTTAGCCATATGTGTCTTGGTTTTCATCTGTGAAATGTTGGGGGGTTATATGTAACTCCTATAGATATTTTCTCTGCAATATCCATAAAAAAAAAAGGTAGCCTCTTGGAACCCAAGAAACTGGTACTATAACAAACCTAACTTGATAATATGACACTGTTCTTAGTGCAACATGATTTATCAACCTTCTGATGTTGCTCACCAGAATTAATGAGAGCATTCAGAGTTCAACCTCCACCATGAGAGTGGAGAGAACTGCTTCCAAAGTTTAACAAATATTTAACACTCTGGTTCCACTAAGCTTTTGATAATACTTCACCCTCATTATATTCCTTGTGTTCCCATTGTTACAGTAATTGGTTAAAAATAACAAACAGCTTTGTTGTAAATATAATTCAGCTACTATTCCCCTTCTAAAAGACCATTCATTAATGAACGCCACCACCACTACAATCCTATTTATACAGATTTTTACTGTGCCTACAACCTCTCTCACCTATGATTCACCTCTTCCTTAACCTAACTTTTCAGTTGCTTGTCCCATTAAAAAGAAAGCATTCCCAAAGGAAGCACAGGCTTGAGAATTGTGAGAGATGCAGTTCAGTTCAGTTGTCTACATGAAACTAAATCCTACTGGCTTCCAAAAGAAAGTTGCTGGGCACAGAACTACAGCAGGGGTGGGAATTGTGTGATGTTCTTGAACTGCAAGTCCCAGCAGCTCCTAGCCAGTATAACCAGTGATGAGGAATGCTGGGAGCCTCAGTTCAATAAGTTCAGAGGGGCCGGATTCCTGTCCTTGAGCCACAGTGCTAGAAAACGCTGTAAGAGTTTGAAGCTGCAGTCCTAAGCAGTCTTGCTGAAATGCACACCTGGGGAAGCCAACAGGACTGACGTACTACTGGCTGGGGTGGGGATTTTGGGAGCTGTAGTCCCAAAAGTAACCAGCATGTATTTAGGATTGAATTGTGTGTTGTTGGCATCAAAAGACAGGGCAGTGATGCCCTAATTAAATTTCATGTGCTTGTCTAACAGCCACAGATCTTGGAAATATTACTTGTTGAAGGACTGAAGGATTCTGGGAGATTTAGTAAAAAAAAAAACAACTTCTGCTACTCTCACTATATCAGAAGAAGAAAGTGTCTTTCCCTTTTTCCTACTAGAATCCATTGACTCTTCCCCCTAATCTCTGTAGGGTAGGGAGGTGCAAAGTACAGTCCTTTAAATGTTGTTGGATTATATCTGCTGTCTATCCTTTCCTCTGAAATACAGCTTGCATAGGAGTATTTGGATAGGAGTACTCTAGTACTCAAGTGCCAGCATAGTGTAGTGGTTTAAGCATTGAACTTTGACCCTGGATAACAGGTTTGATTCCCCACTCAGCCATGGAAACCTAGTGGATGACCTTGGGCACATCACACACTCTCAGCCATAGAAAACTTTGTGATAGATTTAGACTTAGGGCCACCATAAGTCAGAGATGACTTGAAGGCACACAAAAACAATAAAAAAAAACCCTGAGGCACTCTGTATGCCAGTACAGCATCTGGCATTCACTGGAAGCAAGCCATCTAAATATTAACCAAAGCTGAACCTGCTTAGCTTCCATGATCAGACAGGATCCGGTCGCTTTAGGATATCTGGATTGCGGCTCCTAGAGTCCCTCATCTTAGGTTGTACTGGCTCCTGCAAATGAAATCCACAGTCCAATGATGCCTGGAAGGCTACACAATTCCCACATGCTGCTGCAGGGGGAAAAGACCGCTATAGGTGTGTGTGTGAAAAATCTACTCTTTTGTGGCTTCTTAAAGCTTTTTTCTCTACCCCAGTGAAAAATGATACTTTGGTCTCAAGCGTTAGTAGAAAACCTACCTGTCAGCTGCAGGGCTTGAAAAATCACCAAGCTGGCTCCACTTTTTATGCAACATGGCATCCTTTTATTTTGACTATGAACGGTGATAGTCATCTGTATTCTCCTCCAGGAACTCTCCTTGATCTTTGGAATGATTTATTGACAAGATCCTGAGCTACGTCAAACCTGTTGGTGTGCCCAATATAAACTTTCTTCAAGATAATGTGTATTTCCATTTCTATATAAACTTACTCAAATCTGTTGTATTGGACTTGTTTGTTCAATAAACAGTCTCTCCCCTTAAAAAGTCAAAAAGGAACATGGCAACAGGTTTAATTTGATATCAAAATCCATACAATTCCTGGCGTGCAAAGCATTCTGTGAAAGAAAAAAAAGGTGTTTAATGACATGTGCACACTAGAAAATTGTGCTAAACCCATATCATCATCATCATACCTTTTTCCCAGGATGGGACTCAAGGCAGCTTACAAATATTAAAATAAATACAGCTAAAAAAAATCACAACAAAGTTGAGAAATTATATTAACTATTAATAGAGGTAAAGCAGTTAAAAGCAAATGATTAGAAAAAGCACAACAACATGAAAGACCCTTTCCCCCTAAGCAGTCATCCCTGAAAGGCCTACCAAAACAAAAGATCTTTACCTGCTCATGAAAAGATAGCAAGGAAGATGCTAGAAAGTGTTTTCTACAGCCTGGGAGCAGCCACTGAGAAGTCCCTCTCTCATATTCTCATCAGATCGACCTCCCATTTCTCATATGTGAATCGACATAAACAGTGAATGATGATATTGGTCCAACTGAAAAACTGGATTTTTTAAATTACAGTCATAGGCCAGCACAAAACTGGGTTTTTCAAAATGCAGAGAAAAATCTGCATGGAATGGATTTGGAGGTGGGGAAAGGAGAAATCGAAGGAGAAGAAACAGACATAATAGATGTGCCCATCCCTAGACAGCTGCTTTATGCTTGTGTCCTTCCCTACATATAAATTTATTTCCTCTTCATTTTCCAAGGCTATGGGAAAATAGTGAAGTGGTGTGTGGTGGCTACTGCTGGTGTTCACAAAGACGTCTCTTATTCAGAAAGAACAAAATTAATATCCCCTCCTGTGCTGTCAGTAAATGGAACTGAAGTCTGCAATATTGATAGCCCTTTATACTGCTGAAGCTGCTGCTGTGCCTCTTGGGAAATCAAATTTTCCACTTATTGGAATAGAAGCAGCATTTTCAGTGGTATAGTAGAACGTATGAAGAATCTATGCTCATGTTTCATTTACTTAGATTCCAATCTTGTAACACTTACCCAAGAGCAGACCTTGTTGAACCGAATGGGATTTACCTCTGAGTAGACATAGATACCATGTATTACAACCGTGCTGTTAATTCTTTATTGCTTATGGTCTATATAATTTATGAATATGTTTTTGTTTCTGAGAGAGATGAACAAGGTGCTATATTTAGAATTTAAATAGCAATTTCTATGAAAATGTCACGTTGGAAGCTAAATCTAATTATTATATATTGGAATATCATTAGTATAATATATTTGAAGGTATATTATATATTTTTAATAGAGATTTTTTTCCCCACCTGGAATTAAAAGGGAGGGAGGAAGGACGGAAACTCCTATTATTGTTTGATAGCCCTTCGTCATCATTATAGTTACCAGTAACACAACAAACAATCAAAAAATCTTTCTGGATCCATTCAAAATAGAACTAGGTGTGATGGAACTTAATAGCTACTTTGTTAAAAAAATATAGGATAGACATATCATATGAAAGGTTGGTTAAAGGGAATGATTTTGAAGAAATTTGGAAAATATTTTTGGATAAAGTTCTGAAAAGAGATAGTAATACTACCCTGTCAAAAGAAGAATGGCAATTTTGGAAAGTGGATTAAATAAAAAGTTGACTCTGGGGGGTGGGTATTTTTTAGTTTTAGTTTTGTTTTTCTTTTATGTTGTATATTTTGTAATTCTTAGTAGGTGTGTGTTTTAAACTTGTGATTTATAGATTTAAAAGGATAAGTGATGTCAATGTTTTTTTAAAAAAAAAAAAGTTAAAAGAATTAACAATAGAAATAGATTAAAGGGGATGTGAAAAATATTGAATTAAATGTGAAATTATAATAGTTGAACAGATTTATAAATTTAAGGGTAAAGGTGCAAAATAACAATGAAAGTTAGTATTGCTTAAGAGAAGAGAAAAAAAAGAAAAAGAAAAAAAATTATTTTTTTTAATTCACTATTATGTATATCACATGGTGTTTAATTTTTTTTTCTTGTTTTGTATTTGTGATTTAGTTATATAATTAATAAAAAAAAAAAGGATAGACATATCAAAAATAAAGAAGTAATATTTTTTTCATGATACCCAAGAAGCATGAGCAGGAGCCATGTTCTAGTTCAGTCTCTCCCAATCTGTTGTCCTCCTGGCCATGCTGGATTGGAACAGACACTGACTGCAGTTCAGCACATCTGTTAAGGTACCACGTTGATGAAGGTTGATCTAAATCTGGAATGAGCAAAGTACAGCCATCATGCATCTCCCAAGCCTATTTTTGAGGCACTAAGAATCCCAAAGGACCTCATTTTTCATACTTATTTTTAAAACTTAAAATGTTCCCCACGCATTTATTCTGTTCTTTAAAAAAAAAAAAAAGGTAAACTTTTTATCTTTTAAAAAGAAATTCTAGGTTATTTCTTGGTTTTTTTAAAAAAATCCTTTTCTGGGCTGAAAACAATTTGGAGGGAGAAAAAAGGTTTACCCTCATGCCCCCCCAAAAAGCACGTGAGGCATTTTATATTTTTAAAAAGTAAAAAAGAGATAAAAGTACATTTATTGCATTTATTATATATTTTGTTAAGGAATGCTGACAGTTTGTCGATTTTATTTACTTATGTTGAATTTTTTTTAAGTTAAAATTTCTTTCAATAAAAAAATGGTTTGTTTAAAAAAAATAAAGGCACAGAAAAAATAAAAATAAATAAAAAATTTGAGGGGGCCATGGCAAGTTCAGAAGTGGCCAGTACAGTCTCTGGAAGTTGCCTGACTTTGATCCAAGATGGCATTAGATTATATGCCATTCTCATTTTTGAGAGCTTTTGTATTCTAAATAACTTCTCGAGAAAAGGTTAAGCTCAAGCATCTGTATTCTGCTCTTGTTTTGAGGAAAGCAATTCACTTTTAGACACTGTTTACTTATTTTAACTGAAAAAATCACTCTAAATAATCATGTGCATTATCAGTATTACTAAAGCCTGTCTTGAAATGAATTTAGATTAACATTCCTCTATACTTTCTCCACTACAGCATGCACTGGGGCAAAGTACGAAACCAACAGTCTAATTCTCAGTAATATATTTAAGTCTTTTTCTCCATATCTCAAGTCAAGTGTCAAGTCTCTACCTTCAAATCTCAAGACAAGTCTCAAGTCCTTGAAGATACTTTCAAGTCAAGTCTGGAAGTCAACTTTATGCCCCAACCCATATTCCAGAATTTCTGGACAGAGTCAAATAAAGTCAGTTTTAACAATTTAAGCAGAATTGGTCCTCCACATTTGCGATTTTGTCATCTGAAACTTTGGAAGTGGGGAACAAGACCCTTCTCACTTCCCATTTCTGAAGCTGGAGGATTTTTCAGAACTGGGGAATAGGACCCTTCTTTCTCCTCATTACTAAGCTTCAAAAGCTTTAGAAGGAAGGACCATTCCTCCTCGAGCCCATTGTCTAACACATGTGATATTCCCCTCTGAGAAATGCTCTCTACACTCTGAGGATGAGTTTTGTCTTCTGCTCTTATGAAATGTTTTAGAAAGCTTCTCCGGTATGCATCAGGAACAGGCTGCTGAGCAGACCTCAAGCCCATTGCCTAACTCATTTGCTGTTCTCTTCTGAGAAATGTGCCCGCACTTTGGTCTTGAGACAGATTGTCATGTGACTAGTAGGCAAAAAGAGATGGAAGCATTGTTCGGAGTTGGAAGGTTTCTGGATGAATGTGTTATGTTACTGAACCAAGGGCAGCAAGTCAGTCACTAAAAATATTCAAGTCCCAAGTCGAGTCAGTGCATCATGTATTGCCGAGTCAAGTCCGAGTCAAATCAACTGAAGTGACTTAAGTCAACTGAAGTCTATGTCACTGCTAATTCTAAGTTTAGCAATAAGCCTAAATTAACATTTAGGTCATTTCCACATGTGGCGATGGAATCGCCCTGGTCCGGTACTTACTGGACTTCTTGGCTCGACACTCGGGTCCAGGCTGCTCCGAAGCAGTGTGTGGCCACTGCTCCACACTGCCCCAGGGACGAAAATGGCGGCTTCCGGTTGGTGGAGGCTCTCCACCAACCGCCCCTGACAGATCTGCAGGCTCGCACTGGTGTGAGCCTGCAAATCTGCACCAGAGCGCGGGAACAGAGTGGCATGGAGTGGCGCGCTCCATGCTTTTTAAAAACCTGAAGAAACAGGTTTTTAAAAAGCACGCTGCACAACCACTTCCGGAGCAGACTGAGGTGCGGAACTACGTAAAGTAGTCAGACCCAGTCTGCTCCCAGGTGCAGACGTCCTCTCTGGAGGATGCTCTGCACTGGTTTTTTAAGCCTATACAGAAATGGCCACAGTGAAGGAACTCTGGCAAATCATTTCAGACAGCATAACAAAAGTACAGCCTCTCCACCAGCCATACTATTTCAATCCACTATAAATGTAGGGAAAGAACCAACCATGTTGTTACATCAAATGCCTCCTATGGCAACAGCATAGCACCACCATGAGTTATGAAATCATACACATCTACCTTCCCATTGCATCTTCATGGCAGTTGTGTGTCACCTACATAGTAGGAGCTTTTCTTTCAACACAGCAAAGTCTGTCTCTAGCAAAAGTAGATGTTGATGTGAAATGAGCAAGCCCTATCAAGTCGGGACAGAACAGCAGGGAGAGGTACTGCATTTGTGCAATTCAGATTAAGGCCTCAAATCCAATTGCTAAAGGATGGCATGGCCTCTTCATTGGCATGGGGAAGAGACATAGATCACATAGGTAAATATCACGAGGGGATCATTGCCAACAAAAAGTGTGATAGCAGCATGCAAATGAACCTCCCTAGCCACTCATCCACAGCCTGAATATATTCCCATAGCAGGATGGTCTTTATTTTTCCAGCCATTCCATTTATTCCTTTCCCTTTTGTCAGTTTTTCATCTTTTCAGGGAGCAAAGAACAATCTTTAGGCTAACCATTATGCTTACTGGGCTATTGAGATCCCTGAAGAGCCTTGGCTCAGATGAGGAGTACAAGTTTTATATATATGTCTACTACACATAGATATTGTTTAAGCTGCCAATTCTCTTGTTTCAGACATTGAAATGGCTGCAGCCAATCAGTATGGCTGACTCTGGACAAATAATCAAATGTTTCTTATATGGTGTGTGACTCCCACATGCTTTGGTCTGTTGTCTTACTTCCCTGATGGGATTCTTTCTTTCTTTCTTTCTTTCTTTCTTTCTTTCTTTCTTTCTTTCTTTCTTTCTTTCTTTCTTAAAAGTTAAAACAGAGCAATTCCAAGCACTAAAGGCCACGCGGAGCAGCATTGTTTTAGCTGCCTGCTGTAAGCTGAAGAGAGCTAGCCTAACTTCCTTGGATAGTGAACTCCAGAGGAGTATCTAGGGTAAGGCAAGCAGAGTATGTGCCCTGGGCACCAATACCAGGGGGGGTGCAAAAAAAAAAAAGCCAAATGATTTTGCGGTGGAGGAGGAGAAGGAGGAAGAGGCCCTGGAGGTAGGGGTGCAACTTCCACTCTTGCTCTAGGTGCTGTTTACACTAGGTACGCCTCTAGTGAGTTGGCATGCCGCTACACAGAAAGCCATGTTATATGTACATACCAACCCTGCTTTTCAGAGTTTTGGGACATGCAACAGGGCCTCCTCTGACTATTGCCTATTTCAGGCAGACTCATTTGTGGGAGGTAATCCGTCAGATATCCTGGTCCCAGCCAGGGTATGTGCTTCCTGGCACATGGCTTTTACTTTCCTACTGTCCTCTGGAATAACTTGCATTGTCATGTCACAGTACTGGCAATGAAGGCTGTTGTCCAGGTAGATGGACTGATGAAGGGGCAGCACTTCTACTGCTATAGAGAAATAGGCTTACTGATGGGCTCGCTGTGCCAGTGCATGTCTATCTCTTCACATTCCCCTGAGAGGATGGAACCTCTGCTGTCTCCACTTCTACTCAGATGTCTGCATATGAATGAGATTCATAAGGAAAGGGCCTCCTGCCTGAAACTGGGAGAACAGCAGGAACCAGGACTGTCTGGACTTTTTTTTTTTTTTTTAGCATCAACCTGGATTTTTTTTTTTTTTTTAGCATCACTTGTGTTGGGGTAAAAATGTGTGCCCATCTCAAGCAAGCAAACGGGCATGGCTGATATGTACATGTTTGGTTTGCCATCTATATGAAAATGGTTTGAGGTGCCATTACCACATTAGTCAGCATGGAATACTGAATAGCCATCAGTGCAGGGCAAGGGGAGAGATCAGAGGTCATATAAATCAAGTTCCTGGTGACTTGTAGCTTAGAAGGTAGATGCAATGTCACCAAGCAGATAAGAATAACAGGAGTATATTTGTTACTCGGGGGTGTGGAAAGTGGGGGCAAAATGAGGATGTTGACCCCCAAATTATAATTCTGCCCACTCTGTGAAATTTTCCTATAGTTCCCAAATTTCTAGCATTGCAATAACTTCAAACTCCAGTTGAGCATTGAGTTTAGGCATCCAAAGAAAACAGAAAGGTCAAGTTACAAAAGGAATGTGAACACAGCAAATATAGTTGACTTTCAACATTCACTAGGGTTAGGGGGGCACTGGACTCCTGCGTAAGTGGAAAAACCACAAATATCAAAATGGGGTGGGAAGGGGCTGAGGCATGGTGGGGAGAGTAGGCACCCAGGGTCCAAACCAGGTCAGGGGAAGGAGAGGTAAAGGGGGTAGGCAAGGATGATGGACCTATATTTCCTTTCTCTTGTCCATCTACTTCCTTGGAGAGGGTTTGTGGTGCTGGAAGATTGGGCTGTGAGCCATCCTTAGCCAGGCAGTGGATAGTGGAGGAAAAGAAGTTGGGGGAGAGGAGGAGGAGGAGGAGGAGGAGGACCAGAGGTGGCTGTTTAAAGGACTGTGTGGCCTGATTTGGGCTGAGAGGTAAGGTTCCCCCTGAAAAGAAGTGCTTGAGGTGGGAGGGACAGGGATTGCAGAAATTTGCAAATAATCAAACCATGAAAGTAAAACTTCCAAATGTGGAGGGCTGACAGTATAAGAGTTCCGGACACAAATGATTTGCAATTTTCACTCTCTGCTAGAATTCTAGAAATTTGGGGACTGGCAAAAAAACATTCTTTAGGAGAGGGATTCTTGTTTAAAGGGACAAGGCTCACATCCCCCCCACAGCTACATCTCTCATGTGACTTCACTTTCATATCCACACTTAGGTGGGCCAACTCTTAACACACACACACACACACACACAGCAAACATTTCCAAATCAAGGGACTTTTGATCAGTAGCCTTCCGGTAAACCCACATTTCTCTTACCTCTGTATATAATTGCCATACCAATTCTGTAAGTATGCAAATGGTAGCCTACTAACAAAAAAACAAAAGACTAGCCCAACTGAAGAGAAGCTTCTAAAACCAGCTTTCATGCTTTAGATAGCAACTGCCATTATAAGGTATCCCAAAGAATGACTTCATGGGGTAAGTATACTGTACTTAGAATCATTTCATTTGAACACTATAGCTTGAAGGAGCTAGTTGAATAACATCTAACACTACTGTTTAAGGCAGGAAAACCTATGAACACTGATGCTGATGCTGGCATTTTAAGAGTTGCTGAAAAATGAGACTGCTCTAAGGCCAAATTATATTAACATTTATGTTAGCACTTCTTCAAACTTTAGTGGGATTCTGTGCTGGAGTACTTGCATTTTATGCCTGGTGAATAAAAATGTGTCCTTTTTCTGAGCTGCTGTTGAATTATTTGAGTCAGTGTTTCCCCCAGAAATTAAAAGAGAGAAGGCTGAATGGGCATGGAGATAAAGAATATGCTGAATGGGGATGAAGACTCTATGACATCATAATAATATGTGTTTGAGTGGGCAGGGTGTTTACAATCATTATAATTTAATGTAACACTTAATTAAAGTTAAGTACATTTACATCCCTCTTGCTTTTTTAAAAAAATTTCCCCCTAATCTTTTAATGAACTTCTCCAATATAGTGTATTCGTTTTCAGTGACATATCTGGTAGTCCCAGTTATTCAACTGACAAATCTATATTAGAATTTTACATGATGAGCCAGCAAACAACCTTTTCTCAGACTATATAATTTTGATTGATGTGGATGATGGAAAACAGCAGTGAATTTTTCTCCTTGGGAGTGGCCAGAAATTTCAAATTCCTTCATTGCAGGAAAAAACAAACAACATCAAAATTGGGACAGATTTCCCCTTATTAGATTTTCCCCGATTAGAGAAACATAACCTTGCATATGGCTAGTTTGCCTGGGGACAGGTAGTTTTCAGAGAATTTGAGATGCATGGTTGTGAAGGGAATCCAGGTGAATGGACCAAGAATTTGAGGAAAAATCTTAGCTAACCAAATGGTATGGCTAACAAAGTGGGGAGGGGAGATAATTTGGGACATCTGGCAAAATCTGCCAAGATATGCATAGGTTGCTTCTTACCTCACTGTACATACTGTACACTCTTACCTAATGCACACAAAATGTAGGAAATATTTCAGGGTTTATCTTCCTACTGCTGTGACTAGTGGAAGGCTTACCACAACCCATAGGTTTTCCCCACAGTCTTGTGCTGCAGCAACAATGCTTGTGGAAGAAAAAGTCTCCTAATTTAGGATGCTGGTATACACTTCCAAATAGAATGATGGGCATAAATGCGTGAGACCAGTAGCATTTTCCTCAGCCCCTCCCCTCCCTCTTTTTTTTTTAAACTTTTTTTAAAGTGCAGTATATATACAAACAACTTCACAGTGAGCCCTGATGCCAGTGGGGAGAAATGAGCACTCAGAATGTAAATGTCTCTCACACAATATAAACAAAATTTCTCTTAATCCAGCCCTGCTGAGATCCATCTTTCCACCTGGAGAAATTAAATAGCACTCTTTCTGAGTCTTCAGCTAACACTTGGCAACCTTACTTTGGATCCTTGCCAATATGTCATATATTTTCTCATGCTTATGCCAGGAAAGCTTTGTTCCAAATTGTACATGTTATTTAGAAGGATGAGAGGCAGACAGAGCAGAAGGGGACGGAAAGGCCAGAGGAGATAAAAGACAAATGAGAAAGTATCACGTAAGGAAAGAGGTTTTCCCTTGCCCAAGATTTACTGACTGTGTTGCACATAGCAAGTGAAGCAAAAGTTGGGAATGGGATTTACCAGCCCTAAAATTAGCTATGGGCCTCTAGTTAAGAGCTACAGCAGTGTCACTTTATAAGCCCAGTTTAGATATGGGTTCTCAGCATCAAGCGTTATTCTGGTGGGCCCAGTACAAACTTGTATTACAACCCTCCTTTCCATATGTATTCCATGATCTCCCTCTGTGCATACCATCTTATATACCATCAAGGGAAAGTTGCTCTTATAATTCTAAAATTACATTTTTCCACTTATGGAAACACACCATAACTCACAGTGAAACTTTTCTACCATGTTCCAATCAATTTTTCCCCCTATTTCTGTTCAGCCTAACATCCAACTTGGAGAAGTGTCCAGAGTTTGCTATTTTTAAAATTTTGATTGGCTCAAATAAAGATATTGTGGTGTCAATATTTGAATTTTAAACATTCTAATAGACCAATGCAGCTGCAAGCTGTTTATGAAGATATCATCTCAAGTTTTATTTTTTTTTGTTCTTTTCCATTGTAAAATCACGAACAATTTTTCTCAAGTGAGTTTCTGGCTGAACAGACAAAACAGATAGGTGGTATACCAATACTTGCCCCAGAGTACAGTGTCTGCAGTTTATGGTCACTTTGAGCTTGCTTAAACTTCTTTCACCTTGTGCTTAGCCACCAATAGTGCCCATAATTAATTATTTTTAAAAAGCAATCCACAGGCCATGCAAGCTTCACTGAAGTTCAATGTTTTGTTGTAAATATTGGCTGGTAACCTATTCATATATTTCCAGCATATTTCATCATAAGCCATTTGTTATTGTTGTAGTAGAGGTCATAATTCTGTTCTGGCCATGACACAACCCAACTACCCCAACCCATGTTTTCAGGTGGCACCCTCCACTCAACAGTCATTGCTGTATCAATAGAAAATGAATGGAGTAGCAGAGACTCATCCAGCTATTTTTCTTCAGCTGGACTCACAACACTAATGTATGCTCAGGGACCTCCTGAAGATCCTTGCAGTGTATGCAGCTATAGGAAAAGAGGTGGATAGGTCTTTGCTTCTTTCCCCGCTCTCCACTGACAAAGAAATGGCCATCTTGGAGGGTTTCCATATGGAAAAGTGGGTTGAGGAGCTTGCACCAGGAGACATAATGTAGCTACATCTCAGAGGTATGTCTCTCAATACAGGATCTCAGCCATTTTTTCATAAAATAAGTGGGATTCATTCCTTCAAAATCCTTTTTTTCCAAAAATGTTATTTTTTAAAAAAATACTAATTTTCACAAGAAAAACTTTGAGTCAGAGTACTTGTGAGATGACACCTTGTGTGGTATAGTGGTTTGAGCCTTGGACTACAACTCTGGAGACCAAAGTTCAAGTCCCCACTCAGTCACAGAAACCTACTGGGTAACCTTACGTGCATCACATACTCTCAACCCCAGAAAACCCTGTGATAGGTTCACCTTAGGGTCACAATAAGTTGGAAACAACTTGAAGGCACACAACAAAAACAATGGGTTGTGAACCAGATGTTATAGGGAGGTGTAGCAGTATAATGTGTTTCTTTGTGTATAAACCAACTATTTACTTGCTTTGGTTTTTGACCTACAAATCCTAAAAGCAGTACTGGCTTCCAGTCTTCTTGGGATCAGGGTATTGACCCCTGATTATTACTCACTTCATGCCTCCCATCTGTTGTGTACACCCAGGAAACTCTAGGGCTGAGGCCATTTCCACACTGCACATTTACAGTGCTACTATTCCACTTTCAGCATCCTATGGAATCCTGGGCTTTGTGGTTTCCTGAGGCCAAGGAACTCTCTGGCTGAGAATTCTAAAGGCCCCTCCCTGAACTGCAAACCTCAGCATTCCATAGGATGTTGAAAGTGCAATAAGAGCACTATGGCCCTTTCTGCATGAGGCTGGTGAATCGGTTCGTGCCATTTCTTACCGGATTTTCTGAGCTCGAAACAAAGTGGACTTTCCCTCATTTCCTTCCGCACAGCTACTGCGCATGTTCCATTCTGATTCAGAGGAGTGCAAGTTCATGAATCCACACGGCCTCTGCTGTGGCCACTCCTGCTTCTTCCCTCACCCCACCCCGTTAGCTGTGATTGGCTTTTTTTTTTTGCATGGTTTAGTACGTCATTGCATACGTACGTACGTGCGAAAGTCCATACTACCCCTGGTCCCTCCCATGAGCCCTCCCCTGACCACCAATTTGTATTAATGCAAATGTACTTGTGTCTGCACCACTGTGAAAGTATGAATCAGATCAATCTGCAAAACTGGAAAACCGATTTCTTCCAGTTTTCAAATAGCGCGCTTTACCACCACATGGGGGCGCATTTAGTTGGAATTACGTGTGGAACGAAGATAAATAAACCTAGTCCACTCCAACAAATGGTTTATGATGAACCTAGTCTGCTTCAACGTGCAGAAGACCTCTGTGGCAAGACACATTGGCCCACCTTAATAACCATGTGTGGAAAGGGCCTATAACAGCTTAGGGCAGAAATGGCCTAACTGTTTGTGAAGAAGCATTTCATACAGGATAGTAGAAACTTATCTCTTAAGCTGTAAGTCCTGTTTAAACTGTACAAGGACACACTCTTTGTTTTAGAGAAGGACCTGATCCAGCAACACTGTCATTATGATGTTGCTTGCCCTAGTATGATACTGCTTGTGACTGTTGTCTGCAAAACTCACAAGATCAGATTAATTAACAGGTACAAAAAAAAAGAGAAATCAGTTTTCATAAATATGGCCCATGATTTGGCCTCACCTCCCATGGTAAGGTTGGACAACAACTAGAGCGCAACTGGTGGAAATCTCGACTCTTATCTGACGGGACACGCTATAGAGAATTCCTTCATTCCTATAAAGTGGCAATAGATGCAGCGAAGAAGACTTTCTTCTCTGCACGTATTGCGTCTGCGACTTCTCATCCAGCAGAGCTGTTCAGGGTGGTAAGGGATCTGACTCAGTTACACACTCCCCTGAACTCGTTGTTAGAACCTAACGTAGCTTGCTGTGATGCTTTGAATAATCGTTTCGCAGATAAAATCTCTCAGATAAGAGCCGACTTGGATGCTGGTGTTATAGCAGAAGTTACAAATGGAGCATCCGGCGACTCAGTGAACAAGATTATACTGGATCAGTTTCAGTCAGTGAGTACCGAGGACGTAGACAAGCTCCTTGGAAAGGTAAGAAAGACAACTTGCCCTCTTGATCCCTGTCCTTCATGGCTGGTCGTCCAGGGAGGAGTTGCCATTAAGACTCATTTAAGACATATTATTAATGCATCCTTCAGGGAGGGCAATTTTCCAGCTTGTTTAAAGGAAGCGATTATACAGCCACTTCTAAAAAAGCCCTCCCTAGATCCCCGGATATGAATAATTATAGACCAGTCTCCCATTTTCCATTTTTAAGCAAGGTGATCGAGAGGGCTGTTGGTCTTCAGCTCCAAGCTGTCTTGGATGAAACAGATTATCTAGATCCATTTCAAACTGGCTTCAGGGCAGGATATGGCGTTGAGACTGCCATGGTCGCCTTAGTGGATGATCTTCGGCTAGGTATCAACAGGGGAAGTGTGACCCTGCTGGTATTCTTGGACCTCTCAGTGGCTTTCGATACCATAGACCATGGTATCCTTCTGGAATGCCTGAGAGGGCTGGGGATCGGGGGCACTGCACTTAAGTGGTTCTGGTCCTACCTCTCAGGTAGATACCAGATGGTGATGCTTGGGGACAGCTGCTCCTCGAAAAAGGAGCTCAAATCTGGCATCCCTCAGGGTGCCGTCCTGTCCCCAGTGCTATTTAACATCTACATGAAACTGCTGGGAGAGATCATCAGGAGGCATAGAGCAAGGTGCTATCAGTATGCTGATGACACCCAGATATATCTCTCCATGCCTCAGATAATAGCATCAACTAAGGGTGGCATCTCGCCTCTAAACGAATGCCTTGAAGCAGTAATGGACTGGATGAGGAAAATCAGACTGAAGCTGAATCCAGATAAGACGGAGGTACTCACTGTTAAGGGCCCTAGCCCAGGTATGGAGGTTTGTCAACCTGTTCTAGACGGGATCACACTTCTCCTGAAAGACTGTCTCTGCAGCTTAGGGGTGCTCCTGGACTCGCCACTTCAGATGACAGCTCAAATAGATGCGGCAGCCAGGAGTGCCTGCTATCAGCTTCGGCTGATACGTCAGCTGCGCCACTTCCTGGACCTGGAACACCTAAAAACAGTGGTGCATGCGCTGGTAACTTCACGGCTTGACTTCTGCAATGCGGTCTACATAGGGCTACCCATGTGTTTAGTCCGGAAACTTCAATTAGTTCAGAATATGGCAGCCAGGTTGGTCACTGGAAGCTCTAAAACTGACCATATAACACCAATTCTGAAGTCTTTACATTGACTGCCTATTAGTTTCTGGGCACAGTACAAGGTGTTGGTTCTTACCTTAAAGCCCTTCATGGCTTGGGGCCAGCCTACCTGTGGGATTGTCTTCTCCCATATAATCCGCCCTGCACATTAAGGTCCTCTGGGAGGAACTTACTGCAGCCAGTCAAAACTAGGTTGGCTGCAGTTACCCAGAGGACCTTCTCTTCTATCGCTCCCAAGTTATGGAATGGCCTGCCAGAAGAGATCTGGCATATTAGCAGTCTTGACTGCTTTAAAAAAGCAGTCAAGACTGTTCTCTTCCAACAGGCCTTCCCAGACTAGTACTCCACCGCCTCCCACCAACTGTCCTCTTGTTCTTAATAGTTAATGTGTTTTAGGGGGTTTTAGATGGGTTGGTGGGTGGGGAGGATGGGTTATGTTTTAATTGTTTTTAATGTATTGATGTATTGTTGTAGTACCACCTTGCTCCGTCGGGAGAGGCGGGATATAAATAAATTTTATTATTATTATTATTATTATTATTATTATTATTATTATTATTATTACTACTTATTAACGCAGTTGCAGCTTGGGCCATCTCCCTCCAAACTCTAGGCCCTGGTCAAGTATACCCTTCCCCATCCCATGCTTGGGCTCTTGATCTCCAAACCTGAACTATACCACTGTGTTGTGTTTAACTGACTACTAGTATGAACTTGGCTGGGTTTTAGATTCAGGATATTGCTTTTGAAAATAGTCAGTATCCATTTACAAGCTTAAATTAAGTACCAGTGCTGGTCAATAATACTCTTTTTCCCCCCTTCAAATACTGGAGGTACTAAATGATGCAAAGGGAATTGCACATTAATAACCCCTAAATTTTAATTAACACTGTGTCTCATTCATGAACAAAATTAAAAGCCCCCTTTTTTTCTGGAGAGGTTCCTCCTTTTAATTAAGAGTTTCTGCTACAGTAATTGTTACATTTGCACAATCCCTTCAATTCATACTAATGGTGGCCAGATGGCCACCCCTCTTTAGATTACTCTGTTCACACAGAAGAAAAGCAACTCTTTTCCTGTCAAGTGTTCTCTTTTATCAGCAACATGGCCACTTCCTAGAGAACTGTACTACTATATTTAGAATCCAGGAAGTTAGGCTTTCTGTAGGATTTTCTGCATACAGGTTTCTACTCCCTCATCATATCTGCGTGGAGAATTGTAATTAAATGCTCTAATTAACTATCGTAGCACATGTTTTGCTCTGTATCCAAATATGATGGGGAAAGGAGGCAACTATATCTCTAGATTAAAAGGGGACACATGACTAACAGGAGCAAAGTCCTGTCCTTTTTCTCCCTCCGTGAGGCCCTTTCCGCACGGCATCTGCCATGCAAAAGGGCGCCTGGAGCATCGTGCAATTGTGAGGAGCGATCTGCATGACGCACTCACAATCGCACATCGCTGCAGGGGCTGGCAGATGCCGATCATGCACCTTTTCATTTTCAGCTGGAAGCTGAAAATGATGCATGAACGCGCATTGCTCCAGGATCCTGTACACACTTACCTGGCATGGGGAGCCTCTGGAGCTTCACCAGTTGCGCTTCCTGCCCCAGTGCAGCCTAGGAAACTCCCAGGCTGCGCTGTGGAAGAAAGAGGTGGGGCTCTCAGGCAAGCAGGCAGCTGGTGCGGAGCTGAAGCAGCAGGGACGCGAGAGCCTCTCGCCGGAGGCTGCTCACGTGATCCCTGCACCCCAGCGCTGGAAAAAGGTAAGGTGCAGAAAGGGCCTATCTCGTCACCGTTTCCCATGTCTTCTCCTTTTTCATTTCTTTCGCACTGGCATGTCTTAAACATTCTCCCTCCAGATGAAGTTTTTTACTGTGCAATCTATGTTTGCAGCATAATGTAGCCTCTTTGTTAGAAGTGTGCAAGGGGCATAGACAACACTATCTGCCATTTGTAACCCTCTTGTGTTTTCCTACCAAATCTCACCACCACCAAATCTTAGTTAGTAGTAGGCTTGCAAAGTGAAGTAAAGAACATGGCCCCTATACCATTAATAATAGTGGAGAAGAGGAAATTTCAACAAATGTTGCCACTTATTAAAGGTACAATAAATAGTCTGTCCCTGATTTTACCTGCCAACTCTATTTGGAGTAGTAGTAAGAACAGAGGTATAATATTCTTTTAGCTGGTAGGGCTAGGATGCCTATGTCTGCCTCACTTTGATATAAGCAAGAAGTGAACTGAATTGAGAAAAAGATGCTTATAGTGAAGTCTGAAAGGCAAGGCAAAGGAGGACATTGTTCCCATCCACAGGGTCCTTTAATGTAAAAATCAAGACTCCCTGCTTTGAAGATGAAAGACACAGATAGATGAATAAATGATTATGGCTACCTGGTTTGCTCTTCAGTTTAAAAATTCCACCCCCTATGAATGGAAGGCTTTGCAAAGAAATATGAGGTGGGCATTGCAGCCTTGTAAAGCTCAGCAAAAGATGTAAAAATAACACAGTCTGACCTATGCCGGGATACAGACTACAGTACCTTTTGCCACACAGGGCAGGTTCTCCCTGCTATGCTTCCTATTACTTGAAATTCCACCATAGAAAGTTATGAAGAAACACTGGGCCTTCTTATGTAGTGGATTTTCTGGTGGCAGCAATAACCTTGAAATTCCAATTGCATTTTTGAAAGGACACAGATGAAAGCAGAAGTATTGGGGGAGGTTTGGGTGCATGTGTGGAGGTGTTTCCACAAGTTTGGGTAAGCTTTTGCATGGTTTTGGGTTGAAAATCACACCAAAATCATCCCAATATTTTAAATGTGCCCAAACTGCTCCCTTCTTTGCGAATGAAGGAGCAGTTTCAGCACCTGCAATGCTCCCCCTCTCCTGCTGTCACATCCCTGTTGCTGCTGCTCCCCCCTGTGAGGGCTCACAGACCTCCATTGCTCCACAGACCCCCCCAGTTAAGAACCATTGAATATAGCTGAGCCTGTGTTGCATAAGATCTCTGAATGTACATTTGTTGTTCTCAATCTGAAAGCATTGGCTGATATGGAATATCAATATGTCAACTGATGCTGACATAGTGGTGTGGCATCTTTGCAATGTTAGCAAAATTTCAGAAACCAGTGATGTTGCATTCTAGAAGCATAGCTTAGCTTCTGGAACTGAACTGTATGTGCTGCTATGTGTTTCGCTTTACTAAAATAAATTACATATTGCTGTGCGCTATGAGGGACATACCATTTTTTCCATGCTGTTTGAAAAGCCTGAAAGATGCAGAAGGTTCCACTGAGACTGAAGGAGGTAGCTGTTTGTATACCTGCTGATTACCACATCAGCAGCTAAACTACAATGAGCATAGAATTTAGTTTCCTGAAAATATTTCTATGTACTGTATTTGCCGATGCACTGGTGTATAAGATGCACCCCATTTATATACCAGCAGATACTATTTGCTGGTGTATAAGACACACTGGTATATAAGACACACCCCATTTTCAAACAATATTTTTTGGGGAAAAAAGTGAGTCTTATATAACAGCAAATAGATTATTTATAAACTACAGCCACTGCCTATTAGGTACTCTCAGTACTACTCAACAAAGCGTTGCAGCTTCATACACACCTTCAAGAAAGAAAGAAAGAAAGAAAGAAAGAAAGAAAGAAAGAAAGAAAGAAAGAAAGAAAGAAAGATGGAAAGAGGAAAAAGGGAAAGGAAAGAAAGACATCTAGAGGAGCAAACTTCATCCCATTGAACAAGATTTAAAAACAACATTTTAAGTTAAAATGCAACAGAATATTAAAAACCTGACAAAATGGAACAGTCTTTACTGTCTAATTCAATATAAGAAAGAAGCCAATTTATCTCCTTTAGGAGTTCCAGGTAGTTCCACAATTGTGGTGTTGTTACTGAAAAGGTCCTGCTTCAAATGGCCACACATGTGGCTTTCCTAGCTTTTTACTTCCAACAGCACTTTTGGTTGAGGAGAACAGATGAAAAGAAATTCCTAGGAACAAAAGATTATATGATGAGCATGGAAAATATTTCATCTGCTACAGATGTGGTTTTGGGCTTTTTGTGGGTTTCACTTTCTCAGATTTGGTTATTTGTGAGTTTCTCCAATTCCTGCCGCTACCTCAAGCACTTCTTTTCCAGGGGACCTTTCCTTCTCAGTGGCTCTGATCAATCCTTTAAAAACCTGCCTCTGGTTCTTCCACCAGTTGCTGCCTGGCCAGCTAAGGACAGATAGCAGCCTAATTTCTCAGCACCCCAAACTCTCTCCTAATGTCCCCATGCACCCAAGGAAGGAGATGGGCAAGAAAGAGGAAGTTAGGGGCACCACGCTGACCCACTCCCCTTCCTTGTCCTGTCCCTGACCTGGTTTGGACTCTGGGTACCCACTCTCTCCAACATGCCTCAGCCCCTTTCCCATAAAATGCACATGCACATTTGAATATTCGTAGTTTTCCATTTTTGTGGGGATCCTGTGCCGCAACCCAAGTGATAGTGGAGGACCAACTGTACTTTCTGTCTCCATTCCGTGACAGTGGGTCTTCAATATCTGCAGGGGATTGGTTCCAAGATCCCCTACAGATAACAAAAAAATGATAATGCTTAAGTCTCTATTAGAAATGGTATAGGGCAGCAGCAGAGGCAGTGGCAAGCTCTGGCTCTGAGGTGGTCATTCTCCCCGCCTCCAGAGAACCCCTGCAGAAGCTGCCCAGTGACCTGCAATTGGCAGCAGTGGTGGCGGTTCTCCTCATTCAGTTGTGAATGACTGAGCAGGAGCACTGCTGCTGCCACCAATCACAATGTCCCTGTGGAAGCTGCATAAAGGCGGAAACGGGCCGCTGGAAGGCTTCCCAGAGGTAAAAGATAACGTACACCTCAGGGCTGGGGCTTGCCACCACCTGAGCTGCTGCCTGGTTGCACTGCATGTGCATAATGGGCTTTGACCTGGAGCTTGGCCAGAGTGTGGAGGTGAGCAGGAGACCCATGGGGCAAGAGCTATTTGGATTCCTTTCTTCACCCTCTGTATGTAAGGGCATTTACTTTATTAGATCTCCTGTATTTTTTTTATATTTTTAACTATTTTGAATCTGCAGTTGGTTAAATCCACGGATCCACAGTCTGTGGATAACACAGACCCACTGCATTAATGACCATTCCCCTACTCCTTCTATTTCAACAAAGCACCAACACAAGAGCATACATTTCCCAGAGGATGAGTCTATTGACAGCTAGCAGGCATGAACATAAAGAGAATTCTGTTTACCCATGTATCCCAGAGAGTAATAGACGTGGGGTCAAACAAAACAGGAAGACTGTACCCTTCACACTGTACATGCAGCTTCCAAAGTTAAATGGCTAGGTGGCTGCTATTGGAGTGGGGGGAATCTTGATTTGATGGGTCCGTCCATTCATCTGATCCAGCAAGGCAACTCTTAACATACTAAAACTGTATTTCCCACTATCTCTTAATAACATTTTCTAGAAATAATAATAAAAAACCCAACTTGGGTAGATAGTCCTGAATAAAGCCATTGTGATTTGTAAAATGACATTTCAAAATTAACATGCAGTTATCGTATTGTAAGTTATGATAAATCTGCTATTATTAACACTCTGCCCTTTCTTATTGCCAGTTTAATTTCATTCAAAGTTTAATGCTCTGCTCTTCAATTGTGCCTTGGGGGTTTGTAGCATAATGGAATAATCATTTTCCTTTCTAATTTTCTCTTTAAAATGCCAAGCACCTATTTTGCTTCTAAAGTTCAGGGCTCTCTGGCCTAGTTCTCACTTAGATAGTAAACTTGTGTCTAGGAAAGATCACTTCAGAGTGCAAATGAGGATTCACCATTCTGGAGATAAATGAGAACTTTGGAGCAGTTTGTGTTTGTGTGGTAATGGGGAGGTCCACTATGAGGCCACACATAGAATGTGATACATCTCAGGCTCAGGCCTATCACTTCAGTGAGAAGTAGGTCTCTATTTACCAGATGAAATCTTCCTTTTCAATTGGGCCACCAATGACTTACAATTAAGATTGTCAAGCAAGGCACAAGTTTACCCATTTAATACCACTAAGTAACAGCTTGTAGACGATGTACTTTCCATTGCGTGTTGAATGGTTTTACAAAGAAATGAGAATTAGAATTTATGTGAAATAAGCTCCATTTAAGATTCTATCCTATGCTTGGAAAAATTACTTCTTTTAGGATGGCAACTTGTAGAACACAGTGGCCAGGATCGCTGCAGGATCCTGGGAAGTAGACTTCAGAAAAGTAACATTTAAAGTGCTGACTATATCTATGTTCTTTTTAATTAGAACTAGAGTTCTAATTGCAACTATAGTAATTTTTATTGAGGTGTTATAAAGGCTATCTTACTGGTAAGGTCTTGTAAACACACCTGAGAGACAGTGCGGTGTCTATGGTACACTTCTAATACATGCATTTTTCAAACATAATTTTGTCAAACACAAATTTTACAAGCTTTTCAGCAATTTTCCTAACAACCTTTGCATTTTAAATTAAATTGCAAATTAAATTACTAATATCTGCATATTTGTGGGCAGTTTGTGTTCCCAATTCCTACAATTTTGTTTGCATTTTTTTGTTCTGGGAAAACTCTAATGCAAAATTCAGAAGAGTCAAGTTTTGAAGAAACAACAATTCACAAATTGACTTGAAAGTGCAAAATTTGATAAGTTCATTTGATAAAATGTTAACTGACCAGATTTCTTCCCTTGTCTCTATTACCACCATCATCTTCTGCAGTAAGCCTCTGATCTCTAACCCTTGCTTTTAGTATCCCAACTGAAATTCTTTTCACCAGCAGAAGTACAGACCTAGCATGATTTAGATCTTGGTCTTTCATAATCTGCCTCTCCTAGGGCCTTTCACATTACACAATTATAGTAGTATGGTTCCAATTTAACTGCTACAGTTCTATTCTATGGAATCCCGGGTTTTGCTGTTTAGGGAAGGACGTTTATCATTCTTAGTGAGACAGCTCCCCCTGAGTCTCTGACCAGACTATAAACTCCAGGATTGCAGAAGATGCTACCATGGCAGTTAAAGCAGAATCATAATGCTATAATTGGATAATGTGAAAGAGCTCTGGCTTTTTAGATGGATCTTCAGCACAGCCAGCAGAAATTGCAAAACCATTCACTATTCTTTTCCCATCTCCCATGCCCTGAAGTCTATAGAATAAGTTTGGCACTCAGATGGAAATACTTGAGCAGTTATGACTATAAGAAAATGCACAAATAAAATACAATAAAATAAAAATTAAAAAATAATTTTAAAAATCTGGTTCTTTTCAGGTGTCATTGAGCCGTCATATATAGTTACCTTGTTTTGCCTTGCAATGCTGCTACAAAAGATTACTATGAATAATGTTTATTAACATAGGCTGTCATGAGAAGATGGAGCTAGATGTTGTCTGATCTTGACTGAAGCCATCCTTTTCAAGGCCCTCCTGCTGGTGAGGGGGAGTAAAAGCACTTCATAATTTTCCATTATGTCCCAGTCAGAATTTCATAGGCAAAAGCAGACTCATAGCCCAAAAGCAGACTCTTACGTGATTTGTGTACTTTGCTCATGGTCTTTTATTACTTTTTCCCATTCCTTATGTCCATAATGCAGTACCTGGCTTGTTTTGACCTTGTAACTGAAATCACAAGAAAACAAGGTGCCTATCTCTGCTTCTCCTTGAGGGTTGGATTCAGTTCCAAATGGCTCCAGAGTAAGGAAATGGAAATAAGAACGCATTATCCTAGGATCTGCTTGCCAAGTGATTATATAGCCACTGCAACCCCCTGTCCCTTGAAATCCTTTATGACTGCACTGAGGATTCATGTCTCCCATAATCTATGTGCCCATAATAAGACAAGTTGCATCTATTCCAATACTCCCTCATCAGAGATTTGCTGGTGGCTGTGCAGAGGTCTTCTGCTTTTCTCTTACGTAATTTATTCCAGGAAAGCTCTGCTTTCAACAGAGCTTATTAGTTATATATAGCCCCTTATGACATGGAGTTATCAAAGGCTACATGTAACTATTAGCTGTGTTTTTCTAAAGCCTGGTTTAACAGACAACAAACAGCAAGGAAAAAAATGATTGTGCTGGAGATTGATGGCAGCTCTATAAAGGTTCCTTTTCTCCCTCCTCCTCCCATTCTCCTCCTCTGCTTCCTCTTAAAAAATCATATTGCCACTTATAAACATGCTAAGCATTTGAGTTTCAGCCAGGAAGCTCTAACATACATTTACTAATATTCCCAAATCATTAGTTACCAGACACTTCTTATACAATCAGGTGTTTAATGCACTACCTCCTGCAAGGGGATGCTAGCTGCCTGGCTGAGGCAGTGAGGTTGTCATCAGCAGAGGTGCCACTTCAAGGGTGCCACTAAAAAGGATTGTGGATGAGCATGCTGATCTGGCTGGATAAAGTGGTAGGGGTAAATTCTCCTGGGTTTATCACCCTGGATTCTCTGTGCATCAACAGGTGAGACTGGTGACAGGGGAGGCAAAGTTGCAGCAATCTATCAGGATTCCATCACCCTCACCAGATTCCCCATCTCAAAGTCTACTGGGTTTGAACGTACGTATTTAAAAGTGTGTGGCAGAGACAAAACAGGGTGTTACCACAATTTAGGCCTACTTGGAGATAACCCCAGATATCATAATTTGGCTCTCTTCCACCACCCCTCTCCACGGGTTTGTCAGGCCCCCAGACAAGCATAAAACTAGACTCAGACACTAATCGCTGGACATTCCATTCTCTACCCAGGCAGGCCAGAAATAGCCAGATCCTTGCTTTAGGAGACCTCGCTGCAGACACCCTCATTATGTATGCATGCTGTTTACAAAGGACTCCCTGCCCCGAGCTGGCAACCTGGCAAGCTGAATACTCAACTGCCAAGCACTCAGCATTTGCATACTGGCTAACTCTTTGTCAATTCGGACTTAACTCAATCATGCTAAATTCTGACCTTTCCAAAGCTTTGTCCCACTCCTAAATCAAATTGTTTTCCCCAAGTATGGCATAGCCTGCAGTCATATTTCTCCCTATAAAAACCCCTGATTCCAAGACCATCCTCGGATCGCTCCCGAGTTCCAGATCGCCTTGCTGCTGCTTTGCTTGGCGAGCTTCCCCTCAGCTCCAAGTGCTGAGATACATCGCACCCCAGCTTTGCTTTCTATCTTCTTTCCGGGCTCCAGGAACAGGTTCCATATCACCCGAATCAACTATCCCTCTGAAAATCCTGCTATCATACTCAAACCTTTATTTTCCCTAGTTATCTGTGTGCATGTGTTGCTTACATTGTGTGCCTGTATTTAATAAAGATCATTCATTTATTTACAACCTGGTTTGCTTCTTGACTTGGACTGACTCCATAAACATTGGGTTACAAGATCCTGCTGCGTTACCCTGCCTCTTGTAGTGCCAACCAGTGCTCTTGACTAATTTCCCCATATTGCATAATTGTAAGGTTATTTAGGTGTCCCTCCCGGGACCCCCAGTAAACAGGGTAACAAGAGATTCTGTTATTGTACTGTACATCCCACATAAATTAAGATGGTCAACCCCAGGAGGCTTATGGTTGCCAATAGATTCCTGATGGCTCTTGGGGAATTTCCTGTTGCCAGGGCAGGTGAACCTATTGAAGCCCTGGCTGACCTCTGGAATACAGAACTGGGCAGGGTGGTGGACATGATTGCCCCTGAGTGTCTCCTCTCATGGAATGTCAAGCCTCTTTGTTCTCTAAGGAACTGGTGATGATTAAACAACTGAGACAGAGACTAGAGTGACAATGGGATCAGATTCTGAGGTATCTCACATTATGCCCAATGGATTATGGCAACCATAGATATGAAAACATTCTCTTTAGACGAAAAACATTCTCTTGATCCTTTATTTGTAAATATTCTGTAAATAGTTCTCTTTGTTGAAATTATTTATATGATTGTTAAGGTTATGGGTTTATGAGGGAATTCAGCCCTAAATGAATCTGGCTGGTTTTGATGTGAAGTTTAAAATAGGACATCAATCAGGTTACACTTCTGAGGAGCTGTCTGGGATGACTGGCATACTTTAGTTTATAATTGTTGTTGTTGTTGTGTGCCTTCAAGTCATTTCCAACTTATGGCGACCCTAAGGTGAACCTATTACAGGGTTTTCTGGGGATGAGGGTGTGTGGTGTGCCCAAGATTACTCAGTAGGTTTTCATGGCTGAACAGCGAATTGAATCCTGGTCTTCAGGGTCATAGTTCAGCACTTAAACCACTATATCACACTGATTAGACAGCTATATTTTCTTAAAAATAGAGGTAGAGTTTCAGGAGAAAATGTTTGCTAGAAAAAAAGGGCTAGAGCCCTGATGTTTAAACTAGTTTGTTAAATCTTCCACTGAATGATTTTTACAAATGGATGTCCTAATAACTCCTTCATTTTCCTCACAGAAGTTGTCAGAAGCTTTAGGGCAAGCATCAGGGAAATTTCTTCCACCACAATTAGTCTGTTCCCTATTATGAACTGCATCTGTTTAGTGGAAACTCAGTATCTTATTTGGTAGTACAGAATATCCGAAGGATGTTTATAGTTTATTTGTAACACCAAGCAAAACCCCTGAGAGAAGCCTTCAGCTTATGTGCAGAAGGTAGAGAAGTTATTTCAGCTGGTTGCAGTGAAACAGGCAATAAACTGTGGTAAAATGGATCAAAACAGGGTGGCTCAATTGTTCAGAGGAGTATTTACGATGAGCAGTTGCTAATCAAATTAAGACTGAAGGAAGACTGATTTCCCTGATTATTCTGACTTGGTCAGAGAAATTAGGGAGGAAGTAGCAAATCAAATGTTGAAGGTAAAGATGTTAAAATTTGACTCTTTTGTCCTCAAAAGTGAGGGTGAATAATTTCCACATTTTTCTCCTCAATGCTGAGAAAATTAATGTTTCTATGTATTGCTGTCACCCAATATTCACACATCCTGAAATGTTTCGGGAAATTATTCCACAAAGAAATATACGTGGATCTTTTTTCTGCAGGAAAATTGTTGGGTTTTTCATATAATAGCCACTGTTTTCAGACATCCATATGTGTTCTGTAGTGCAAGAGTGATGTTTTCTATAGAAAAAAAACCCTTATCTTGCATGACAAAAGTCTGGCACAACAACAAGAACAAGAACAACAACAACAAGATCTTGCATACAATATCTTGCACAACAAAAATCTTGCACAAAACCATGCAGTTATTTCTTGTGTGCAAGACTGCTGATTTGGTTTTGTTTGGTTTTTGCCTGTCTTTTCTCTTCTGTCAGATTTTTCTTGTGCAAGATTAATGGGTTTTGCACACACACACAAAAAAAAGGCAGCTTTGCACAGAAAGCACACATGGCTGTCTGGAAATCATATTTTTGGCACAAAACCCCATGACTGAAATGCAAAAACCCACATGTATTTCTGTGCAGAACAATTTTCTAAAACACTCTAAGATGTGCAATACCAGGCAAATCCTACAGATTCTCACCACCATGTTATTCTTCCCAACTGGATTTCTCAAGTGTTAGGAAAACCATTTTAAGGCCGGAAACAAAAGAAACCTAATATTCTTTCCATCCTTATTTGAAGGATAGTTGAAGAAGAAAGTCATCTATTCTAGAAGATCCACTGAAATATTTATGTCTGTACCCAAAGTATTAACTGTGAACACAGAGGCAGCACTGACTGAACAGATGAAGAAAATAACAGAGTTGATGTTCATGTTGTAGAACAGGTTTGTCTCTCCAGTGGAGTTAAGACCCCATTTTAAAAAACACTGAAGAAACAACTACTGCAATTTTTAAAAAGATGCCTTTTTCCTAAGACACTTCTCTTACAAGTATGGGATAGATGAACATTTCACTGCAGCTTGCTTTAGTAAAGAGAATCCATCATTTGTTTTTTAAAAGCTGAAACTTACTTAGATAACACTGGGAAATGACAGCAGGCTCTACGGAAGGACCTACCAGGCCATTTCCACACTAGACTGTTACAGCGCTATTATTCCACTTTCAACATCCTATGGAATCTTGGGGTTTGAAGTTTAGAGAGGGGCCTCAAAGGTCCCTCTTTAAACTGCAAACGCCAGGATTCCATAGGATGTTGAAAGTTGAATAATAGCGCTATAACAGTGTAATGCAGAAATGTTACCTGTCTTCAGCAACATTAGGTTTTGAGTCAGATGCTATTCAGATTCCTCTACAAGCAAAGATTGCAGTTAAGACTGAAGGGGTGAACAGTAAAGCTTTATTATTGTGTCAAAAGTGAGCACTTTTTAAAAAAAAAATGTGTTGTGAAAAATGGTTAAATGTCTTTTTATCGTGCCTCTGAAGTAAATGAGGAATTTGATTCTCCCATTGGGAGAGAGATTTACTGTGGAGAAAATTTAATTCTTGCAAGAACTGAAAAGATCATTCTCCACTTATGGAAATTGTCACCATGGTTGCAGGGATCAAAACTGTTGTTAGGATAGGAGTGGGCTCAACACTGGAAGATAGGTAAAGATGAATTTTTACCTACTTGCGCTCACATTTCTACAAAATAATGAAACAGTAGTAATAACAACAATTAATTAAAGTAGAAAATTTCATGACCATGAAAGCAATGGCAAATATGATAAATGAAATCTTAAAAACTTAAGCAAATAGGAAATACAAATAATATATCAAGTAAAGGGAAAGTATGCAAGAACCTTTTAAATGAACACAAAGGTACCAATAACGTATCCTAAAACATCTTCCCCCATCTATACTATTTTAAAAGAAAAAGCCATGGAGACACATTAAAAAATAGAGGACAACACATATAATACTCTCACAAGAAAATGAAAAATATGTATATCTACCAGACTTGAGGGGCAGAGAATTCCAGATGCAAAACCTGGAATTAAGGGTTTACATTGAGGTGGTCACATTTGCTGATGTGATGATAATGAATTATTTACTGTGGTAAGAACAAAGAGAGTTCATAAAGAGTTCCAAAAGTATTTTTCTAAATGAGAATTGCTTTTAAAATTGTAAATGAAAAGTCAGAGGAAAGGGTAAAGTGATTATATTGGGGCAAAAAACTGCAACTTTACATATACACTGAAGGGATGTGAGTTGGCAGAAAGTCATGGTTGATTTCTCTGTGAAAATGTCAGTCCATTGTGGGTAACTTCCAAGTTGGGCTAAATAGAAATTGAATCAGAAATAACATGATCATGAACATACTCCCCTTTTGCAAATCCATGGTGTGACCACATCTAGAATACTGTAAACTGTTCAGGTCACGCCACACTTAAAAAGCATATTGTAAAGAGGGAAACTGAGCCAGCAGTGTGGAGTTGTTTTGAGTGCTGGACTAGGACTGCAGGAGACCAAGGCCATTTCCGCACGGGGTGAGGGAATCGCTCCACGCCGCCACTTACTGGATCTTCTGGCGGTTCGGTCCAGTCCAGGGTGAGGAGGAGCAGTGCATGGTTATCGTTCCGCACTGCTCCGGTGTCAAAATGGCGGCTTCCAGTTGGTTGTAGATCTCGACCAACTGGTGAAGCTTGCCAGCCTAAAGCCTGCCCTTGGCAGATCACAGGCTCGCATTGGTGCAAGCCTGCGAATGTGCACAAGGGAGCAGGCTCGCAGTGGAGCGCTCCGTGCTTTTGAAAGACCAGAAAAATCAGGTCTTTCAAAAGCATGCTGGAGGACTACTTGGGGTCGTTCCGGAGCAGACTGAGGTGCGGATCTACGGTAAGCAGCACAGACTCAGTCTGCTCCAAGGTGCAGATGTCCTCCATGGAGGATGCACTGCACCGTTTTAAATACCCGGTGTGGGAATGGCCCAAGTTTTGAATCCTTGCTCAGCAATGGAAACCCACTGAGTGACTTCAAGCAAGTCTCACTTTCAGCCTTAGAGAAAGGCAAAAGCAAGACCCCTCTGAATAAATTTTGGCATGAAAACCCCATGATAGGGTTTTCTGAGGTCACTATAAGTCAGAAAGAACCTGAAGGCACATAACAGCAAAAACAACAACAGAAATGGAAAAGGTGCAAAAAATGCAACCAAAATGACCACAGGACTGGTAAAATTCACAGTCCAGGACAAATTGCAATGTTCAAGAAAAAGTCAAGTAAGAAGAAACATGATAGAGGCCCTTTCCACACCTCACCTTTTTTCAGCGCTGGGGTACAGGGATTACGCGAGCAGCCTCCAGTGAGAGGCTCTCACGTCCCCATTGCTTCAGCTCTGCACAAGCTGCCTGCTCCTGAGCAGGCAGCGCAAGAGCCCCGCCTTTCCCAGACTTTCCCAGGCTGCACTGGGACAAGAAGTGCAACCGCCGCGGCTTCAGAGGCTCCGTACACACAGCAAGTGTGTGCGGGGCCCTGGAGCAATGTGTGATCACGCACCATTTTCTGCTGAAAAACATTTTCGCTAGCAGTGCCTGCCCTACCCTGGAGCATCAAGTGATTGTGAGTGCATTGTGCAGATCACTCCTCACAATCACACGATGCTCCAGGCGCCTTCGCATGGCAAATGCTGTGCGAAAGGGCCAGAGAGATGCATAATATTATGTATCTGTTATAATCCTGGAATCCAAGGTCACATTGAAACTGAATGGTAGGAGATTCAGAATAAATAAAAGTAAGGTTATAGTTACAATGTGGAATTCACTGCTACACTATGTAGTGATGGCTGCCAGCCCAGATGGCCTCAAAAGGAGACTGGATACATTTATGGAGCATGGACCTATCAAAGTCTATGTGTCAAGATGGCTATATGCCATCTGCAGTATCAGAGGCACTATGCCTCTTCATATGGGTGTCTGGAGAGATGGAGAAAGCAAAGAAGTGGAGATATAAACAGGTGTGGTAAATGTAGTATACAGAGCATTTTGGCTTTAAAAGATTCACCACCTATAGAAGATACTCTATGACTTCCACTAGAAAGTATCCTAGACCAGGGTGGGAAACTGCATGGAGGCCCCAGTTCCCCATGGGTCACACACACATCAGTAAGTCCAAATACTTCCCTTTTCCCTCTTCAGTCCCTCTCAAAATAGTCACTAGAAGAGATGTTGCATCACTTCCTGTTGCCATTTTGAGGACTGTGATGAAAAAGGAGGTATTGGAAGCGGGTTCTGGAGGTGGAGTGGAGGTGTTTTCATGAATTTGGAGGGTTTTGAACAAAAAAAAAAAAGTCAAAAACTATACCAATTGTTTGAAATTTGGGTTTGGGATTTGGGAGACTGGTAGGGTTTCAGGGACTGCAAAAGGAGATTCCAGGTGCTCTGTGCAGCACAGGGGCCACACTTTCTCACCCTGCCCTAGATCATCAGTCAATTAAATTAGCTCTCCTTTGCCGTGCCTGGGCATCCCATAGTGTCAGCAGGCTCAGATGTAAATTACGGAGATACATCCTTTCTTGAGAGCCAAGATGCCTGAGGAGACCATGACAAAAAAGGCTTTCAACATCTTTCAGCATAACTATATTATTGAAAAAATGGGGAAAACTGAAAGTAATTGATGAAGTATTATATTGCAGAGTTGAGACTCTATGGAAAAAAGAGAAAGTGACTGGCATTGATTCAGGAACAAAGGACTTTCTATGAGAGCGTTTCACGAAGCTACGTGTTACATTTAATTTGAGGGAATTTATGAACTTCCAAATAGACAGTTCTATTAGTACAGGTGGCATAAAATGTGCAATTGAAGTGTGAAACTTGTGTATAAAGGAAAACCTTACCTTACAAGGCTGAACATTTGGTAAATATTAGCAGATTGGTAGGATTGGTTTACCCCTATTTTCTGACATTAGATATGAACAACAGGAACAATAGAAATCTGTTACTAGTTATAGATCACTTTACAAATTATGCTCAGACTTATTTAAAAAATCAGGTAAATAACACAACAGCTAAGTTGTTATGGGAGAGGTGCAAAATTCATATTAACAGAGGTTTCAGCACTGGTTACTGAAGGAGATATTTAAACTTTTTTTAAAAAAAAAAGCAAACATAATAGGAATACAACATATCATCCTCAGGATGCATTTCAGATGATTAAACAGGATATTGTTGAACTTGTTGGGTACTTTGTCACAAAAGTAGAAGACGTAGCCCATTTCTGCACTATACTGTTGTAGTGCTATTATTCCACTTTGAACATCCCGTGGAATTCTGGGGTTTGTAGTTTACTGAGGCCAAAGAGCTCTCTGGCTGAGAATTCTAAAGGCCCCTCCCTCCCTGAACTGCAAACCCAGGATTCCACGGGATGTTGAAAGTGGAATCATAGAACTATAAACAGTATTAAGGTGGAAATGGCCTAAGTGGAGTTAGATCATTTTCCATCTAGCATACAATGCTACTAAAAATGATGTCACTGGGAACCCTGACTTCCCATACACTTGTTTTAATGTTTCACATGCTTCAAATATGTGGGACTCTCACTGTCAATGCATGGGAAAGATGAAATAACAGTTTCGAAAAGCATATAAGCTTGCCATGGCCAGTACATGGGAAAATATGGACAAAAATAAGACTCTGAATTTATTTCCATGAATTCCTGCCTGGTAACAGAATTCTCTTAACAATTTTGAATACTGTAGAAAAATGTAAACTATCAGATATGTGGAAAAGTGAACCATATATTGTGGTAGGGATGAGTGGAAAGGGAGCCCTGCTAGTATGCAAAATTAAACCTGAGTCTAATCCAGGTATATTAAAGGCCATTCATAGGAATAATCTTTTACCTGTGAGAGAGTTGGCTGGACTAACTGATGAATCAGACTACAATAATTCAGAACATCAGAACAATAAAGTCAAGAAGGTAATAGGAGTCAACACAATTCTCTGGAGGTAAAGGAAAAAGAAATTTGGAACATTTCAGGAATGAAACCCACCAATTTTCTAGTTTTTAATGAATGAAATTCAAACATACACAGTGGAAGGCCTCATCTAAACAAATTAAGGATGACATTTTCAGCCTTTCGGCATGAAACTTGGGATGCCAAGCAGGTTGCTGAGAATTAACTATTCTGGATATTACATAACCTGTTCCATTATTAAACCTTTGTGAGAGAAATCTGAAAGTGACATAGGTGAAATTGTGCAGGTTCATATCAAGTCAAAACTTTTTGCAATATACCCAGACATCAAACTGATGCTAGAAAAAGTCACCAGACTTACTAGAAATACTAAATCAGTGGAATGTTTAACACATAATGCAACTGCAGATGCAGGTAATCAACCTATACAAACCAGTGGTGATTTATTACAACATTTAGTAGGTTTGGAAGGAAGAAATCAACTAAAGGAACCATTCAAAGTGTTTGATGTATAGCTTCGATAAATAGGTACACTCTGTTTCAATTTACAGCCTCGCAGGAACTGCAAATTCTATGCCATGTGTATGTCTCTGCGTGAACAAGCACACACACACACACGCACACACACAAAGTTGTAATGATCTCTGTGAACCTTCTGAGTGGAAGGGGAGATGCAAGTATGGAATTTTGGAAAATGGCAGCTGAGACGGGGTGAACTGCAGAGAAGATGAAATGAGAGATACCAGAAAGAGATGAGACAGAAACCTATACTTTATATATTACAATGTCCCACTCTATGCCACCTTCCCGCCTGGATTATGACATACTTGTACGTTATACTAGTGCTTGTGACCTGGTAGGTTTACAGTGACTTTCTGAACTTCAATAACTTTGTAGGCTTGTGGTTTTATGTAAATCCATGGATTTGTTTTTTGTTTGTTTTGGCTTCTGCTCAATTGTTGTTTAGTTACTGTGCATTCACTTACCTTATTTCTAATGCTTGGTAAAATGGAAGGCAGTAAGAAACAAGGCAGACTGTGCTAAGAGCAGACTGGCTCAAGGAAGCCAGGCTTCTGTGTTTGCAAAACCTGAGCTGGGCAGTTGATGACCAGGGGCTTGTCTTGCCAAAGGCAAGTGGTCAGTTCCCAAAGGCAAAGAGATTCTTTTTAGAGGATCTGGAGGCAACAAAAAAACACAAAAAAGTCTCAGATTTATTCAACAGCAAGCAGTTTAAACAAGATAAGCATCTGAGCAGCATTAGTAAGCATGTAACATGTAGTGTAATGTAATGTAAGCATGTAGCATTAGTTAACAGATGAAATCCACTTAAGCCTATCATGCCTAGATAACATAAAGATGGATGTTCTCACCCAAGCAAAGATTCCTCCAATCTGACACCACAGGAGACCAAACAAAAACCAGTGGAGACCCCCCCATTCCCCAGTAGGACCCATGCATGGTGCTGGAGCTGTCAGCCCATGCTGAGCTCCCAGCCTGAGAGCCCAGGCCAGAGTATATTTACTGCATACCCCCTGGCCTAGGAGACTTGGCTATCTTCCATAGAATGTTTGAGAGTTCCCACACATCTGGGACAAGGTAACTCCTTTCAACTATCAAGGTCATCAATCAAACTGACACCTGGAATGAGTTAGATGCCTTTTAATTGTCAAGATGACCAATTAAGGGATCATTTTTGGGTGGTTGTCCTTGTGCCCACTGTCTAGTGTTACTTGGCTGTTGGTCTCAAGCCAAGGGCAGGTAACAATTAGTAAGTCTCATCTGCAACCTATGTTTTGTCTACATTCCAAGCTAGCAAGCATACAAGATACAAGCAAGAATACAGAGGTCAAGGCAAGTTTAGTGTGCCTAATTAAGCGAAATCCTTAGCAGTAGCAGACAGAAACTTAAAATATGGGGTCAGGACATTCCTATACCTCCTCGAGATCACAGTGGTCTTCTGGTTATTTCCCATACAGGGATCCTGAAGGTGTCTCATTCATAGGATTGCCATAAGTCAAAATCGACTTCATGGCAAATAATAAGAACAAACATTTGTATTGTGCTTTGTTTGGAAGTGTTCTGTAAATGTTTAGCTCTATTCATTTATATTGCTAATCAAATGATTATATCAAATAGGTTTATGGGTTCATGAGATGATTTAACACTAACTGAACTTGAGTCTAGACTTGAACGTTAATGTGAAACATAGGCCATTTCCACACCGGGCTTCTGTAATGGTGCAGAGCGACCTCTCACGGAGGTCTTCTGGACCCTAGAGTGGACTGGCGTGGACTACTTTTTGTAGTTCCACACCAGAATCCACTCAGGAGCGGCCAGAACTAGCTGCGTTGCGTGTTTTTTAAAAACCTCTTTTTCAAGGTTTTTAAAAAGCACGGAGCATGCAGCCCTGTGCCGCTCCGTCACCCGGCTCAGAAGCAGATTTGCAGGCGCGCGCAAGTGCATGCCTGCAGATCTGCCGGGGGCGGGCTTCCGGCTGGTGAGCTTCTCTGGTTGGTGAAGAGCCTCCACGAACTGGAAGCCGTCATTTGGGATGCCAGAGGAGTGTGGAGCTGTGAGCTCAAGCTGCTGTGCGTGGCGACAGACTCACCCAACTACTGGTAAGCTCTTTTTTCAGGCGTTTTCGCCCGTTCCCCCCACACACACATGTGGAAAGGGCCTTAGAGCAGTCAGGTTATGCTTATTTTACAATGAAGCCATGAGTGACTTATGAAGTCTGCATCATGCAGCATATTGATGGACATCAACCTATAAACTGCATACTGGACTCAGACCTAGCCTTTATATCTACAAAGCAGTTACTGTTGTTGCTGAGTTCCCTTGTGCTAGCAGGGATGCATCTAAACTGGCGACCAAAATGGCGGAGGGTCTGGAAGCCATGCCTTATGAGGAGCGGCTTAGGGAGCTGTGTATGTTTAGCCTGCAGAAGGGAAGGTTAAGAAGGGATATGATAGCCATGTTTACATATTTGAAGGGATGTCATGTTGAAGAGAGAGCAGGCTTGTTTTCTGCTGTTCCAGAGACTAGGGCAAGGTGCAATGGATTCAAACTACAGGAAAAGAGATTCTACCTAAACCTCAGGAAGAACTTCCTGACGGTCAGATCTGTCCAGTAGTGGAATATGCTGCCTGAGAGTGTGGTGGAGTCACCTTCTTTGGAGGTTTTTAAGCTGAGGCTGAATGGCCATCTGTCTGGAGTGCTTTGATATGGGTTTCTGCATGGCAGGGGGTTGGACTGGGTGGCCCCTGTGGTCTTTTCCAACTCTATGATTCTATGAAACTAGCCAAAGAAGTCAGGATGTAATCGTTATCACTTTTTTAAATTCCAAATGACATTTCTCTTATCCTGGTGTATTTCCTGATAATTCCTATCAGTAATCAAAACTTTTTACTCCTTGGCTGAACATTGCACTTTTTCTTGTTCACATGTCACTACATTTTGAATTTCAAATGCACGTGTGCATGTTTTGCTATGGTTCATTTCATTTTTTTTGAGACTGTGCCTACATTTTGTTCTAAGACAGTGCCTTTGTGTGCAGCTTTTCATGCTTCACCCACAACCCAGCTTTTGAGCTCCATTTTAGAACTGAGCATGTGTGTAGGAACCAGGAAATCTTTCTGTGGTGTGCAGTCAGCAGGCAGGTACTGCTACCTGTAGTCATTTACCTGATAAGAAATGGAGCAGTTGTTGGAAACAGAAAGACAACGAGGAAGCCATCAGAATTAGGGAGTAAACTGCATGCTGCACTTTGATTTACAGGTATTCTCAAACAATGCTTTTTCAGTCCACCTTATTTATTTATTTATTTATTTGTATCCTGCCTCTCCATATGGATCGAGGCGGCGAACAAGTTACAAATAGCATGTATTTCGAAACATTTCTATACATGCCCCCAACAAGCTGGGTACTCATTTTACCGACCTGCGAAAGGATGGAAGGCTGAGTCAACCTTGGAGCCCAGCAGGATCGAACTCACAACCTTGTGGCTTGCAGTACTGGCATTTAACCACTGCACCACCAGGGCTCCTTCTTATTCTGTTTAATTTCACCCTTTGACCAATACAGTCGCAAGGAAATGTCCGTCTCTGCCCACAGACAGCGTAGTTGCTGCAAATAGAGAGAGTATTTTCCACTTTCAGAGGAGTCCTGTGCCCCTAACCCTAGTGAATGTGATGGGAGGACTGTATATCTTTACAGGTTTTTTTTTAATTGAAAAACAATGTCAAGTATGGGGGTAAAAAAAGAAGGAGACCACACAGGTATCACAACACATCAGGAAACATATCTGAAGAGGTTCATGAAAAGGTTGTATATACCTACATCTAATGCCACAATTCATGTCGAAAGCAAAACACCCTCAAATAACCTGAAATATGACATTCCGGAAATTAAAAGAGTATTCAAACAGAAAAGTGGCAAGACATTTCATTAAGCATTAAATAGTGCTTGAATCAGGACAAATCACCAGTCTGGATGAACTCTAGAATTGCATAGGGTCTGGGGAAATGCCAGATAGCTCTTGCTATCTGTCACACTATACCTGTTTGTAGAACTACATCTCATGATCTTTCCCCTACTTTATTCCTTACTGTTCTTACAACCCATTGTGTTCCATGAAAATTATGAACACATTTGGACTGTGGGAGAGAACACAATGTGTGTTCATTCACTTGCTTTACCACTCCCTCTGTTACCCTGACTTCTGAGGCTCCCTGGGGGACACCTTGATTTGCTCCAAAAATGCAAAGACTGGTGGAATTAGCAGAGCACTGGCATTGGCAGAACGAAGGGCAGGGTAACCCAGCGAGATCTTCAACCCAATATTCACAGGGTCAGACGACACAAAAACCAGCCAAAGATTAAAAAGTAAGCTAAAAATGTGTTTTCATTGAGGGAATTCACTCATGCATGCACACAAGATACATACAGTCAAGCATTCACACAAGAGCTAACTGAAGAAGAAAGGGAGGGGAAAAAATTATGGATAGAGAGGCTGAGTGTTTTTGGGGTTATACAGTTACCATTCCAGAAGAGTAGTGAAGAGTTTGAAATGTGACTTTGAATTCTGTCTAAGGGCAGACAGATCATGATTCAGAGTGACATAGTAGAGTCTTACATTTCATCTGACTGCAACTGACTTCTCAAAACTAAGGGTTTATATATGCTCTTTTCCTCCCTGAATGGGTGTGAGTTAATTGCTTTCCCAGCCTAGTGAAAAATGGGAGTTGCAACACAGACAATGGGGTCTGGAATGGACCGATTGGTTTCAATGTCTTGGTTGAGAGGGGGTTTCTGGACTAGCTGCAGTAGGATATGCACACAGTAGGGGTCCTTGCATCTGGGCACCTTATTGTTTTCTGATGTTGTCAGTTGATAGGATTAGCTCAGAGCCATTAAGTCAGGCTTTCTTGGCTAATGTTAGCAAACTTTTGACCTGGCCATGCTGAGGTCACCTCTGATCTACTCCCAGCCAGTGTCCCTTTCCACATGGCCTTGCCAGCCGTAATTTATAATTTATGCCAACACATTTGCCAATTAATATATTTTGCCAATCAGACCATATCAAAGCATGGAGGTGTACAGCCTGGTAACATCTCAACATAGTAGAAAGTTGCATTTGCAATATCTGACAGCATAGAGAAGAAAACAAATACTGCACAGAACAGATTTACAAGTTGGGTGTTTGTCTCAGGCAAGTAACTTCTCATATTCTTTAGAGCTTGATATTACTATATGGTTCTTTTTATTTGATAACAATTCAAGTAATGGCTTTCATTTGCAGTAAATCTCTCATTCTGTCTTTTCCCCATTAAACCTAGGACAATAACCCTACCAGGATCCAACACTGACATTCACTGAAGCTTTTTTAAAAAAGTGGGGGGAAAGTAAGAGGAGAAACACATGCTCAGTTCTAAGAGGTATTTAATGAATAGATATAATGATAATACCCCAGAGCACTTAGAAAAATCTGCCTACTATCTAGACTTACTTTAGAAACAAATAGGTCTTCATGGGGAAAACCCAAGAATATGATCTCTCCGGCTACAGGTCAAGAACTGTAACACAGCAATATGTATCTGTTATTTCTGGTATTTTACCCTGCAAGGCTAATTAGAACTTTTAAAAGAAACATTTCTAAGTCTTGCAAATGTTATAATGATCATGCAGACATCTTTAACCTGTAGTGGAGTGCCTCCAGTATTTGGATGTACTGAATTAGTGTAACAGAAGTGATCTTTCAAAAGATGGGCAGGGAGTAACATTCATATTTTAATGGATCTCTTGAATCCCTTTGAAGATAGGCAATGTGATGATATCTATTTATTACTGCAGAATCTTTTGGCAGCAGTAAGGAGGGTCTACTCTGATACTACAAAGCAGCATCTGATCTGTTAAGGATTTAATAAAGGTTTTGGAACATGAAGAAATTGACAAATAAATAGTAGCAGCTCATGCACACTGGGAGGATGAGGTGGAAGACACGGACAGCTAATGGCAGGTAGAAGCAAGAGGCCATGGTAAGCAGAGCCAATGGGCTGCAATAGGTCGAGTAGCTAGATGTCCTTTCCTTCCCATCCTCTTATTTCAATGAACTTAATATTCAAACACTATATTACACAGGGATGGAAAGAATACTCACTGTTACTCATTTCCTGGCAAAATAAAAGCAAAAAATGGGTTCTCCAACACTTGGGAAAACTGCTTGGGAAGAATAATGTAGCAGCAAGAACGTGATGCTAATATTTGCACAACCCAACATGTTTGTGGAAATTGTTCTGAACAGAAATACATATTTTCTTTGTCTGAAAAGTATGGAGATTCTGTGCAGGAAATACCAGTACACAAAAAACACTGTTTACAAAGAGCCACTTTTTTATTTGTTTGTTTTTGCAAGGTAGCTAAGTTGTTGTTGTTGTTTTAAATAAAAACTAGCTATGTTGCACAGAAAACTAAGACCCATAACTATCTGGAAACAACACAAACCCCAGTAATCTTACCAAAAAAAAAAAAACCTACACAGGGAGAGGACTGTGCAAGAATGCTTTTTTTTGTGCAAAACTCAGCAACCCTGTACACACAGAAACAATAGACACATGGATTTTGTGTGTGTGTGCGCACGCACAAGATTGCTGAGGTTTCTAAAAAAAAAAAAAAAGAAAGCAATCATTAACAGAAAAAAATGTGGCTACTTTGGGACTCAAGTGGAACAGTTCCCCCAATAAGCTCTGCCTGGTCTCCCAGCTTTATTTTCAACCATGGGCTGGAGGACTGCATGCACAATCACATGGTACTCTGAGCATTCCCCAAAAAACTAGAGGCAGAGAGAAGCCAACCAGTTGGCCCAGATGGGATGAACAGAACTGATTAAGGAGCATTGCAGCAGTTGCAGTGTGCACATTTAGTGGTTTCACTGAAAACAACTTGCATAGGGAGCAGGCATTTCTGATTGTGGATGGCAATCTAGAGAGAAAAGGCCCTGCTCTATTTGCAGTAGCAATCAGCTGCTGCTGCAAATCTGTGCTGATGCTGGAGTGATTTTGTTACGCTGGTACCACTCCTTAAAACTTGAGTTCCTGGTATCATACAGTGCAGCATTCTCTATGGACATGAATGTTTGGAGACACATATTTGAACTGATTTATATTGTTATGAATCCTATGTGTATTCATCTATTTGTGCCCTCTCCCTGAGATATTCTTTATTGGGAAAAATACTTGCTAGTGGCCAAGAAGCCCAAGGAAATGTCTCTTTATAGAAACTATATTTGTAAATCAATGAAATTATTACAAAATCACCTTGAATCTCCAGTGAACTCTCCTATAAAAGCCAGAATGTGTTTCTTTTGATTTAGGGGTCCTCAAGAAGTAGTGGCCCATCCCAAGTTGTCTTCAGGGCACTAGATTCTGCACCTTAAAACTATAGCTTTGCCTATGTTACCCTCAAAAGGTGGGGGACCTTGAGGTCCTCCAGCAGTGCCAGCATCTCCTTAGGAAGGTGGGGGACTAAACCTCAAGGTCTAAGAGAGGAGAGTAACCATGAGACCTTTTCACCTGTGTGTACTGGTACTCGCTGCAAGACAGTTGAGAGTCAAAAGAATGCCTTTATTGGGGGATTCACAGATACACACATACAATCAAGCAGTCTCATGAACCATGCAAGGCTAATGAAGGGGAAGGAGATAAAGGTTAGCTATCAAGGGATTTTGGTGTGAAGTTTGTGATAATCACCATTCCAGAAGCAGAAGATCAAAGAGAAATGGCTCAAACAAGAGTTTGAGGGTAGCACGGGGACACGAACTGGGGAGCCAACAGACAGAGTGACACACCTATGTGCGTCCAAGGTACCATGAACTGTTGGATTTGTAGCCAAGATTTAAACACCCTGTTTCCTGCCCTGAAGGGGAATGTTTTAATTGCTCTCTGGCAAGGCAAACAAGGGGTCTGGAATGGACTGATGGTCTTTAGGTAACAAAGCATTGATGGGAGTTGTGGTAGTCTCTTAATGTCTAAACAGGTAAGGGAACAAAGGAGAGTTTCCAAAGGAAGAGGTTACAGGATGATGACCATTGGTTGTTTCATCGGGGCATTCTTGTTTGCTATTGTATTTGAAGGATGGGTCATTGAGAGGATTATCACAAGCCCATTAGCAGCAGGCCTTTCCTGTCTATTCCTTTTGAACTTAAGACCAGACCATGCCAAGGTCATCTGTCTTAGTGTGTAGCTTCCAGCTAGAGTCCTTTTCCACATGCCTTCCAGCCATAAGTGTAATATTTAATATTTCATGCCAATTAAATGATATTTCTTGCCAATTATATGGTACCATGGAATAGGGGTGTACAGCATAGTAACATCTATGACCAACCAGACATGGCTTACCATTCCTCTGAGGAGCTGGAAAATCTTACAGAGTTACATGGATTGAGTTTCTGCAGTCTTGAACTCCATCACTGAGGATGACCCAATGGCTGTTCCAAATGATATTGGACCTTAATTGGTAAAACTGCAGTGCTCAGAAGTCAGGACTTCAGTTGACTTCTCCAAGATGGACTAAAAAACACTAGCAGTTACAATGAATTAGCAGTGCCCTTGGTTCTGTCCCCCCAGCACCAAGTTAGCTCAAGCAGTTCTGAGCCTGTTTCCCACCATCTTGTGTGGACTGCTATAGATCAAGACTACTTTTGCCCTTTGAATGGCTCACCACTTGTGGAGCTGGGGAGAACGTGAGAGTATTCTGTACTTTTTAATATATTTTAAGTGCATACCTATATTTCAAAGCACAGACACACAGGAACTAACCCTTAAATGCTGCTAAGGTGTGTGTCATTTAAGGCAAAGAACCAGTCTTCACATTATGCTGAACTGTGAGAAGTGGGAGGGTAGAGAAGCTCCTAAGCATGTATGCACTATGTAGATCAACTGACTTCAGGAGGAAGTTTTAACCCAATCTTGAACACATTTACTTTGTAGTATATTCCAGTTTAGTTCAATAGGACCTGCTGTCTCTACTTAGTAAATAGGGGCTTGTTCACACTATACAGTTATAGTGCTACAATCTACTTTAGCTGCCATGGCAACGTCTTATGGAATCCTGAGAGTTGCCATTTAGGGTGGGACATACAGCATTTTAAGCCGAAGCACTCTAGCGCCTCACCAAACTACAAATCCCAGGATTCCCTAGGATGCAACTCTGGCAGTTAAAGGGAATAATATAACTGTATAGCATGAATGGTCCCCAGGTTAAGTTCACAGTCTTTCTGTGACAAAACAATAATGAATTCAATTGTCCATCACTTTGTTATTGCCGTCGCCTAGTCCTGACCTAAGGGATGTCAGATATCGCTTTTGATATCAATAATTCAACTCTCTTCCACCACCTCTCTCCACGTGTCTGCGAGGCCACCGGACAAGCTCGCAAGACAGACACGGCCGATAATTGCTGCAATATCCTAAACAATACAGGCTGGCCAAACAGAGCCGTCCCGATGCTTTAGGAGACCTTCCAGCAAACACACTATTTATGTATGCACGACACTTACAAAGAACTCCTTGCCCCAAGCAGGCAACTTGGCAAGCTGAACTCTCAAATGTCAAGCACTGCGTATTTGCATACTGTCTACTTCTTTGTCAAATCGGACATAACTCAATCATGCTAAATTCTGACCTTTCGGAGGCTTTGTCTCCAGCCCCAGACTCATTGTTTTTCCCCAAGTACAGACTGGCCTATGGCTACATTCTCCCTATAAAAACCCCTGAGTCCGAGAACCTTCTTCGGATCACTCCCGATTTCCATCCCGTCTTGCTGCCGCTTTGCTGGGCGAGCCTTCCCCTCAGTCCCACGTACTGAGAATACGCACCTTTGCAGTGATCTACCCGGGCTTCAGGACAGGTGTAGTATCACCCAAATCAACAATCCCTCTTAAAATTCCCCCTGTCCCACTCCAACCTTTATTTTTCCATAGTTATCTGTGTGAGTGTGCTGCATACACTGTTTGTCTGTATTTTAATAAAGATCACATTTATTGTTTCAATCCTGTTTGCGTCTTGGCTTGGCCTGACCCCATAGACATTGGGTAAAAGATTCCGCTGCGTTGCCCTGCCTCTCGCATTGATAGCTTGTGCTCTTTGACTAATTTCCCCAACTTGTTTAATTGTGAGTGCATTTAGGTGTCCCTCATGGGACCCCAGTGAACAGGGTAACAACTTGCAACTGTCATTCATGGATGTGGTAAAATGCATTTGTGTCTGTCTCCTGATAGAATGAAATCCACCAGTGGAATGCATTCCTCCTTCCCCTATAATTCTGGAAGTTTAGAGAACCCTCTGGAGCAGATCTGGGGGGCATAACGGTTGGCAGAACAGGGAGAAGATCGGTCTGGTACACAAGCAGCAGTCCCTTAATTTTCAAAATGTATATTCAGTTCCTAATATTCCTTGGACTATTTCCTCCACTGCTGTTAACCCACCCTTCCACATACAATATAGGTCTTTCACCTCACAAAGCATGTCCAGAACATGACCCAGCACAACTGCTGTTGTTGCTGTGTGCCTTCAAATCATTTCCAACTTATGGTGACTGTAAGGCAAACCTATTATGAAATTTTCTGGGGCTGAAAGTGTATGACGTATCCAAGGTTAGCAGGTGGGATTCAATGGCCGAGTGGGGAACTGAACCCTGATCTCCAGTAGTGTATATGAATTTAATCTCAAAGTAGTTGTTTATCTTACCACATAATTAGAAACTCGTCTGACAAAATGATCATCTTCTATTAAAAAGGAGGACTCCTGCTATGATTTCTGCATTCAAAATGATGTTTTAATATTCAATCAGAAAATAAGGCAAAATTACAGTGGTTATCTCAAGTTAAGCAAGCAGTTTAAATTCACTTCAAACAATGACTATTTTGTAAGCTTCAGAAGCCTCAATTAAATCATCATTTTCACTCTCTAATTCAAAACATGTACTCTTCTGGAAAGGATTCTTAATAGTTATATATGTGCAAGTGTGTATATACTTTTCACTATTTCTGCTTTATGTGACTCCATTCTACAAAAACAGATAAAACAGAAAAAAGTAATGATTAGGCACAGTGCTATATGATTCCACACTGCTAAAACTACCTACTAATATGCTTATATGTCTATTGGTAAGTGACTGCCAACTGTAATCTAAATTAAGAGGGCCATTCATTCTAGAAATAGACGCTTCTCAGAATGAACGGACCAGCAAATCATTTTGCCATGTGTTTCAACATACATCGCCAAGAGCATATTTTAATTCCCTTGTGTTTAGACAGTTTCAGCAGTCTTAAGTGTCTGTAAAAAACAAGACTGTGAGTAAACTTAAAATCCAACCCTGATTGCAGAAAAAGCTCATTTTTCTCCTACTCATTTAGTAGTAGCTATTTATGCTGATTTACAATGCAATCCTAAATGTTTACTTCAAAGTAAGTCCCATTTTATCCCATGGGACTGCCCCTAAGATGAGAACTTCTGTCTTTGCTACACTTACAAGCCTATGTTAATAATGTCTTTACTTACACCACAAAATCTTGGATGAGAAGAAAGCAGCAGCTGTTATACAAATTATTTTTAAACACTTATTTTGTTGGGCAATGGCAAACATATATGATATCTGATGTTACAAAAAAGGGAATACCACTGATACCTGAATTAATTAGTAGCTTTTTAAAATAAAAATCTATCATTCAGGAACAAAGGACAAAATGCCATTTAAAATTATTATTTGTGTTTCCTACAGTTATCATTTGTGTGCTGTTATCTGCACACAAAGCAGAGACTGACATTCTCTTGATCACTGTAATGAATTTACAAAGGATCAAATGGAAATTAGCATGAGCTCTTTAGTAGTAGTAATTAATATCAATAACAACAACAACTTACTATCATCCTCTTGGTTTCTGACTTTTGGTGACCCCAAGGTGAATTTATCCCAGAGATTTCTGGGGCTCAGAGTGCTGTGACATGCCCAGGGTCACCCAGTGTGTTTCTATAGCTGAGTGGGGAATCAAACCCTGGTTGTAGTCTAACACTCAAACCACTACACTGCACTGGGTTAGCAGAAAAAAAGGTGGAAGAATTTTTTCTGGTTGCACACATGCTAATGGAAAAACTGATACTACTAGCACCACAAGCAACACCACATCTAATGAAGTTATGATGAATTGTGCAAAGGCTTACAGAACGGCTTGAATGAGCAGAATAAAACTATTGCATTTCACATCTGCATAGGAAAACAGTAGCCCTTTCATGCTACAAAATTATAGCAGTATGATTCCGCTTTGAGTGCCACAGCAACATGCTATGGACTCCTGGGACTGGCAGTTGTGGGGGCTATTTAGAATCCTCAGCCAGAGACCTCCTCTGGTGCCTCTGTCCAAGCTACAGACCCCAGCATTCCACAGGCTGCAGCCATAGTAGTTAAAGCACAATTGTAGTGAGTAGTGTGAATTGGGTAGTATGAAAGGACCCCAACAAGCTGTAGCACCTTTTGAGGTAGCCAAATGATAATTCACTTGCAAATCAGCCCCACTGAATTCAACAGTATCTGCTTTACACTGCTTCTAGAAAGCAGGTGGCTTAGACTAAAATGGTTTCTAGGGGACCAAAATTCCACAACTGTTAGCAGTCTAGACATCCACAGCATCATTTTAGTTACCTGTCTTTACTATAGACATTTGACTAAGAATATGGATGCTATAATTTAAAAAGTGTTCTCAGTTGACAGACCAAAGGAAAGCAAGCGGTCTCAGATTAGGACCTCAATGGGGTCAGGATGGGGGACAAACCACAATAATGATGTGACTTTTGGGGACCTAATAGGGCTTTATATGTAGTGATGAGTGGTATGTTTTGGTGGCATGGGGAATTAGAACATTTCATTTTGCCAAAACTGAAGTATCATAATGAACTCCTATCCCTAGCACTCCATCTCACATGCTATATGAATACTTAGGCTGGTTCTCTGGACCATGCTTTTACCCTCAGGCTTTTGCCATACTGGTGCACTAATACAGTTTCTAGACTTCAAAACTGGCCCCCAGCTTCAACAGAGGACGAGGGTAGCCTGGGTGATCATATAGTACCCCAATTTCCTGGCTTTTAAATTGGGATGCTGGGTATTTGACTCTAGGGCTTGAATACTGTTTGAGACCATTCAGAAAAAAGTTTACAAAGATCCTGGCACAGAGAACCTAATTGCTCTGCAAGCAGAAAAATCCATTTCAACCCCTGCATAATAAGTTTATTATCCATTGCAGGGGTCTCAGCCAGCAAAAGACCTTACCTGAAATATCAAAGAGCTACTACTAGTAGGACTAGAGAATATTGGGCTATATAGGCCCATATAATCCAGTTTTACACATAAATACATGTATATTAATAAATCATCAGACAGTGACGTCTCATGTTTTTCAAATGCACATTATCCAAATGACTGTGGGATTCCCTCCCTGCCCTCAGTCACAACTGGTTGTGCTTTCTGTTTCTGGTGCCATTAGAGAACAAATTCTTAAGGTCCTCATATTTTTTGTGTTAAACACTTTAGTATGTTTATTCGGAAAAAAGGCCTAATGCCTCATTCAGGCCAAAGCCTTTGGATGGCTTACCCACTCAGTGATCTAAGTTTTATATTTTAAAAAAAGTGGCCCATCTTTGAAACGTCAGTTTAAATTTTAATAAAAACCGATTATCAGACTACGAGGGGAAATTTGTTAAGTTGTATTGCTCACAGAAGTAATTAATCCTCTGTCATTGCCAAAGTAATGGGTGTAAGAATGTAAAAGCAGAGATGGCTGACAAGCAACAGGCAGTTGTTAGCTTTAAAAAAATTATATTAATATTTTATCTAACCTCTACCACCTACCCTTTATTATTTTTCAGACATGCCAAAATCCTAGCATGGATTTTGTTCAGCACCCCAGGAACAAGCTTAGCTGACTGGAGAACAAAAACCATTTGGACGGTGGGCAAGGAGGGACTCTAACGCATGGAAGGATGCTAATTTTGTACCCTCTGAAATGCTGACTGTTGAGGAAGCTAGAATGAAGACTTGGCAGAGAGCAGGTTGTTAATGGTATATCTTGGAAAAAGGCATGACCAAAGTAGTGAACAAATTTTCTGCAACAATTTACTATTGAAATCTCTCCTGGCAAGGGGATGGAACCCTGAGGCTGCTGAACTGCAACTCCCAGCATTCTTCACCGCTGGCTATACTGGCTAAAGCAGATGGGAACATCAGTTAATATGGGGAAGGCCACAGAATTCCCTCTGCTGCATGCAAATTTAGAATCTGAACATACCAAGGCCATGTCCACCCTACATCTTTACAGTGCTATTACTCCACTTTCAGCCTCCTATGGAGTTCCTGGGATTTGCGGTTTAGGGAGGGGCCTTTAGAATTCTCAGCCAGAGAGCTCTTTGGCCTCAGCAAACTACAAACCCCAGAATTCCACGGGATGTTCAAAGTGGAATAATAGCACTATAACAGGGTAGTGCGGAACTGGCCTAAGTCACGTCCTCGTTCACCGATCCACCCACTCGGTCCCCGTGTCCCATTGCCAGGTATCTGCGCCAACTTGCCAGCTTCTTGCCCTCCCCAGTTCCCTCACAACAGCCCCCTTTGGAAACCACCTCAAGGTTGGCCTCTGAAGGGGAACCTAGAGCAACCTAAGACTTCTGCGGCAGGTGGAGAGCAGGGCCAGTTCTTATGGGAGCAACTTCTCAGGAGTCCAGGCACAAAAAGCCCCCTCCACCAATACTTTTCGGGGTGCGGGAGCCTCACAGGGCTGCTCCCCGGCCTCTGGAAGGAGCGACAGGGCCTGGCTCCTCACAACTCCAGCGCTATTTAAACAAGGGCCTGTTATAGTGCTATGATTCCACAGTCAACATCCTACGGCATCCTGCCGGTGGGCCCCTCGCTAAACTGCGAACCCCAGGATTCCGTAGGATGTTGACAGTTATAAGAGGCTAGTGAGGAAACGGCCAAAGCAGCATCTCCCGCCCGCCACGCCAAACGCCTTTCATCTGGCAACGTCTCTCGCCAACCGTCGCCCTCCCCCACCCCGCCGCCATTCCCGGGTCCTCGCGACCTCTCCCTCCCTCCCTCCCTCCCTCCCCCCACCGGCGACGGGAGCGGGCACGTGCGGAGGGCGGGCGCGCTCTCGCCGCCGCGCGCAGCCTTCCCTTCCCCCTCTGCTCGGGGAGGGGCGCCGCCGCCAGAGGGGGAAAAAAAGGAGGAGGACGGAGGGGGCAGCGATGGTAGGTGGCGGAGGCGGGTTGGCGCGCGCCGCGGCTTCCCCGCTTTCTCCTGAGGGCGAAGCGCGGCGGCGGCGGCAGCGGCGGGAGTGCGCGGGGCCGGAGCCGAGGAGGCGAGGCCCGGCCGGCCGGCCGGCCCGGAATGGCGGCGCCGTCGTCGTCGTCCTCGTCGCCGGGAGACGTGGCCGCGGCGGCGGCGGCGGCGGCGGCGGGGGCGGATGGGGGCTGAGCGGGCGGGATGCTGGGTGGCTGGCGCTGAGGCTTATTGGGGGTTACGGTGGTCAGGGAGGGAAGCGGGGAGAGGGCCGAAAGGGCCGGAGGCTGGTTGCCTGGAACCAGGAGGAGGAGGAGCCGCCCGCCGTCCTCCCTGCCGCCATGGACGGCTCCTCTTCCTCTGGTTTCCACCCCTCTCCCCCAGCACAACTTTGGCGTGGAGGAGATTTTGGCCCAGTTCTCCCCACCTCTCCCTCGGAGGGCAACGAGCTGTCTCTTGGAGGGGTCTCGGGTGATAATGCTGCTGCACCCACCCCCACCCCCAGCACCTTCGTTGCACCCAAAGCCAGCCTTTCCAGGAGAAAGCTGGGTAAATACTTTTCTCCTAGACATGCTGGTGCCCCCCCCGACCTCGCCATCCCGATAACTGAGGCCCTTATACACTGCATTGATAGCCCTGCGATTGCATTTTTAACTGCAGTGATTCCACTCTGGCCATTTCCGCACTACAGAGTTAAACTGCTGCTATTCCACTTCCAATGCCCTGTGGAATTCTGGGGTTTGTAGTTTACTGATGCCAAAGAGCTCTCTGGCTGAGAATTTGAAGTGCCCTCCCTAAACTGTAAACCCCAGAATTCCATAGGAGGTTGATCGTGGAATAGCAGCACTTTAACACTGTAGTGCGGAAATGAAGTCTGTGTATAGTTGCCAGATGAAAATAGCAAGAGGGCTCCTGTCCCCATTAGTGGTTGTTTGGAAGGGGGCATTTCTGCAGCGGTAATTCTAGCATGGAGAGCCAGCCGGTGTATTAGTTTGAGTGCAGCTCTAGAGGCCGAGATTTGAATCCCATCTTGGCCATGGAAACCCAGTGGGTGACCTTGGGCAAGTCACACTCTCTCATCCTCATGGGAAGGCAAAGTCCACCTCCCTCTGAACAAATCTTGCCAAGAAAACCCCTTAATAGGGTCATCATAAGTGAGAAAGAACCTGAAAGCACACAGCAGCAAGCAACACCTGCTGCAATTCCTTCTTCTACACAACCATTAATGAAAGAGGAGCCCTGTCCCTTCTTTCACTTGGCAAGCGTAATCCTAAGGAGTTTGCGGAGGAGTACTTAGAATTCTCAGGTGGAATTCTGTTGCCTCTGAACAGACTACAGCTCCCAGGATTCTGTAGAGTATGGCCATGGTAGCAAACGTGTACTCATAGCACTGCCATAGAATCATAGAGTTGGAAGAGATCCCAGAGGCCATCCAGTCCAACCTCCTGCCATGCAGGAACACCCATCAAAGCATTCCCAACAGATGGCCATCCAGCCTCTGCTTAAAAACCTCCAAAGAAGGAGACGCCACCACACTCTGAGGCAGCACATTCCACTGCTGGACAGCTCTGACAGTCAGGAGGTTCTTCCTGAGGTTCAAGTGGAATCTCCTTTCCTGCAGCTTGAATCCATTGCTCCTTGTCCTAGTCTCTGGAGTGGCAGAGAACAAGCCCGCTCCCTCCATTGAGTAGTTTGAAAGGGTCCACTGTATCACTTGAGTCTTGCTCCAGTACAACCTGCAGCTCAGACTCAGGATGGTTTTGGATGAAGCTTTCATCATCATAACATTAGCCTTCATTCTTCACCACCACTCTTGTTCCATCCCTTTCTTCATCGTTCTGCTTACCTCAGAAAATTGGTTAAGGATAAAAGAGGAGTGGGGCTGCAACAGAGTGCCTTCCAGCTGTAAGCTAAGTGATAAAAGGCCTGTCTAAAAACCACCTTCAGGGCCATCCTACAAATGAAGACCAGATCAAGTGCACAGAGAAAGCAAGCATGTCAGGAAAAAGGCTAAGGCCATTTCCACACTATACTGTTCTAGTGCTATTATTCCACCTTCAACATCCTATGAAATCCTGGAGTTTGCAGTTAAAGGAGAGGAGGGCTGGCTGGCCCTTTCCTAAACTGCAAACCCTGGGAATCCATAGTATGTTCAAAGTGAAATAATAGCACTAGAACAGTCTAGTGGAAATGGCTTAAGTTGGGGATGTTATTTTCCCTGATATGCTGCTTATCTTACATCAGAAGCAATAACTACATTTTTCCAAAATTGGTTTGCCATTGTTAGGCGGCCCTCAAAGACCCAGCATTATGCAAGGATGTATCTGTGCCAACTACTAATTAGGGTGTGATGATCACTGAAGATGTGGATCCTTTATGTTTGCAGTGTGGCAGCAGCATCTCATTTCCACCTGCTCCTCTCCCTGTACAAAGTACAAGCAAGTTGTACCAGGAGGCAATTCTCATTGTCCCTCCTTTCTCGGATGGGGGTCAATATTGGGCCCAGTGCTGCCACCTGCACAGAAGTAGGAGCAGAATTGGCTGCTCCATGCGAGTAGGGAAGCAGTGCTGACAAGAGGCAGCAGCTGCTTGTGCTCTCTTACTTGCATACTTTTCCCAATCTGCAATGAAATATTGGGCTGTCATTCTGGATGCCTTCTCCCTCTCTATGGCATGGCTCATCTGACTGTCTGGAAAGAGGAAATGGGTGGCAGTAGCTTTTGTTTACGACTGCCTTTGTTGTTCTGTCACTCATCTGAGTAAGCGTTAGAGGTAGCTAGAAATAACCGCTGACACTGGAACATCAGCCTCAACAGCCTTTGCCCATTTGTCCCCTTCTTGTGAGCAGGGTGGTGAGGAAGAAGACTGGGTTTAACTTTGCACAAATCTGACCACAGAGAGAATAGAGATGGTGGTAGATTCCTCTTGAAGCTGCTTCATCTGCACATGGGGAGCAAGCACCGGAGGCCACTGCAAGGACAGCTGCTGCCTCTTCCCACATGCATTTGCCTTATTACTGAGGAGTGAGTAGAACAATGTGGAGTCATGTTGCAGAGGTTGTCCCCCTGGAGCTTGAAGTGGGCCCCTTTTCACCGAAAGTGACCTTAAATGACACGAGTTTTTTAAATATAAGTACTCTTGCCTACCCATATTAGTTGTGACTTGACATCAGGTGCAGCAGCTTTGGCCTAGTTGTCAAATTTGTGGTTAGCTTGATTTTTGGGTAAAATCTTCGTACACTAACTCAGACTTCAAGTAGGAGTCACATGGCAGAATGCTCTACTCTGTAAATATTTCTTCAAAGAAATCTAGTTGCCAGGGAGAAAAAGTTTTAGCTGTCTCTTCTCCCTGGCATGTAGGAATCTTTTTCGGGGAGACAAGTGTTCAGTTCTGTGACCTGCATTTGTAGCATAAATGCCTCTCCCTCCTTGCTTTCTTATTTCTATTTTTATATTTTTAATTGTCTGGAGGATATGATTGGTAGAGTGTAAGAGCAGAAGGAATTGTTTATGTGTCCAAATATAGATTCTAACAAAATTAATGTAAAGAATGAGGAAATAACAAACTCAACCTCCAACCAATTTTGATGATCATCCGTTGGATAGCTGTCACTCTGTGTCGGGGTTCTTTTCAGTCTGTTACCATCTGTTCCCATGTCCTCTTGTTCTAACTCCCCCACACTCCTCTGTGTTTCTCTTCAGTCCCCCCCCATCAACAATAGAGGGTTTTTTTCCCCTTTTGCTTTGCACAGCATCCTATCATTCCTTTTTAGTTCCTCCTATTTTCTATAACCTTACAGCAGTAGATACATATTAATCGGAGAGGAAAACAAAAATGGTAAAAGGTCTGGAAGCCATGACTTACAAGGAGCAATTTATAGAGCTGGGAGTGCTTAACCTGGAGAAGAGAAGGTTAAGAGGTGACATGATGACCATGTTTAAATATTTGAAAACCTGTCATATTGAAGATGGAGCAAGCTTGTTTTCTGCTGCTCCAAAGACAAGGACACAGAGCAATGGCTTCAAGCCACAGGAAAAGAGATTCCACCTCAATATTAGGAAGAACTTGCCAACGATTAAACAGGCTGAATGGCCATCTGTCCAAAGTGCCTTGATTGTATCTTCCTGCATGGCAAGGGGTTGGACTGGATGGCACTTGTACTCTTCTCCAACTGTATGATTCTGTGAAGTTTAAAATCATGCTAAGTTGAAAGTTGGCATCTGTAGGCGGGTCTTAACTCACATTTTATTTATTTTGTGTTTTTTTGGGGGGGAAATTTAAACAGAAATGGCTTATTTCTTCTACAGCATGGCAGTACATCTTCAGTTTAAAATGTGTTCACACACATTTTTCTTGAACTGAATGAATTACGTGCCCCTCCTCAATTACTGACAGATAACATAAGAATGAAGAAGGCAGTTTAAAAAAAAAGAATTAGATTTTTATTGTTTGTCTGGAACAAATTTGGAGTAGTTTGGAGGGCCATGAGTTTGGATTATTTGAAACAAGGGAGAATGATAAAATGTCATACAGAGTGTGTGATTTCATGTGCTAACTAAAATTGACATAAAGAGGATCTTAGTAAAAGCTGGCATGGTCATTTGAGTATTGAACTATGATATTGAAGATCAGAATTTGAATCCCCGCGTAGCTGTGGAAACCCACTGGGTGAACCTGGGCAAGTCACATTCTCTCAGACTCAGAGAAAAGCCAAGACAAACTGTTTCTGAACAGATCTTGCCAAGAAAACCCCATGATAGGTTCACCTTAGTGTTGTCATATGTCAGAAACAATTTGAGGGCACACAGCAACAGCTGTTTACTAAAGCAGATGAGTAATCATCAGACATAATGCTGCATGTAATAAGCTGAATGACTTGTTTCAGCTAAAGTTGATTGTCTTTGGTTTTTGCAGTTAAATCTTATGTATGTTTATTTGGAAGTGAGTGTTTATTTGAAGTAACCATGCACATGATTCCAGGCGTGGTACCTCCAAGTAAAAGAAAATAATTTAAGTACTAAAGAAAAGTTTTATGTTGCCTTACAGAACTCAGCATGTGATCCTAATGTATAACATATGGTTAAATATTCAGTGTAAAATAATTTCCTGATACGTATATACCTTGTATTCAGTTCTGTGTTGGTTAGAGGAATCAGTAGCTGAAATCTGTTTTAAACTACAGTTAGCCTTGTCTGCAAGCCCATCTGGGTTAGTACCCTTCTGTTACCTTTTAAAATATGTACCTACTTTCCTGCTATGACTGTAGAATGAGGGAAGACTGCTAAATAGGTCAGGTGTTCTTTTTTTAGTATTAAACATAACATGCTGCTAAATATGCATACATATGAGGGAGCACACATATACAGTCAAAAATAACTGCAGTGGAGCCTAGAAAAAGGAGGTAGGTTTGGAAGTATCTGTAGAGTTTACCAGTAGGTTATGATTGTACAATATTCTTTTTTTTCCTAAGACAGTTAAAAAAACTGATAGGCTGACAAAAGAACTGTTAGATTTGGAATGTTTCAAAAGCATAGAAATTATATCATGGAAAAGGTAGTCCTTGGTACTCAGCTGTGACTGTTTTTCAGTTTTGTTCTTGTTGATGATAGGCTTTTTATTTTTTTATGGTACAGTTAAAAATACAGAAAATTAAGTACATATAGGTAAAATAGATTAAAAATTATCTGTAAATAATTACAAATTATTTTAATGAGGTTCATTTTAATGAATGCATTAAAATTCAGATCTACTCGTTATTAATGAAAAAATGTAATGAATAAATATTAGTGAATTGTAATGAATAGAATTCACTATTCATACTTTATTATTACATCTGTGACTGGCATCCTATTCTATATTCACAGTATTGTAAGCTGATAATCATAACTTTTTGAATTCACATTTACTATTGTTGCACCAGTGCAACAACCAAAAGTTTTCCCCAAATGTATTTAAGAAACCAGTCAGCCCTGTGAGCATAGGGATTTCTTAATTGCTGTGGAGCAGGGGGGTGAGTGAAGAAAGGTCCTTCTCTCTCCTGGGAGCAGGAGCCCTGTGCAAAATGTGTTGTTGCAAAATGTGTTGCAAATGGGAAAGGGCCAGGTGCTTTTTAACTCGCTGCCCCACTCCACAGCTCCTTAGAAATCCTGATGTTGATGGGGCTGTCTGGTTTCTACAGTGTATTTTGGGGGGTTGCATCAGGATATATAGCTACAATGGCAGAGCTCTGTCATCATAGCTGTATCGTCTGACGCAGGATCTCAGCCACTATTTATAAATAATTAAACCTTAATCCTGATACTTGATCTCAGATGCTGTTTATAAATATATGAATATTAATCTGTTTAAACTGACTTTAATCAATATGATTTTGATTACTGATATTAAACTAGAAGAAACTAAACTGACTATGATATTGACTGTCGTGCATTTAGTGGTTTGTTGTCAAATTTCATTGGCAAACCATAGGCCATTTCTGCACTATACTGCTATAGTGCTGTTATTTCACTTTCAACATCCTATGGAATCCTGGGGTTTGAGGGGCCTTTAGAATTCTCAGCCAGAGAGTTCTTTGGCCTCAGTAAACTACAAACCCCAGAATTCAATAGGATGTTGAAAGTGGAATAATAACACTATAATAATGTAGTGTGGAAATGGCTATAGTGTCAATTTCAAGAAGCATTCTGGGACACAGAAAGAACTGTGAAACAGGTTCTGAAGGCTCTATGCAGCCCATTTGGATCACTTAGCAGCTAAATCAAGGGTGGGCAAACAGTTTTTGTGATTGGGTTTCATATTAACTTGCAAGTAACTCTCATTGAACAAAATAGAACTTGCTTCCAAGTAAATATATAAGACTGGGTGGTTAAAAATTCAGAAAGGGAAGGTAAACTAAGATAAGATAAAGCAGCGATAGAGAGCTATCACCTTCCAAATGTTTTTGGACTGCAGCTGACATAATCCATCACATCTGTCTATGCTGGCTAAGACCAGTTGCCCCAAAACATTGGACTGGCCACAGGTGCCCAGCTTTGGGATAAAGGATTAACGGTGGCCTACTGACAGATATATATAAAATGCATTATAGAAAAAAATAGTTGTTGGAAATATCTGCATAATCAGTTTATTTGTATGGAAGTGCAGCTCTTACCATATGGTTTAGATGCAGTATGGTGATTCTGCTATAACAGAATAGAGGAGCATATTGTTCTGATGATGTTGAACTGCAGCTCCCAGCATCCATTGCTACTGGCTATGCTGTCTTGGCTAAAGTGAAATGCAGTCCCGCAGCACTAGAGGGCCATGAGTTCCCCAGCTGTGTTGGCTGATTCTGTAAAATGTACCAGTTCTAATCAAGCAAAGGCCATGAAGAGTTTATGATTCTGAGATGTGGAAGAATTACACTTGCCCTGATGCAGCCTCCCTAACTGTTTTGAAAGTAGATGCAGTATGTGAGTGTATTGCTTGGTTAGTGTTGGTTCTCTTGGTTAGTATTGGTTCTCCTCGAGTGAAACGTGTTTTCTGTAAAGTGATAAGGAAGATGATGGGATTTCTTTTTTCAGCAGGAAATATTCCTTCTAATAGATATAAACCTGCTTGCCCATAGCTACTGTAGAGGTTTGACTTATTCTAGACAGTGTTTTCTTTTGTGGCCTGAAACACCATTATGAAGCAGTATACTTTTCCCCCACTAATAGTGGAGAATAAGATATACAGTGAAGCTTCCATATCTATCGTAGTTCCATTCCAGGAACCTGTGCAAATGGGGAAAAAACGTGAATACTCACATCTCATATTATTAAATGGCAGTGATGTGTGCGGATGCTTCAGCATTTCTGTTCACACATCGCCACCATTTTAGGTATAGGATGTAGTCCTTTGCAATTGCTTAAATTTATAGATCCAGAGGTCGCTTATATGGAGGGTCAACTGTAGTTACATGTTCTTAAACACCAGGCTGGCATCATGAGCTGCTACATATTTCCCAAAGGGTGTTCATAGGCCTTCTAAGTAATGATATTCAAGCTGAAATAATCCCAAAAAATTTAAAGGGGAAGAAAAACCCCATGGGGTGTCTATGTTGCAGTAAAAAGGAATGGCTGGTGTGGCACCTTGAGGAAAACATGGATTTATTATCTGCTAAATAATAATAATAATAATAATAATAATAATAATAATAATAATAATAATAATAATTATTATTATTATTATTTTATTTATATACCACCTTTCAATGAGACTAACTGCATATTTCTAGTGACTAAAGTGACTAACGGCATATTTAAAATGATACAGATTAAAACTATGCAAAATATTCAATAGAAGTATAAAAAATAAAAAATAATTTAAAAAGAATTAAACAATTTGTAAAGTTAAAATCATTAAACATTAAAATTAATTAAACAATTACATTTGTTGTTGTGTGCCTTCAAGTTGGTTTTTGAGTTACAGAGACTCTAAGGTGAACCTATCACAGGATTTTGTGGGGGCTGAGAGTATGTGACTTGCTCATAGTTACCCTCTGGGTTTCTTGGCCAAGTGAGGATTCAAACCCTGGTCTCCAGGATTGCAGTCCAATGCTCAAACCGCTACACCAGTCTGGCTCTCAAACAGCTACACGCCGACCTTAAAAAAACAGCACCGCACAGCATTAAAAGCCCACTGGAGCCTGTTCCTAAAAGTCTGCTAAGCCCTTTGTCACAGTTTGTAGGTCAGAGGGAAACAAAATACAGATAATACATGCTAACATTAGATGATTTTTTTTTATCTAATAAAAATATTTTGATAGAAAATACATGCTAACATTATGTTAAGGCATAAAGTTTATAGTGGACTTACTCAGTATAATTTAAAAATACTTTTAACTTTTAATGCAATTATGACACTCTGTATTTTTAGCATTTAATTTTCTTCTGACATCACTGCTTGTACTGTTTTCCTCTGTTCCCTGCGTATCTCAGTGTGCATATATACCTGCCCAATTAGGATGACCCCTTATACATCTGATGAAATGAACTCTCGTCCACAAAAGCTTACGCCATAATAAATTTGTTGATGCTTAAGGGTTATAAGACTGCTGTTTTTTCCTGCCACAGGCTAAGCAAGCACTTCTTTGGAAACAATTAACAATCACTGTTTTCTGAAATGTTTTGAGTGTAAACCCTTTATCAAGGGCAAATACTAACTAGAACAGTCATTACAAAATACTGTACACTGTTCTAAGTGCCTTTTGGAAAAGAAAATGTGGACATCCGCTACAGTACTAATGAATGGAATTGTAAATAGCCTTAATGAATAGAGAAGTGTACTTCTCCAATTTAAATAGTCGCTCCAGTGCATCTCTGTTCAAAGTAGGCTTCATTGGAGGATTGCAACCTTAGTATTGTTAAAATGAATGCCATGATTCCCATCAAAATTGTTACCACGTAAATTACCTTATTGGGCTGGATGGTGGATGTTGACTGGGAGATTCCATAGGCCTTATCTGTTTAGGTTTGTTACCCCACCCCACCCCACCCCACCCCAGACTATGTCTCAAGAAGGTTTTGAAGGAGAAAGAAAGTACCAAGTCAACCATGTCAAAAATGCTTCCTTCAGTTTTGATACTATATGGTTGCTATAGAGTTCAAGCATCATTTACATGGGCTCAGTAATTGAAATCATGCAGCCCTCAGATTTTGTGGATGGCAACTCGGCATTTGTGGTTAGGGCTGGTAGATCTTGCATTTCAGCGATTGTCTGGAGAGTAACATGATGCGTACCCCTGATAGAGCTGATCAGACAAGCTATTGGGTGCCCCTCCTAAAACTAGGATGCAGTTTGGAAAATACAGACTTCCTTGAGGGGGCTTCACAATTTTCCTCCCTCCTCTGCTGCCCATATAAAATGCTTCCCCATTGATGGTAAGAGACTTTCTACTCAGCTTATAGATTGTCCTCCTAAGCATGTAATGTCGCCCTCCCAGAGAATTGGTTGCTGCTGGGAGGCGGTGGGGTTGAGGAGAGGAATTTCTTACATTTGGAAGCAGTATATTGAAAAGAAACCAAAGACATTGTTCCTTCCAAAAACGGCTAGGGAGTACCCACTTCTAAAATGGAGAAGGTAGGCAAAGGGCTGCAATAAAAATAATGGATCAGAAATGAACTGATAGGCGCATTGTGACTAAAATATTAAAAACATTTAATAATCTCTATTTTACAATCTAGTAGTTGAAATTAAAATTCTGCTTGATATTCATTGTGCCTTGAGAGCATTCAGTCAGAACAAAACAGCCACAAAATGGGGAAGACTTATGCAAATTGGAGTCTTGTTAATTTTCTGAAATTATGAAGTTAATATGATGCGGAGGCTTTCACCTGCATGTCAAAGCCATCAACTGGCACACTTGAATTGCTTATGCCATTTTAAAGCAATTTCAGGGGTGGCAGGTAAGATTCAAATGCAACTTAGATGAACCAGGCAAATATTTTATCTCTTTGCATCCAAATCTCATACAGGATTTAACTGTGTATCCACTTAGAAATTAGTGTCTCTTCTATCTTGCTGTATGCTTCTGGGACGAATGATAGCTTAAGACAGAAATCACTGGTTATCTTTCTAGACAAAATAATTTTTAAAGAATATTGCAGATTGCCTTCCTTACATCAGGTGGCACTGTTTTGTTTGTGAATACATGTATTTGGTTATCTTCTTCCTCTCTTTCTCCATAAACAAGTCCTGGGATCTTTGTTAGAGTTTGGTTTATTTTCTGTTTGTGTATTTATTTATTTGGTAAAAATCTTGTGTAGATGATAGGAGCTGAAAATACAAACTGTATAAACTGAGGCTGTAAAGTGATTAATTAAATACATGTACACATACACATACAGAGAGAGACAGTGAGACATTAATTGATTTAATGCTTGATTTGTTGGGGAACAGTTGACCCCGAAGGAAACACAGTACTGGACTAGAAAGGCCTTTAGTGTTCCAAAGGTACTGAAAGGAAAGGGAAAGTTCTTTTAAGTTATTGTTAGATTTATTTTGTTATTAATAAGTTGCTGGTTCATTGCTCAAGGAAACACTGTATTTAAATGTTTCTTCATCAGATGTGAGAAAGTTTGAAACACTTCTTGAGATATTAGTGACGTACAAAAATGGATTTAAAAGTAAGTATATCCAAAGTGCCAGTACTGGGAGAAGATCAATGTCAGAAAGTAGTGACATTGATTTCAGTTAGGAGCTTTCTGCTTCAGTGCTATGACTAGCACTCTCTGAAGGAAATCTTTATGTCAGTAAGATGTAGCTTTGCCACAAAAGGCAAATTGTGTTATCGCTCTATATCTTAATGACAGCTGAAGGTGTCTTTTCTTATGAAGACACGTCTATGACTTTGGTAGCTATTTCAGGGCTGATGTTCCACAGACTTTCCCTCCTTCTTTATTCCTTATCTAAAGCAGTGGTTCTTAACTTGGGTTCCACGGCACCCTGGGGGGCTGCAAGTTCCTCACAGAGGGTCTGCAGAACATTGAAGGCTGTTCAGCTTGTCTCTGCCCCACAACAGAGCATCCACCTGACTGCTGTTCAGTCCACTCCAGCCATAAACTAGCAGGAAGAAGCACGAGAAAAGTCTTCCGTCCCCCCTTAACACCTCTGAAGGAAATGTGCATTTACTTATTTATCCCTTCTCTCTCAGTTTAAAGGCCCTTTGATGAGCTATTTTAAATAAATATTTGATGTACTTTAGGGTTTTAAACCTTGAGTTAAGTCTTGAGGGTCTGCGGCAAAAAAGCCATTTAAAGGGTGTCCCTGGTAAAGAAAAGATTAAGAAGCACTGATCTAAAGCATTTATACCTTGCTCTTCAGCCAAAAAGCCTTCCAAAATGCCTTATATAATATCCTTGAAAACAAGACAGCTTTTACTTTAAGTATTACAATCCAAATGACAGGATAGAAGGGGATAAACAGGATGAGGAAGGAAAAGAAAGCTGGAGAAACTCTGGACCCAGAAGTTGCATGGTATTTTTTTTTTTTCCTGTGAGTGGCTGGAATAGAAACAGTTCAAGGGGAGAAGAAAGAGCCAAATGAAGTTGATCTGTCAGCATGCTGATGGAATAACCCAGCTTTCCATTCCTCCCTCTGTTGTGGCCTGTCAGAATGGCTGCTACCAAAGGACAGCTGTGAGCCTGAGCAATCTATCAGGAGGCAGATTTTAGTCTTGAATCAAAGCATTAGTTAGTTTTGGTCTTCAACTTATTAAACCTTGCAATACTAGTATAGGTAAGAAAATGGGTCAGTCCGGTTCTCATTATTGGAACTAATACTGCTTGCCTATGCAGGGATTCTGGGAGCAAGGCAGTTAAGAATAAGATGGTCTCCAGCCAGAATCACAGGAGAGATTTTGTGCCAACATGCATTTTTGAAGAAATGAAATGAGGTGATTCTGAAAATGCAACTTTCAGCACAGCAGTACTATAGGATTATGATCTCTGGGTCACTACAGGTCAAATGTGTGTTACGAGTACAAAGTCAATATTGCCAGCAACTTAATGCAAGCAAGGTTTGCAGGTTCTTTCTGAATGTATTGAATGGTCCTTAAGTCCTGCAGAGTTACTCTTTATTAAATATCCATCTTATATTCTCTCTGCTGGTAGGTTAAGACCTTATTTAGACAGGCATTTGCTTGATTTCAATCATATAGTGGAATAGTGCTGATTGTGATGTGATTGTTTTATTTAGGTTTTAAATGTATTTTAAACTACTTTTATTAGTGTTGTTGTTTAACTGTTTTTTAAAACCTTGTAATGTATATTTCAGCCATTAAATTTTCTAAGCTGCCTTGGGTCCCTTGGTGGAGAAGGGCAGGGTATACATTGAATAAATATATAGTAAATAGATAAGCCTTATATAAGTAAAATCATTTTGAATTTTCCAGAGATCACATGAAGGCTTCTTCCAAAATGAATCCAGGGATAACTTTTTCCCCACCAGTCTCCACTTTCCTTAAAAAATTCCATTTTGGTGGCCAAATCTAAAGATTTTAACATGTTGGTGGTAACTGGTGAGGCAGGCTTATCTGCTGCTTACCTTCTCTGCTCTAGGCGGGCAGACACGTCTACAATAGGAAGAACTAGAGCAGAACCCCATTGTTTCTACCCTCAAACATTATTACACTGTTTACTGCACATGCACTGCTTCCTCCTGTCACTGACAGTTTGTGTTCCGCTGGCCTTCCTTCATCCTCCCAATGTTTATGTTGCTAAAATACTTCCAGCTAGACAGAGGATGAGGAAAAAGGTGGGAGGGACAGGCAGGCATAAAAAGACTTTTTAAAAGGAGCTTCACTGTCAGTGGCTTTGCTAACTGAGCTATGCCTGAACCAATTTTCAGTTTATGAGGTAATCACTTAATATGCTCAGACTTTTCATTGTTGGTGTTTCACAAGAGAATACTTTTGCTTAGTGTGGCAACTTCACTCAGTACGGTTATGATGCATGTGAGATGGAAAATAACTGCCAGTAATTCTTGTTTAATAATCCAAGTATCACCTTGCCTGTAGGAATTAGTGGAGTACCTACTCTCCTAAAGCTCTTCCCCTTTGTTTATCTTTGGAACTGGAGGCTCAGGTTGTTGTAGTGGTACAGAGTGCCTTTTTCCAATTATAGCTGGTTCAGCAGGCCATTCCAGGACAGAAATAGTCTGGCTGCAGTAATTCATACCTTGGTAATCCCTCGGCTAGATGGCCATAACATGCTCACCATGGGCTGTCTTTGAAGCTACTCTTGGTTTGAGATTTTGGCAGAAAGGTGTTGATAGGTTTAGTTTATGAAATCACATAGCAAGAGATCCATAAAGAGTCTCACTAGGTTATAGGTTTATTAGCCGATCCCTATTCCCAGTGCTGCTTTTGATGTATAATTACGTATGACTTATAACTTATAACTCAGAACTTGGCTAGCCAAGGCTCTCCCCAAAATCATTCTGTCCATGAATTGAGATTTGTAGGAGAAGCCTTCATGGAATATAGTCATCTGAAAAAGACCATCCTTCCAGAAACCATAATAGGAACTTCTGAGGGTGGGGAGAGACCCAGGCTGAGGAAGACACCCCCTGGAAGTCAGACTGGCACCACCATGGATCAGCTTTCAGTGCCAAGTGAAAAACAGGATTGTTCGGGTTTTGTTTCTTTTTTTTCCTTTTTTTTCTTTTTTTTTTAGGGGGGAGGATCAGGCCTTTTGATGAGGCGGATGTATATAGAAGTGCAAATAAATGAAGACTAGTATATATGGAATTGTTTTATACTGACTGGTTATTGTGTATTTTATTAATTATATAATGTGGTGATGTATGTCATAGCCCACCCTGGAACCATTGTATGATGAAGAATGTTGTAAGTTTTAAAAATATAAATGAAAGAGTAGTTGAAAAATAATAATTACGGAGTTATATTGAGCTAAGACTGCACATCCCTGTATTTGTTTCTGAGATTAATCATGGTGTTTTCCCCTTAATTGTATTGTCAAAAAGCAAATTATGCATAGCTAGCACTCTAAATGTTTCTTGGCAATTTTGTCAAGTGCACAATGGGAAAATGCACATTGCCATACCGGTAGAATCATACATCAGAATGGTAAAACTCAAAATGTTATTCCATTCCATTTAGACTTGTCTGGTGAAACAAAATGACTATAAGCTAATTAGTCAGTGTGCAATTTCATTGCAAAGGTTCCATCTTTGTGACACTTCAGTTTTTCCAAGCGTGACATGGATATTTCTAAAGGAGAAGGCACACAGACAGTTGCTAGGGGAGGCATTTGCTTAAATGAAAAAAGGAGAACAAAATGGATATCAAATGAATATAAAACAATGTTGAACAAAAAGGTAAAGCCAAAGAGTGGAAACAGTATACCACCACACACAAATGGCTTATTTAATATACTTTGTGGTTGTAGGCACAGTTTCCTGGACTGAGGAGATGGATTGGAGGATTTGTCGAAAAATTATGGATAGTTTTTCTGATAGCCAAAAGTAGTTGAACTGATAAGTTTGAAAAGGGAAAACAAATCAGTCAAGTGCACTAACTGCTTTGAATTTCAGTGCTGAGTATTTTGCAGTCCTGCAGTTCTTATTGGACTGCAGTTCCCTGCAGTCTGCACAAGTACAGCCAGTGGGAGGAATGCTGTGATTTGCAGTCCAGCAGCAATGGCTAAACCAACAGGAATCTATCCCTGTTCTAATCAAACAAACAACAAGCTTTATTTGAACATCATGTTCATTAGAGTAATTGCAAATCTTTTAGGGCATGCCACCCCCTTATAATATTTAGAGTTGAAAGGGGGCAATGAAGACACTTGAAACAAACAAAAAAGGGGGGGGGAATAGTAAACTCTTTCAGATGCCTGAACAACTGCATATGCATGCTTCTTAGAACTAGTTACCTGAAGAAAAAAAAGTTTATTTTTCGATTTGACTGCTATTACTTCCATTTCATTTGTCTGTTGTATATAGATAATCTGTTTATTTATTATGTGAGCAATTTCAGTACTTTTACCAACAAAGCAGAATGAAAAGTGGAAACAGTTCCGTAGGAAAATATGGGAAACTAGAATCATAGAAATGTAGAGTTGGAAGAGACCACACGGGCCATCCAGTCCAACCCCCTGCCATGCAGGAACACTAGTACCACAGCTGGCTAGAAGGACAGTTGAGTTTGCTCTTTGTTAGTGTTTCTTTTATTTTTAAAAAATGTGTTTTTTGTCTTTTTCTATGCATTTCAAAGTGGTTAACAAAAGAGAACATAAAATACAGTTTAAAAAATATGCAGGGGGGAACCCTACAAAGCAGCAAGCTACTAGATAACACAAGAACAGTAACTTATGTATTCACAAGCACACAGCATGCACTCATGTTGCTGTTGTGTGCCTTCAAGTTCTTTCTGACTTATGGCAACCCTGTCATGGCATTTTCTTGTCAGAATTTGTTCAGAGGGGGTTTGTCCTTTCCGTCTTCTGAGGCTGAGAGAGTGTGACTTGTTCATGGTCACCCACTGGGTTTCCTTGGCCAAGTGAGGATTCAAACCCTGGTCTACCAGTCTTATAGTTCAATGGTTTAAATCGCTACACCACACTGGCTCTCCCATATACCCATTTGCATACATCTATGCATAGATAGAAGGGATACATATAAGCTCTGACAAGGCCAAGAAATGGAGTCCAATCTCTAAAGACCAAAAGGCTTTCTACACAGAAAAGTCTTAATGCTGTGGCAGAAGGCCAGGAAGGAAGGGGTGAAACAAAGAAAAGAGTGCTCTCATCTCTAGCAAATGCATGTTTGGATCCAATAATATCAGTGGATGATATCTGTATTCAGGCGGGCTAATACAAAATGTGGTGATCTTTCCAATAGCTTGATCCCAAACCATAGGGAGCATTAAAGATCATACTAACGTTTTGAATAGGGCCTGGAAAGAGATAGCCCGTGCTGTTGTTTCAGCAGTTGGACAGCTTGTAAGCACAAACAAAAGATTTCAAACATTTTCCACCTGTCTCAGGGTGAAATTATAAGAGACTGAGTATATTGTTCTATGATTTTGTACATTTCAAGGCTTTTGTGCAAAATAATTGATTTGTGAAAAAATGTTAATTCTGTCACATAAAAAAGATGTGGTTCAAATTTTTTTTTGGTTCAAATTTTCTGCAAAAAAAGTTCCTGAGTGCAAAAATCTGTGTTGCAGTTGACCATTTTCTTGACGGGGTACCTTTATGTGTTGAAATATCCATTCTCGTTGAAGATGAGAAAATGTTTGCGCATTTTTTACATCGCTAAGCAGTATGCTACTGATACCCTGTTCATTCAACAAGGTGTCTGCCGCTTTTTGAATAATAAGCTAAAGTATCAGACGCTTTTCAAAAGTAGCCCAAAGTGTTTTCCTTGAACAAGTCCTGGTGAGATGCAGCTAGGACATTCATTACCATATCCAGATCTCTTTTCTTTGAAATTGGTGTAGTTGGCACAACAGCTAAGCTGAGCCCAGGCAGTCTTGAGCATAGCTGTCACCTGAGCAGCCTGGAGTCAAAGCTTGGTCCAGAACAATCTTAGAAAAGAAGGCTGCATTTTCAAAGTGAGTGATATTTCATCTGGCATACTCTGAACCATGATTTCTAGACTGGCTGTTCTGCTGATAGGAACACTTCCAACTTCTCTGACTTAAATTTCAGTCTAAAAAGGGAAAACCAAGGGCCCACAGATGGAGCTGTGTTGTAACTCCATCTGTAATTCTGTATGACATAGTCACATTTTATTAATATTTAATTAGTTAAGAGGCCTGCTTTAGGCTCTTCTAAGCACAGTATAAATGTAATACATCACTGTTACATAACTCTGGGTTGAGCAGTCACTGATGCATCCCAGTTGCTTGTACTAATAAATGTATCCAAGCTGCCTACCATAAATGATGGATATGGATGTTTGCAGCTGTCATTGTAATCAGATGTCCATATTCTTTAAGCCATCTTATACTGTAACTTTCACACAAGATGCAAATACCACTGGCTAGCATCAGATGCTTTTGGACCGATCTCTTCTTCAATTTTTTCCACCCTCCATCTCTCAGTGTAGGATGAAAATGGGACACCTTTCTTGATCCCACTAACTAATTAAGTACATGGAAAGCCCTAAACAGATCTCTCACATAATAAGACTTGGTATTTGGTAACAATAATTTGTTTATAAGTGCAGGGTTTTACCAGGAATTTTGTACTTTGGCATTCTTCTCCTTCATTGCTTAAGATATACTCAGTCCTATACTATGACACATTCTGGATAAAACTGCCGCAGTAAGGAGTATGTAGGATATGTTCCTACATATGCAGAAAAGCAGCTTTGAATCCCACAGAATCCCAAGACACTGCAATATTGTGGATAAGAACCACTGCACTGTAAACACGGCCTCAGAAACAGCGTGGCAGTTTTGGGCAAGCAGGTGGGGTTGTGTGCCACTGAACTACAGGAATTTATGTTGCCATTTTGGCCACCATGGAGCTAGATTTATACAGTCAAGACTTTATGCACAGTGTCCAGAAGTAACTTTTTATAATGGAGTGTATGCCTAATGGGCAGGATAGCAAATAGGACAGATCTGGTTTTATCAAGAACGGAAGGCAACTTCCTTTATATATACACCATGTGTATGTATTGTAGTAATACATATCTTTGAGATGAAACTGCTAAGGCGGAAACAGTCATTACGGAAGTCACAGAACTGCTACTGAAATTGGCATTGGCATTCCCACATCTCATTTAACCTCTTTTGCAGTAAAATGCACATACAATGAGCAGACTCCTGTTAGTGACATGCACTCATGTGTGTCTTACACGTGCATATATCTCTTTTAGGATAGGATGTAGGAGATGTTCTCAAACTCGTTGCACCCCATCCAAAACCTGCCAAGTCCCAGGAGTAGTGGTGGTAGTTGCTGCTGCTGCTTCTACCTGATGGGAAGGAGAAGGAAGGGATGGGCATTGACAATGAAGATCTGGCTTCTCTGGGCAACATGGGACAAGAAAAAGAGATACTAACTCCAGCTGTTACCACACCCTTCTCCTACCCACCCCATATTGCTTTGTTCAGCTGCTTCATCATCTAAGTTGCCTCCACACTCCCTCCCCTCGCTATTGATCACCACTGACAACTCCTCTCAGGGCTTGATAGCTTCCTAGGGCAGGCAGAGGACACAGAACTGTTCTGTTCTGCCTGCTTGATGCAGGAGCTTGGTGCATGTGTGTTTTCCTACCCGGGAGCATAAAATGATGCAGAACAGGGAGGGACAGGGCTTGCAGGATGATGGCATGACATTCTGCAGTGGTTCGTTACAACTGATGAGGAGAGAGAGGGCAACTAGGCACAGGTATGAAGTTTTCATTGGCATCCTCGTGGCTTCCATGACAGTTAATTCTTTCCTTAATTGCCATCCCATAAAAACTACTGCATGTATGTGCATGTGTATAGATACTTTATATAGTTTCCCACCACTAATGAGGTTGGCATCTTCTGGTCCAACTGCAGAGATGAATGTTGGGGTACATCAGCCTAACTAATTCCAATAAAGAATCAGCAGGGCTTCCAAGTCTGTGTGTACACTATATTGGGCTGCTGGTATGTACAGTTTTCTATGTAGGCTTGATATACCTCTTCCACTACTTACGTACTGACTGTGGTTCTCTCTGAGCATGGAAATGTTGTTGTGTTACCCTATGATAATGAGTTGAAGGAAGGAATATGGCCAAAATCATGTGCCATATACAAAGCTCCTGTGGTTTGTTTTAAGAGCTGCATCATTACTAAGTCACCCCAAAGACCTCCTTTCTTTTACAGACTAACAATCATATTCCAATAATGAGTCTATCATCAAGCTCTTTCCTCTATCATTAACCTGTTTACAAAACTGCTCATGTTTCACCAGAAAGCAAATTGGCAACTGTTGAGCTGCAAGCTGCTGCAGAATAATATTTAATTTCAAAGGCTGTTTGATATTTTATTACTCATGCCCTTCAGCCAGGCTGATGAGAAGATCCTGACTGATTGCACCTTATGAAGGAGAACCACAGCAGAGCCATGAGGCCTTGGCATTGTACTTACCTGTGAGCCTGTATTTCAGCCATTTTGCTGGCACAGTATTTTAGTGAGGGACAGGAAAATCCTAGTCTAACGTATATCAAAAGGCAGATCAATAAATAGCGTAGGCTGTTAAAAACAAAGAAAATTGGATGTTTTCAGGTCACAGGGGAGTGAACCAGTGTGAAAAGACTATGAGCTCAGCTCTGGCACTAAAAAAACATCCTCCGGTTAACATGCTCAGAAGTACTTTCTTCCTTACGGTAAGTTTAAATGTATGCCTGCCTCTCTGGAGAGCCAGTGTGGTGGTGTGGTTTGAGCAATGGATTATGACCCTGGACACCAGGGTTTGATTCTCCAGTTGGCCATGTAAACCCATGGGGTGACTGGGCATATCACACACCTTCAGCCCCAGAAAACTCCATGATAGGTTTGTCTTAGGTTTGCCATGTCAGAAACCACATGAAGGCACACAACAGCAGTAGCAGCCGCTGCCTCTGAACCATTACTTCACACTTTCTTTTCACTGGTAGTCATTTGAGTTCTTGTCAACAAATGAACAATGAGAAAGGAAATTGTACAAGCATTTAATGTGCCCACCTTCTCCTTGAGCCCTTACTATACAATGAAAGAAACTTGTGTTAGTCCTCTCTCTGGATCCCTCTCTGCACTTTCTACCTAAAAGGGGAAAAAGTTGCTCATGTACTAATACATGAAGCAGAATCACATCCCAGCTCAGGTGGAAGGGATGAGCTGTTCCCTCATGCCACTGTATGAAGACACTAACACCACATCCTGTCCTTACCATCCATCCAGTTGGGAAGAGATTCTAACCAACATGCTGACCTGCAATAAAGCTATAAATATTTTTGTTCAGACCAAATAGTTCTGCTTTCTAAACAGTTGAAGTGTACATAATTTGATTTATTTGGTGTAGAAGTATTGCTGTGATACTATGCAATCATCTGGTGTAATTTGGCCTAATTAGCCTCTGCTTAGTGATTTGGGATGTCTATCAAGGACTCTTATGTTAACAGGAAACATAGTGAGTTAAAAGCTAATGTGGTGGCCTCATCTTTGTTCATTAAGCTCTTGAGTATACACTGCACTAGAGTCGATGGTTAAAATTGTTTCAGTCCATTTATTACTGCAAGTTAATCTGCTTTATTTGGATACTAAATCCATATGGCAATTTTGATTGCAGCGGGGAAAGTATATATGCAGCAAAATTCAGTACTGTTTGTATGGTTTGTTACCCGGCTTGCAGGCATTTCTCATTTCTGTCAAAACTCATCCCTGTTATTCATTTTTCCTTTTTGGTGGTCTCTGAAGTGATTTCCCTGTGTGAAAATTGGCAGGGTATCCAGATAATTTATTAGCCAAGGTCCTACAAAAAACACACACATTTGTGACGCGTACTTTGTTCCAGCAGTTCCTGTTGCTACTTAAACCAATCATTAAACAAGAGCACAACGGCTGGCTCTTTAATATTAGAGCTGTGTTCATCTACAATAGGTGTCACTGTGCTGCGGGTCCAATCGTTATTTGTGACTTCAGCTATTGGCTTAGAAACCCGGCTTGTGTGACTCCCATCTGCAGGGCTCTAACACCTCCTGTGCTCCGACCCACTCAGCACACAACTTGAGCCAGCCGACAAACAGGGAGCAGCACATCCTGCTATCCTCTTTGCTTTGCCACGGCTAGTGGCTTCAGGTGATTCAGCCTGCAGCCGTTCAGGGAAAGCTCTTGCAAGCAAATGAAACGGAGAATCATGATGGGGAGGAGTTTAACCAGTGAAGTCCTGGATCAAACTTAAAAAGCAAACATCTTATCCAGTACACCAGGGGGAAAAAAGGTCACCTTGTCTTGCTAGGAAAGAAGCACAATCAGCATTGCTCCTTTCTTGCTTCATATCTCTGCTCTCTCTGTTTAGCTAGTTAAGCTGTCTGATTATACATAGAAGGATACTCATGGTAGATGACAAGGGAAAGAACATGAAATGTCTCACCTTCTTCTTGATGCTTCCAGAGACAGTTAAGAACAGGTCCAAGAAGAGCTCTAAGAAGGTAAACAGTAGCAGCAGCAGTAGCAGCAGCAGTGGAAGCAAGTTACCTCCAGTTTGCTATGAAATCATTACCTTGAAGACTAAAAAGAAGAAGAAGATGGCTGCTGATATTTTCCCCCGAAAGAAGCCGGCTAATAGTAACACGGCTGCTGTCCAGCAGTACCACCAACAAAACATCAATAACAACAATATTATCCCAGCTCCTAACTGGCAGGGGCTCTACCCCACTATCCGAGAAAGGTAAGGAAGTTGTCATTTCTTTGTTGCATTTGCAAGTTCACAAGCCATGTGTGGCAAAATGTTTCTCTTGCTTAGTGTAGCATCTTTTCTTATCCATTAGTGTTGAAAAGAAAAGACCCTGTTTCTCTTTTCCAACTGTGCAGTTGTTTGGAGGCAATGGAAGACTGTGCAAGCAAGCTGACTTTTAACTATTTGGAGCCCAAAAGAACATTCTTGGCATATTATTTTTATTTGTATTTATTCACATTGAATTTTGCATTTTTTACTTTTGCAAAAGTTCTTCCCAAGTTTTTCTCATGAAGTATTTTAAAAAGCACATGCCAGCATATGCTTAATGCATTGCTGTAACATTTACCTGGGAGAAAGCCTTGTTCAGTGCAGTGAGGCTTCTTTTGAGTAGATAATATATAGGTTTTCACTTAGTCATTTAAAATGAATTGTATATTTTTGTTTTTGGTTGCTATTGAAACATTAAAAGTCTTAGGAACTCTTAGAGAGTTGAATTACAGGAATGTGTTAGGGAACCTGCTGCTGAGCACCCAAATTAACATTTTGCCTCTGTTTGTAGAAATGCAGTGATGTTCAACAATGACTTGATGGCAGATGTTCATTTTGTGGTTGGGCCACCAGGTGGGACCCAGCGATTGCCAGGACACAAAGTAAGCAACAGCTGTGTTACCAGATCTGACATGGGAAAGATGAGGGAAACATCTACAGTAACTGTTATTACTTAATGTGGGAGGTCTGGATTCTGGAACTGACACAATTATAGCAGCTTTTAAGCATGCTTGATCAGTGAAGTGTTTTAGCAGATTCTTTTCTAGTTAGAGATTTTGTTATTGTGATAGATTATTATCCCTTCCAAAGAATTGTTTTATTGATTCATGATGCTTTCTTGCCCTTCTTCTAACTTGTTTAGGAATCCACCCCCCCTTTTAAGTCCTCACAACAACCTTGTGAAGTAGGCCAATACAGTGGCTTATCCAAAATCATCCCTTGAATGGGATGCCGAACCCAGGATTCCCTGTCATATCTTAAATAGTAGAGCACATTGACTGTCAGTATGGATAGGGCTATGTTAAAGTAACAATATAGAGTTGTGAAGGATTTCTACAAGAAAAAGGAAAGCTGTGCCACTTCCCTTAGCACCTTTTGCTGTAAAAATGGAGAGTGAAAAGTGAAGACATACCATGTTTTCTGGTTTCTCATTATTGCCTTCATGGCCTCATTTTTAACACTCACACTGTGACACTAGCATTTCTGTTTCTCTTTTGTCAATTGATTTTGTTCTAAAGCATGAAGTAATATTTCCCTTTTGAACAGTATGTCTTAGCCGTGGGAAGCTCTGTATTCCATGCAATGTTTTACGGAGAACTTGCTGAGGACAAAGATGAAATCCGTATACCAGATGTGGAGCCTGCTGCTTTCCTCGCTATGCTGAAGTAAGCATCTTTCTTCAGTGCTGGAGATGGATTTTTTTCTCTGCTCTAGTAGTGTCAGAGTTTTGAAGTTGGAAATTATTATAAACTCAGTTATTGCTCAGAAATATGGTGCATACAATTTTGTATTAATTATTTAAAAACTTTGTATTTGCATCTTCTGTCTCCCCTCGTTGCTTGCATATTAAGCTAATGTCTCCTGCTATCAGTTTTGGGCATACTAATTATTAATACATTATACAAATCATAGGATTAGAATAAGGAGGGGCTAGAAAACTTGGTGACAAAAAAAGCTTCCAGACTGCTGGTTTACTATTTATGCATTTATGTTACCCCTTTTTGTAAATTTCTATATCATCTCTCTTTTTGTTCTCTGTGACTGTTATCAATGATACTGTAAGCTTGTCAGACATAGCCACTGATGACATCTTTTTTTTATAGACTAGGTGCTATTAAACTATTTAAAAAATGATAATTTCTGAAAATGCAGTGGCTTATATTGTCCACTTGAACAGAAGAGAGCACAAACAATATTTTTGTCTGATCCATCATTCCATCTGGCTCTCTCTTCTTGCATGATGAGTGGGATGTAAGGAAAAGCAAGTTGTTTTCCTGCTGTGCTGTCTGTAAACTCAGGGTCTAAACTGGAAAGTGCCTATGAACACATCTCTTCGCTTTTTTATGCACAAAGATGTAACGGTTGTTTCTGTGGGGTACATTACAGTCTCTTGATACTTGCTCATACTCATTAAGAATCATTTCAGCATACCACTGGAATATTTTTCTCCCTACTTTGATTGTCTCAGTATTGGGACTCCGAGGTCTCTTCGGATGTTGTTAGACTGCAGCTCCCAGCATTTTTCAACATTGGCTGTGCCAGCTAGGGCCAATGGGATTTGTAAACTGATGACATCTTGTGAGTAGACCTAGAATTCCCATCCTGTATGTAGTGCTTTGACCTGGTTTCTCAGGTGGCAGTCAAGAGCTCTGTAACTTTTCCATAAGATGATGAATGCTGCTGGTAACTGCAGTTAGCCACAAATGTATGAAAATTGCCTGAGGTTATAATAGGAACAAATTATTGACACATAAAATCCCAGCAAGATGCAATTGTCCTGTTGCTCATGGTGTGTTAGAAATCTCAGACATGATTGGTTTCTTTAAATATAGGTGTTAGTATTTAAATATAGTTAGTTCCTAATGAAAATAAGATCTAGATACTCTTCATGTTATAAGTACCAGCAGTGCCTTAACTAGGCATGCAGTCTTCAGTTAAATCTTTTAACATATAGTCAGTATACTCTTAGAAAAATTGATTTGCTATTTCATATACCTCAGCAGTAGAAAGTGCTTCTCTCTTGCTAAGTACAGGTACAAGGACACATACTCAGGTAGGACCCATTCTGATAGATTTAAAGAGCACTTAACACTCATTGATTTCATTAGGTCCTTGAGTTCAATAGACCTTTCTGTGTATTCAGCTATGCACTTGATTGCCCTCTTGGTGTGTACAGTACTAAAAACCTGGACCTCAGTATAGATGGGTAGGTTTTATATGAGTAGTACTCACCATTCATCTTAATTTGAACTCTCTTCTGTCAAAATAGACTAGCAATGGAACACCATGAACCTCATAGCTGGATAGATGTGCATTGGCATTGTGGCAAAGAAAGAATGGCTGCTTTTACACATAATACTAAGTCATACTTTAGGGTCACAAGGATGAGCTGCAACAAGGTTCATGTTCAAACACTATCTCTCTCCACAATCCAGCAGAGCTGTTAGGACCAATTTGAAAAGTTTCACTTCTGCTTTAAATCGACTGCAGTTTGTTATGATATCTGACTTGATACAAACAGCAATTATTCTTAGCTATGATTAATGGAAGCAAAGCCAATTTCAAGCCATAGTTTATGAAACGGGCTTATTTTTACTAATGATGGTTAAGCTTAACCACAACTTAAGATTTGGGTGTAACACTAAATTGGCTCCTCTAAAATGGAAGAAGAAGCTCTGAATTATCTTCTCATAGTTGAACTGGAGCGGTGCAGACTGGAGTTTAACTCCTTCTTCTGTGACGAAAACCCCTTTTCTGAAGTTGGTATTTGCTTGACCCAAGGGAATCCTGAAAGCTGTATAGAGGAAGGATTTTTCTCAGGATGATAGCAAGAACAAACAATTAAATTAACCCTCCATGCTGTGATTCTGATCATTTTTAAATTTCACATTCATCTAGGTTAGCCTTTACTTGATAACACTGTGCATCATATCTGGAGCTATTGACTGGTAGAGGGGAGCACCTCTACCCTATCCTACTTCCAGACAGGGGATATTAGAAATTGAGATTCCTGATTTATCATTCTTGAGTGTCTTTTTAAAGACTGTTTTACTTTCTAACTCAGAGGACAGGTGCAGTTTAAGCATTTGGCATTTCATTATTTTTCTAAAAGATTATTAACCTATTTGTATCCTGCCATATAGGGCAGTATATAAGTGTCAGGGCAGTGTATAAGTAAAGCCAATGTTAATAAGTTAGAGCAATTTTAAACAATAAAAATTATTTAAATAGATTAAAAATGCATTAAACATATTAACAAGTTAATACAGCCTTAAAAGCTTAAAACGGTTCAAACACACTTGCAGAGTCAGTTCAAACACACTTGCAGAGTACTTTGTAGTAAAATTACTTAGGCCCAAAAATCTTAATAAGCCTCCAGATTTTTACTTGGCTCCTAAATGCAAGCAATGTTCATGCCAATCAGGGCTCGCAAGGGGAGGGATGTTCCAAAACTGGGGTGTTGTGTCTGAGAAAGCCCTTTCCCATGTCCTCACACAAAGTATTGACCTCACTGCTGAGTCACAGGGGAGGACCCCACCATCACCCACTCCTAGATTTCAGTCCAGCATATCTAAGAAGAGATTCCAAACCACTGAGATCTTTAAATGTCACCACAAGCACCTTGAATTCAGACAGAAGCAGATTAGCAATGAGTGCAATTCTTTTGATACTGGCATTATAGGTGGAGCATTCCTTATCTGGAAATTCCAAAGCCTCTGAAGATCAAAACTTTTGCTGCCAGCCACCAGCATCCACCTTTGAGGCCACAGCCATGACACTCTTGTCTGATCATCCCTCAGATCCTCAGTCTCTCTCCAGCCTTGTGTCCCATACGCAGTACAAATAGCAAACGAAAAAGATGTGAGGCTGGAGAGAGACACAAGTCTGGAGAGGCATGCAAGGATCTGTGAAATGGTGGGAAGCCACACATAATGCTTGGCATGAATTGATGGCGGTAGTGCTTTTGCTTGTTTGTTCATGGGCTCCCCTGAGATGATCTATACAGTATGCTATTCTATGTATTTGCAAATGTAGGCATTCTAAAATCCCAAAAAGTCTGAAATATAAAACATTTCTGGTCACAGCCATTTCAGATAAGGAATACTAAAATTGTACGTGGTGTCTGTAGGATATTGTGGTCATATTATAAACCTTATGGGCAGTCAGTATTCTTTGGGGAAACAAAATTCATAAACATGGTAATTTTTTCTTTTTTCTTTCTTTCTTTTTCTTTTTTGCAAGAACTTAAATATTCAACATTAAAGTTTTGCAGATCGATTGAAAATACTGTGCCACTTTTCCCACCTCACAATCACCAAGTGGGTTTTAAATTATTGCATGGCCATCTTCATTCCGCTGCTTTTACCAAACCATTAGTGCCTAAATAGGTTCATTTTATTCAGGTTTCAAAACCATTTTATCCCGTCCTACCCCTGGTTACACTTGTTAGAAGTTACCCCAATTTTCACTGTAATCTTCAAATTCTACATATAAAATAATGTTTTAAATGTCTGCATCTCATTGCAGACATTGAACTCACTGAACACTGAGGATGAATTGTTTCCTGACTGTGCAAAACTAAGACCTAAGCTTTTGAAAGAGAAGCCTTTTCTCCTTTTTGACATGGCCTAGTCAGTCCCTTGTCCTTTCTGTTCATCATCATGACTGACTGGACCTGTGAGCTGAGGAGAAGTCGGGCAGCAAAAATCGAAGGTGCAACACTCAGGTCTTCTGGTCTAGTTTTCTTCCCCGAGAGGGTGCACCATAAGATATCTCATAAATCTTAGTGCAGACAATTATGTAACATGTTCTCCAGAGCACTTTGAATTCACGAGGAATAGGAACCAACCAAAGCAGAGCCAGGCCAGCTTGGTTTCTTGATTGGCCTGATGCTTTTGGCATCTCTTGTTGTGGTCAAGGAAAGGAAAGTTTTGCTGGATAAGATAGAAGAGTTCATATAATCCACCAGAAGTGGCAGGCTTGATCCCCAGAACTATCACTAGACACAACTAACATCTACCGCAGCAGACCACTTGACAAGTACATTCCATCACCATTTCTCTTTAGTCATGGCCAGTGTTTCCAGGTTTCATTGACCTCTACCTACCACTGCAAAGGAAAGTCAAGGGTTTCTTCTGCAGAACTTCTTCCAGCATCACCATGGGATTTTATTAAGTTAAGCAGCAGTTCCAGCAGGTAACTAAATCAGATATGAAGAGATCACCCTATTTTTACCCAAGAGCCTTGCATTACCCAGAACCTGCTCTGAGGGACACCTCCCCTGGGCCCAAGTGCTCAGAGATAACAAGATTCCAACATCCAGCAAAAATGCCAGGGGAAATGGTTGCAGTGTATTCCCAGAAGGCCACCATGCAAAGGCAGACAAATCCTTGCCTATTCATCCTCTGGTTTTCAAAGTAGCACAGGACTACTTTGCTGTAAGCCATGTGATCTGCACTGTGTACTCAGATATGTTCATATATCCAAATCCATTGTTTACTGTACAGCTGGAGGGAACAGGTTTTTTCTTTCCTCTAGCCTGGTCAAATGGCCAGGGCAAAGTGTGGAAACAACAAGATTATCAAGCTTAGATAATCAGATCTAAGAGTAAACCATGGTTTAAGTCAAGCCAAGATTTGTAAATCAGCTTCAAATTGTAGTTTAAACTGATAATTTGTCAAACTAAAGCAAGCATGGTTAATTGCCTGATCAAGTTTGGGTATACAAACAACCACAGTTCACACAAACAGAACTGGTTGGTGCAGACTAGGCCAATGTGTTAAGATATTGTGGGATGAAAAATATTAAATATTACTGATTTATAGTTTTCGTTTATTAAAGTGTCATTTATCTTACGTTTCCTTCACTATCTTCATAGGCATTTGTAGTGGGGTTTTGGTCATATTAATGAAACAGTTTAAAAGTAGATGTTTAATCTACTAAAAAATCTCCCTGCAAATGAAGCATTTGATGTAAAAATATTCTGTCACCACACCTGAGATTTCCACTTTCAGTGAAGTTGAAAAGTATGTGTGTTTTTCTGTTTGCTTTGTCCTCAAGTTTAGGACCTGAACAGTAGTGTTACATGTGTGTCTTCTGTTACAGATACATATATTGTGATGAAATTGATTTGGCTGCTGATACCGTTCTGGCAACTCTTTATGCAGCCAAGAAGTACATCGTTCCCCATCTTGCCCGAGCATGTGTTAACTTTCTAGAGACAAGCCTGAGTGCAAAAAATGCTTGTGTGCTCCTCTCCCAGAGCTGCTTATTTGAGGAACCAGACTTGACGGAGCGGTGTTGGGAAGTAATTGATGCCCAGGCAGAGCTGGCTTTGAAATCTGAAGGGTTCTGTGACATTGATTTTCAGACACTTGAAAGCATTCTCCAAAGGGAGACCCTGAATGCCAAAGAGATTGTGGTTTTTGAAGCTGCTCTTAACTGGGCGGAAATAGAGTGTCAACGGCAAGAATTGCCTGCCACTATAGAAAACAAGCGCAAAGTCCTTGGGAAGGCACTCTATCTCATTCGCATCCCCACGATGGCTCTTGATGACTTTGCAAATGGTGCTGCTCAATCGGGTATTCTGACCCTCAACGAAACAAATGACATCTTCCTTTGGTACACAGCTGCCAAGAAACCAGAGCTGCAGTTTGTGAGCACTGCCCGGAAGGGCCTTGTTCCCCAGCGCTGCCATCGCTTTCAATCTTGTGCCTACCGCAGCAACCAGTGGCGCTACAGAGGTCGTTGTGACAGCATACAGTTTGCAGTTGACAAGAGAGTTTTCATTGCTGGCTTTGGACTCTATGGCTCTAGCTGTGGATCGGCAGAATACAGTGCAAAGATTGAACTCAAACGACAAGGTGTAATCCTAGGGCAAAACTTGAGCAAATATTTCTCAGATGGATCTAGCAACACATTCCCAGTGTGGTTTGAGTATCCAGTACAGATTGAGCCAGATACCTTTTACACAGCAAGTGTAATTCTGGATGGTAATGAACTCAGCTATTTTGGACAGGAAGGGATGACAGAAGTTCAGTGTGGCAAAGTAACTGTGCAATTCCAGTGCTCTTCAGACAGTACCAATGGCACAGGGGTTCAGGGAGGGCAGATTCCAGAACTCATCTTTTATGCCTGAAAGAAGATGGGTTTCTGAACAAGGAGAGTGTGGTTCTGTGATGTGTATGTCTGGTTCAGATCTATATGATGCTTAGCTTGTCGTCTGCAGGTATGTGGTCAATACAGGTAATGCATTCCTAAATGCATTGAACAGTGTAACATACACTGTACTTTTATAGCCTAAATGTAATAATGTTCTTTTACTGGAAGTTCCCATGAGAGAAAAATAACCTAGCAAATTAAAGGCCATAGTTTCTCAGCCATACCATAAGTGGGATGGCCTTATTAGGAATAGGAAAGCAAGTAGATGTCCTGTGTTAAGGGCCAATCTTCTTGCTCTTCAGTTTCTAACTTGCTACTTTTCCCTGTTTTTTTTATTTATGTTTTTGTTCCTTCCATGTAGAAGACCTTTCAGGCATCTCAAGCTTAAAGGTAGTTTTAGCCTCCAGCTATTTGGTTGTCCCTTATACTTTGGCTTGATGCCGATTTAGCAGCAGTGCTACCTCTGGATTCAAGTTAGCTTGAAAGTCTTGAAAGTCTTCCAGATGGACTTATCTAGAGTCCTCCTGCACATGCTGCTTAGATGTTGGAGAAGTCTGTTAAATGAAATGACCTACATCTTTCCACGCAACTGAAACAAATAAACAAACAAGGGGCTCTCATACTTTTTTTGTGAATAGCAACAACAAAAAACCTACCATTTCAGGGAGCAAAGTGGTATATGCATAGCTGCTCTTTGCTCCAATACCATTCTCCAAAACTATTTTCCAGACCCATTTCATAAAGTCTGGGAATAGTGACATCTATACTTCACCTGCTTGCCTGGTATTGCACTAATTAGAGCTTGGGTAAATTACTTCTGTAACACCAACTCTCAGAATCCTCCAGCCTGCATGGCCAATTCTGGGAGGGATTCTGGAAGTTGCAGTCCCCAAACAGTGACTTTTCCAAGCTCTGGCACTAATGCATTGAAATGAGTAGTGTTTACAGCATTGCAGTGCCTCGGTAACAATAGCTCCTTGCTTTTACAAAGAGTGTTTCCCCATTTAATCAAGCTCAGCACACATTATACTTGCTGGCTTTTATGGGTTCAGTCCCTTTTCCATTAAATCAGACAATCTGAAGCAAAAAGGAGATAATTAATTCTGTGGGTTTTATTATCCCAATGATAGTTTGGAAAGTGTAGTATGAGATTTATTTTCCCATCTGAATTTACTTTTTTTAAAAAATAGACATGCTTGGAGAATTATATTGCTATAAATTGCTATGGAATGTATTAGTTCTCTTCCGACATTTTGTTTCTCCTTTAACTCAGACCTGAATATTAATGCTACCCAAATTAAATTAACTAATTGAGCAATTAAAAGGGGAGAAGTGAGTAGGTTCCACTTCTCCATTTCTGGGGAAGTGCCCAGCCTAGATATAATATAGCTGTGTATGTAACATTTTTTTTGAGGGGTATTGACTCCAGATTTCTAGAATTTACGAATTTTTCCAATTATTGTATATCTGTGGGATCTGACAGTAACATGTCTGGTATGACTGCTGCTTGTAAGTTTCTTATCAGCTGCTGGATGCTGCGTTTTAGTCCAGCTGTAAATGTTTGCTTTGCTCTGGGTACCGTTAACTACTGCACAGCCTAGAATCACTGTTACAATGAATCGCTAAAATATTTTAATTTAGCTATTTATAAACTACAGTTTATGGGTAGGTTTTGGAGTTTTATGTGATTATAATGAAATTGGTATCTAGCAGCACTGCAAAGAAATGAACATTTGTGGCTTATATTTTGCGATTTTCATTCAGATCTGAATTTCATTTTTTCATTGTCCAGAAGCACATTTTTAAAATTGGTTGTCAGGTTTCCTGTAGAACTAACTGCATTATTGGCACGAAAGTGCTTCAGGCTGCCCAACAGTAAAATAAATAAATAAAGGAAAAGAAAGGAGGGGAAAAGAAAAGAAATGAGTATGACTAAGTGATATAGAACAATTTTATTCCAGAAAAAAAGCACACTTTCATAAAGGTAACACATAACTCTTTGTGATAGCAAGTTGTTTAATGTCATATTCCAAAGCCAATTTGTCCCAGTTTTCTAGCTGCAAAGGGGATTTACAATTTCCCTCCTCCTGCCACCATTTTAAGCTGAGAAGAAAGTGGTTTCATAGCTAAGCAAGCATGAATCTTCATATTATATTGTTCATGTGCTCATGGGCTTAAACATGTAATTTAACCATTAGGTTAATTTTTAAAAAAATTGTGGCTTTCCCTAACACCCACAAACATGCACACACACAGTTTAGATCTGCTTAATGTCTTTTACACTAAATAATGTTACCTGCTGGAATCAGGGCTGTTAGTAGGTATTTAAGTACCATTAAGTATCAGCAGTGTCCAAAATACAGTTTGGAATTACCACTTAAATTGGACAGGAGAAACCTTAACACTGAAACCAGCCATTTGTCATACACATGGAATGCAAAGAAAAGTGTGTGCTATTCTTCAAGAAAAAAATGTTATTCTGCCTTTTTTAATTATTTCAAATAATATAATATAGAACAATATAATACCAGCAGTGCAAATACTCCCAGAATGTATAGGATGGAATGGGAGTCATGCAGCTCTAAAGATATTGTTGGACTACAACTCCCAGCATTCTACATTATTGGCTATGCTAAGCTAGGGGAGCTGGGAGTGGCAGTTCAAGAGTACCTGGAAGTCTGTACAATCCTACCTTGATGTGGAGTTAACTTTTTAAACTTTATTTTGTAGCAAGTAAAACACAAAAACACAACAAAAGTACAGAAAAATAAAAAAATAAACTGTACAGTAATATACTACCAAGAAAAATGGTTGCAAATATTAAACTAGATTACAAAACAACTACAAAAATAAAAATAACTGAAAACTGGTTCCCGCCCTTGTTGCAAACAGTGAATAATAATCAAACAGTAACAACTAAGTACCGTATATAGCTGCGTATAACACGACTTTTTTACCCCCCCCAAAACTTTTCAAAAGTGGGGGTCGTCTTATACGCCAGGTGCTTCCCCCTGCTCAGAAAGGAGCTCCGCTGCTGCCGCCATTCCTGCCCCCCCAGAGCTTCCCCCGCCCGGAAAGGAGCTCCCCCGCCGTTCCTGCCCCCCCAGAGCTTCCCCCGCCCGGAAAGGAGCTCCCCCGCCGTTCCTGCCCCCCCAGAGCTTCCCCCGCCCGGAAAGGAGCTCCCCCGCCGTTCCTGCCCCCCCAGAGCTTCCCCCGCCCGGAAAGGAGCTCCCCCGCCGTTCCTTCCCCCCAGAGCTTACCCCGCCCGGAAAGGAGCTCCGCCGCCGTTCCTGCCCCCCCAGAGCTTCCCCCGCCCGGAAAGGAGCTCCGCCGCCGTTCCTGCCCCCCCCAGAGCTTCCCCCGCCCGGAAAGGAGCTCCGCCACTGTTCCTGCCCCCCCAGAGCTTCCCCCGCCCGGAAAGGAGCTCCGCCGCCGTTCCTGCCCCCCCAGAGCTTCCCCCGCCCGGAAAGAAGCTCCGCCGCCGTTCCTGCCCCCCCAGAGCTTCCCCTGCCCGAAAAGAAGCTCCGCCGCCGCCAAGGTGAGAGTTCTCAGTCCCACCTTTGTAAAGTCCTCCTCCAGCCATGTGCTCTGCTCCCTTCTCCTTGATACTCTTTATCTGATGCTTGTCCAAATTTTATATGGATTTTGCCCCATTCTAAGAGACTGAAATGCCTTTCCTGAGGCTTAGGTTGCTGCCGAGTTTCCCCCCAGCCCGCGAGACACTTGCAGGCTCGCTGGGGAGGGCAGACCCCGGGTCCGACTCTGAGGAGGCTGCCGCCCCTCCTCCCATGTTTCAGGAAGTTTCAGCAACATTCCGGCAGCTGCTGGAGAAAAACTGCCCAGAAAAACATGCCTCTTTCACTTGTCTGGCCCACCCTTGGTAATAGGATACAGGGGTGGGCCAGACAGGTGAAAGAGGCATCTTTGGAGGGAGGGCTGGGCAGGGAGGGAGAGCTGACCTATCTAAGCAGGCTTTGTATACAACAACCTGCCAGTCACCTGTAAGGTACCTGGCTTGCCGTGATTGGCTGGTTGTTGTATACTGGATACCACATTCAGTCATAAGCATTTTGGTGTGCGTTGGAAGAGGGGTGGTCTTATATGGCGAGTATATCCTAAACTCTATATTTTTACTGGAAAAGTTGGGGGTCATCTTATATGCCAGTCGTCCTATATGCGAGTATATACGGTATTCTTAAATTTAGATTGATGTTAATACTGGTTGCCTATTATTTATTTTCATAGTAAATATAAACCTGTAAGCCTAGTCAGTTAATACAGGGAGCTGACTTTTCAAAGAGATGTAAATTATTATTTAGCCTTGCAGCTAAGAGTCAGTGAGGCTCATGTATTAAGATTCAGAGAAGCAAGACCTGTGTTGAACTTGCTGCTCAGTCATACGTTTTCCTGAGTAGTCCTGGGGCACTCAGGTTCTCTCAGCCAAACTTCTTCACAGAAGGAAGGTTGAGGAGGAAAATTGGTGGGCCATGGATGGACCTTGGACGAAGGGCAGATAAAAATGTAATCAGTGGTATCTGCTAAAAACCCTTAGAGAAAAAGATCCCACAGAGGTTTTTCTCAAACTAGTTTATATTTTCAGAAACCTCCAAGTGCATTGTTTGAGGAAGGAAATAGTGCCCCCCTTCTTCTTCTTCCTCTTCTTCTTCCTTTTTGGCCTTTTATCAGATATATACAGGACAGGTTCCAGATTTGGCTCACAGGGCATTTCTGATGCCCTGTACTCTTCTTGGCCTCTAGATGGCATATGGACACTGCTCCTTTGATGCCCATTGAAACCCATTGTCCCTTGGTAGCTGCATGGAGCACCTTAAATGTGAATGGCTGCCATCTTTTTTCCTATGGAACTGTAAGTAGTCTGGAGCTCAGCTGGGGAGAGGAGTAGATTAGGCTTCAGTTGCAATGTTCAGCCTCTCTTTATACAGAGACACAGAGATGGACTGCATCCTCTCTCAGCGACTGTTCTCTTATTCATCATAATGACTGGGCTTTTGCCACTTTGCTCCTGGAAGCAGAAGTGAAAGTCACAGAACATGTTTCCACCAAGCTGTGAGTAAATATTTAGTCTTAACGTTGTGAGCAGCTCTTAGGAGGTAGTACAGTGGGAAATTAAATACCCTTTTTGGCTGTGCATTTCAGTACACCACATCCTTTATGACACATGTATAATGCCAGTGACACTGAAATATATTAGCAGAATGTTTAAAGTGATAGCACATTACCTTTACAGTAATATTAAAAATGCAGTGAGAGATAAGTTACTTCTCATTGACAGTTCTGAGACTGATGGCATGAGCCACTTAAGATGATCAAAAAGAGTTGCCTGTGTTAATAATAATAACAACTGCTACTGCAACTGTACCTAAGATGAGTTCATGGCTTAAATAATGTGTTAAATTTGGTTTCAATTGGGTAACAGTTGTTTAAAAAAAAGTAATTTGCATTCAAGATACAGTCATATTTTAAAAAGCATCTCAGTAACATGAAGACTAAAAAGGGTTTTTATAAGAGCACTCCTCTGTGATTTGTGAATCAGTATCTTAGAGTATATGATGCTTCTGACACCACTGAATATTTGTCTCTGGTGCACGTGATCGCACGCCTCTCCACACAATCCTTTGTGTGTCTACTCAGAAAGAAATCTCATTGAGTTGCCTGGGCTTTAGTCTGAAACAAGTATGTATGAGATTGGAGTCTTGAGGTCTAAGCTGTGTGTTAAATAACTTTTGGCAGTTTTCAGTTTAAATCTTTTGCAAATTGCACTGAAATCTGGAGTCATTTCTAATGCAAATTATTATTTACTATCTTCAGTATGCATGGCCTTCCTTTCTGCCACCAGATTGCAAGGTGTCAAACAATCAGATGAAAGCAATACTGGATAACCAAACAAAACAAAACACAATAAGAAAACTACAGAGCACTGTACAAAGAGCTAAAACAAAAAAGCAGTAGCAGTATTTAAGAACATAAAGATGGCTACACTGCTAAAACATGCTAGACTAAAACTGCATTTGCTGCCCATCAGCAAACAAGCAGTGATGGAGCCAGGCAGATCTCCCTTGTGAGGCTGTTGAAAGGAATGACTGTAGAAAATAGCTGTGTAATCAAAATGAAAGTCCAGAGTACTAACATATTGATCACTAGATACTGTGGGAATTTGCGGTGGGGTGGGGGCTGTGTGTTTTGTTTTGTTGCACAAAGAATCAAGTGGGAAGCCTGCATTTTCTGAGTATACTTTAAAAACAAGCTTTCAGCCTGTGTTTTGAAAATAACCCATTTCATTTGGTCATATTTTTCCATCTGAAGTATCAATCAAACTGGTATTATTAAGGAGGAGATAGTGAAGGCTTGTAGATTTGCACTGACTCACTTAGACCAGGTGTGTGTAAGTTCAGAGGGACAGGTTTTGCTCCTGGGACTTAGTGGACTGCCAAAAATGCCCAAAAGATGGGGGGAGGGAGACCTGGGAGTGATTGGAAGTCTACTTCTGATCTTGAAAAATGGGTATTTCTTGGTATAAAGTGTGGGGGGTGGGTGAGTGTTAAGCAGTGAGTTGTAGCTTCTAGATCCTCTAATAGCAGTCACTCACCTTTTTCCAAGAAAACAAAATAGCCAGGATATGGGTGGGAATTGGAAGGACCTAAGAGTCACCAAAATGGCCTTAGGCCAGGCCACAAGGGATACTGAAACCACATTTTGTTCATCCCTGACTTAGACTCCAAACAATAGCTACCCTCCAGGGAGCAATCTGATATGAGTCTTGGGCACATAACACCCTGTCTGGATAGAGTATAATCAAACTTGGTGGCCTGTACCAACCACATTTGCTTGAACTGAGATTCTTTCTGACTCCAGGATATATTCATGACCTAAGGAAAGGTGGCATAGAGCACTATGCTTTGCATGTGGAAGATCCTAGAATCAGTCCCTCCCACCTGAAACCCTGGAGAATTAATGCCAGTCAGTGTGTACTTAGATAAAAAGATAGATGAACCACTACAAAGCAGCATTCAATGCTCCTAAGGGTGATGAAACTGTCAGCAGGGTACCTTGCCCCCAAAGATTCAAAAGTGCAAGGACAAAATTCACTTTAGAATAAATTAAGTGTTTGGTAGAATACACCAAATTAAAATTAATTAGAGCATCATTATTCAGGGTGTCTCAAATGCACAAATGCCCCAGTGCATATGTAAGGGGGGCTGTGTGTGAGAGAAAGAGAGAAACAGAGGGAATGGACTTCATTTTGTGTGAGAAAGAGCACAAATGGCTTCCACTATTCTCTTCCATGAGCAAAGGCATGTACCATTTATCAGTGGAGAATCTATATGCTGACATTAAGCATTTCTCTGTATACAGAAAGTTTGTGCACATATGGGGACTTTCTGTCACATGCTAGACCTTGGAATAGTAAATCCGTAAAAGAAGTGCTCTGTAGCTGCTACTAGGGACAGAAGTTAACATGAACACTAGTTCAGTTTTTGCATTTAGCTTTAACTATACTGTTAAGGTAGGCATTCTTCACCACATCACCATAAATTTACTGAAAGTTTTTGGCCAGATGGCAGTGAATCAGGCCTTTTAATTCTGTTCATGTTTTCCATGACCCAAAGTGGATTGGGCACGTTAAAATCTAAGTATGTTGCCTTAAATTATTTGCCAAGTCAGCTTAAGGCTGCTAGCATCAAACTGTTTGCTTGGGAAGTAACTCACAGAATTAGATGATTGTTCCCAAATGAGAATTTAGCATCCTAAGTGGAAAAGTAATGTCCTAAATGTATGTATTCCTGCATATATTGGTTTATTCTTCTAAAGTGCTGGACAGATATTTATTTGACAATAAAACCCCTGTGATACAAGATAATATTAGGGGTGCTATTATAATGCCTAACATCTCATTGCAGGGTGAGCTGGAAGGAGAAGAGAAATTCTGGATTTGTGGTGTAATATACTTTAAGCATATCTGACATAATATTTAAGTAAATGTTCTAATTTCTAGAGTATGTATTGCACTGATTATTATTATTATTATTATTATTATTATTATTATTATTATTATTATTATTATTATTATTATTTTTGTTAAAGTTCCGTTATTTCTGACACAACTGCATCTGGTTGTGTTTGGACCAGTGCTTGACTATTGCAACTGATGGCATTATTTATGAAGGAAAGATATATATATATACATATATATATAAATATGAAGTACCTCAAGTTGAATGTTATCGTACTGTATCTTTAATGTAACAGTGCTGAATTTTAGTAGACACATGAATGTGTATAATCACATTTAAAAGACAAATAAAAATTGAACTTGTTCTTAAGTTGTTTCCTAGTCTACTTCTGAAACCTTGGTGAATCAATGGGGTCGTCACTATAAAGAGATGTTTTTGGCTCACATTTCCACTTTTTTTTCATGGATCCCAGCATTTATGCAGAAATATCTATTGAAGGGAAATAACAATAACAATAGCCTAGACCTATTTGTGAAGTTGCAAGTAAAGAAAGAACAGTGAGCCCCTTGTTTTCATTAAAAGCTGGAAGTAAGCAGAGAAGATACCAAGGAGATGGTTGTGTTTGAGCTCTGCAGAAGTGTTCAAAGGCTAGATCCAACCCCACCCTATTTCATGAGCAAAATCACTTTTGCATGCATAGAGAGGTGGCATTTTCTTCTAGTGGCTGCCCCTTATGTCATTGGGCGCTGCATTGGAAGGTTTCCGCAAATTGAGGCAGATTGAGGCAGGTCCTCATTTACTGCCACAGTTGATGCCACCTCTGCTTGCTCACAGTCTCTCCAGCTCTTCTAGTCCCTGTTGAAGAGGCTAGGGAGGGAATGAAGGAAGTTGTATGACACTGGGCAACTTGATCAATCATTGTTCAGATCTCTTTGGTTCCTTTGCTCACTATTGGTTCTGGATGTTGTGAGACCTGGTGTGGGCACGCCTTCTTTATAAAAAGAACAATAGTCTTAAAATTATTTATGTGAACTACAGTGGAACATCCCTGCTGCCAGTTGCTCACTCTCCCTGCCACCAGTAGTAGGAGCAAAGAAGGATTAATAACCAAGGATCTCAGTGCGAACTGCAAGCACTGAATCACACAGATCCCCTGTGGTTTTTGTTTTGTTTTTGTCGGATACACCTTGCAGTTGAGAAGGGGAAGAACACCCTCTGGGAAGGAACAGGGGCTGCTGATGCCAAGAATTGCCACTGAATATTCTGGGACAAGAGGAGCATATGGTTATGTTTTTAAAGGAAAACCCAAAAACACGTACTGTAGCCATCAGCACCATTTCCTTTGTCTGGAAGAGTCTTGAAATTGGCCTCTGTATTCCTGAACAAGTAACTGAGGCACACAATTACCACTTTGTTCCTGTTCCTAGCCTTTCCTAGAGGTTCTTGTATTTTCTAACAATTCAGAATGGGTGGGGAAAAAACGTAAGCTCAAACACAGATGAAATTCTTTTAAAAAAGAATAATCACTGCCCTCAGTTGTCTTCTGAAATGCAAATTGTTTTTCCCTGGCGTTATGGATTGTTGCTGTCAAGTCATTTCCAACTTATGTTGACCCTAACATCACAGGGTTTTCTTGGCAGAATTTGTTCAGAGAGGGTTCCCCTTTCCCTTTCTGTGAGGCTGAGAGAGCGTGACTTGCCCAAAGTCACCCAGTGAGTTTCCATGGCTAAGGTGGATTTGAACCCTGGTCACCTAGTGTACTAGACCAACACTCAAAACTATTACACCACACTGGTTTATCACTATGCATACATGTCCAGGCTAGGACTCAGTGAAAACAAAGGCAATACAGTAAACTGAAAACAGAAGATTCCCACTCTGTTTTATATGCCTTTAAGTGGGGCATGTGGTTTGTGTGTTACTGGAATGATGGCATCATCTTACTGGCAAGGGTAAAATACATACAAATGATATTGTTTGGGCAAGAGTTGCATTGGTGGGCTTTCCCTACCTCTTGACATAGATTGCAGAAAGTACCTTCACATTGAAGTGCTCATGCTGTGAGATATACTTCTCCAGCGAGGGAAAGCAGTCCCAAATCAGAGACTACTGTCTAAAAAGGGTTTTCCTGATGCAGTTTATATAATGGCTCTGAACAACATGAGATTATCAGTGGGTAAACAAACAAAGATCATGCTGAGGTCTTAGGTATACCATGGGAAGCAAAATCAAAAATTAAGAATATTTTGGAAGTCAAAAGACAATTGCTTTATTTTATATTTGCCAGCTTCCACCACCTCCACCTTTAGAGAAGATGCTAGAATTTCTTAACATATACAAAAGAATAAAGTCAAAGTAAAGGTTCAGTCTAGAAAGGAAAGTGGTATTTTTCTTGCAGAGTTGAGAGCTGTTATGTTAAAAGGCATAGCCTTCCTAGAAGCCCAGCAAAATTTTTGAATTAAGCCATTAGTGAAACTGCATTAATAGGAATTTTACTGTAGGATGTATGACCTTGTAAGAAAGGAGGAAACAAGCTCTGCACCCCAGATATACATTATAGCAGTAAATTCAATATATGTACCTTAGAAACAAGCCCAATAGCTTTAGTTCACTTAAATCCACAACGGTCTCATTAGTTGTTGCAGATTCATCAAACTTAAGGGTCCCTGAACATAACATGCACTACTAGTACTCTGAGACTAAACTGTCATAAAATATCCACTGTGCTTACAGTCTTATTACCATGCTTGCCTAGAACATGTATGCAGCTTGGAAAAGTTACTTTTTGAGACTACAGCTCCCAGAATTCTGGTGGCCATGGTGTGGGAAATTTCAGGGAACTGTAGTCCAAAAATGCAACTTTTCTCCACAATGTGTACATTTTCAAATTACTATGGTTTCTGTGTTCAGGAAGTAGTCCCTTTCTCAAAATAAATGAATGGGAGATTTTAGCTCAAACATGCAAGGCATACAGAAAGTAGATCAAGATCTACTGCTAGATCTCTAGATGATTTGCAGTGATTTACAGTGAGTCTGGTGTCCAATTGTTTAACAGCAGCAACAACAAAAGGGCTCACCCCACCTTCCCAAATTAAGTGGCTGAGATGATGTAAGCTCGAAGGAGAATAAACATTTGTGTGTGATAGACTCTGTGTGTGAACATCAGTTCTAGTATTGATCCGATGTATAGATTCCTGGGCTGAGCATGCTCTCAGGATCAGATGCCGTCTTCTACTGTTCCTTGTCCAACTTCATGAGCTACTGTTTTGTACCTTGGTGGACTTCACCATTCTCATGAAAAACAAAATATATTCTATAAGCCAAAAGTCCTCCAACCCTTCTGCCAGTGATCTCCATTGGGATCCTGGATCTATTCCACTTGTGGAGACGATGCCTGTCTATCAAGCAGAGCTAACCCGGAGCAGTACTATTAATTTTTTTAAAAAAGGGGGGAGGGCTCAGTGTTAGCTTAACATAGGGTCAAAATCTATGTGGAAGGGCAGTCTTGTAAGTACGCAAGGGAGCAACAGAGATGAGCTCAGAAATTTCCAGAAACGGACTTTGATTGAAAAATTATAACAAATGGCAATATAACGAATAACCAAAGGTTGCACCAAGAAAAGAGAGAGCCAGATGGGTAAGAGAACTGGGATAACTGCTACACAGGGAAGTGCTCGGTTGATAACGAGCAGCTTTCAGGCCAAGGAAAGCCAATGTGGGAATGAGAAAACTGATGAAGCTACAGTCTATCTTCCCTTTCTTATGCCCTGTTTGAAACAGAAGGAGAGGATGGTATAAAGGGTAAAAAGAAGGCAAAAATAAGGGACTTGCCTTGGCAAAGCTTTACCAAGTGTATTCTAGTGGAACTGGGAATGCATGAAAACAGTACCAAAAGCTGAGCCTCTAGTCTAAGATTACATTTGTCACAGCATGACTCCTTTCTTGAATCACCTGAAGTTTTCTGAGATTCAGAACTGCAAGAATGATCATTCAGATGTGGACAAAGGATTTGAAATTCAATTTAAGGTATGATTTAAAAGTTTTTTAAAATAAGATAATGTATAGATGGTATTTAACTACAGAAAAAAATTCTAAAATACATAAAGGTTCTTCAACTAGATATTGGAAATGTAATCAACTTAAAGGGCCCTTTTTCATGTGTGTTGGACTTGTAACAAAGTAAAGAAGTATTGGTTGATGATATACCAAATGATGGAGAAAATGTTGAAAATAAAGATTCAGCTGACACCAGAACTGTTTCTCCTGGGACTGATAGATGACAAGCTGAGCAAAGATTGCATTAAAATTATAAAATATATGACCGTTGCAGTGAGAATTTTATATGCCCAGAAATAGATTCAGTGATCTCATCACAAGAAGAGTGGATGCTGAAGTTTCTGAGTATGGTGGAAATGGACAAAGGGCATGGACAAACTTTGTTAAGAGATCATTTTATTATTGAATATTAAAAACACTGGGAGAGAGTTATCTCATTATTAGTGTTGACTGAAGGAAGACAAGCTATAAGAGGTTTTGACTGAAGAATAAAGTTAGATCAATGCTGATAGAACTGTTTTCTGTTTGTTCCAGTAGATACTTGATGGAGCTTGGATAAAATTATAATCATCTGAAATAGTAATATCTATAAGAAAGAGAATTAATAGTTATGATTATCGAGATACTGGATTATAGGATAAATAGCAACTATTGTCTGGGAAGTAGGAAGTCAATTTTTTTTAACTCTAGTCATGTCTATGTTTTGTTTGAAGATTGTAATTTTATTATATTGCAACTGTAGGTTTTAATATTTTTTTTAAAAAACCCAATCATTCTGCCAGGACCTCCCAGAACTGGTCAAGCAGAGTTTCTTCTGTTTGGTCCGTGGTTTCTAAGACAGCTATAGCAGCGGGTGACTACAGGCCCACAGAAAAAGTTGGATGGCCCTGAGAATTTCAGAAAGGGTTCAAGAAGTAGACAGGATGGTTGTATTGGATTGGAGGGGGGCGGGAAACAGTACATAATACTGTTTATTAGTCAAGTTTATTCTGAATGGTGCTCAGGAGACCATTAGACTGAAGTGATGCAGTCAATCTTACCATTCTTCCACCATTTTCTAATTCTAGTGTAGACCAGAACTCAGTGAATAAAACAATTTGAGAAATAGAATTTAGAAGGCTGTTCCAGCCAGAAAGTAGGACTGTTATACCAAGGGCAGAGGGAGGTGACTTGTTGTTCTAGGAATGGTACATTCCATCTTACATACAGCCACTGAATTTCAATGAGAAGGTGAAAAATAGAAGGAAAGAGAGAATAAAAGTAACAAACTGAAATTTCTTAACTAGCCACAGTCCAGTTTTCAGCACACTTTTTGAAATCAAATTCCCAGAAATGAAGCTCCAAATGAAACGCTGATGAGAGCATGACGTGATCTGGAAAGGAACTGGTAATAATTACACCTTGAGAACTAAAAGTGATATCTAATAGAAAAAGATACCTTGGGGAACAATGCTGAAATAGGATAAAAAACGATGGATTAATAGGTTTTCTACATCTCTAATTTCTATGTTCCAGTACAGAGAGTCAGGAGAATAGGAGAGAGATACAAGGAGGGGGCTCAGCACCATATGTTCAGGAGCTGATAAGGGTACTTACATAAATAGAAAGAGAATTTGGACAGCCAAATAAAATCCATATATAATGTAACAAAGCAAATCTCTGCTGTTTGTCATGCTCCTGGAAAGAGTGGGCAGGTGACACCTGCTCTTGTTGAGCTCCTGCTAAGACACCCTAGTTAGAGAAGCAAATTACCCAAGGAAGGGCAGAATGAAAAGCTCTTTCAGAGGTCATTAGTGGAACTGGTTTTGTCAATGCAGCACTTGATTGGAGAGAGACAGAAAATTACAGGGCTTTGATTGTAGAGGGGAAGCTTTTAACTGCTTCCTGCTGTTCTGTCGTTTGGTGCTAGCCCCAAGTGGCCAAATTAAATTTGTGTCATGTTTCCAATTCCCTGACCACAAATCACTCTCTTTCAAGCTAGTATTTTATAAAAAGAAAGAAAGAAAAAGACAAGAAAGTTTGCACTTGGTAAGAAGTTGAGTCACTAAATAGTCATTCAAAAAGCTTGGGAGGGGTTTTGTGAAGTACCACCAAATGATCTAAACAGGGTTTCTTTTGTTTTCAGCTTGTCAGTGATATATTTGGTAACCTCCTTTCCTTCAACTAAATTCAAAAGATTCTGCTCTTCAAATCTGCAGCATGAGTGAGCTGTAATTTGTTTCTGGCTGCTACATTGTCAATGACTATTTTCAGGAAAAGGAAATACTTGGGAGCAAGCCATTAGAGTTTCCATTGTACACTGACCAATCTGTGAGGTCAGATTGAATGGGCAATTGCATTATTCCTGCAGGAAGAATGGAGACTGAAAGAAACAAGTGGGCAATAAACCAAGTTTTCTTTCATAGTCATGTTCAAGGTGGATGCATGCAACATTTTTTTTCTCAATTTAGGAGGTAATTTCTCCCCCGCCTTCCCCATTATTTCCTGCTGGATAGCTTCTTGTCTTGTGTGTACTTCCACAAAAGGAGTAGAGGCAATGATGTCACAGAAGAACTCCATTCCCTGGACTTCTACTGCCCAGTTGATTACTTGCTCCTGTTTTTGCAAACCAAGATTCTCTGAGCAGGCAGTACAGACTAGGGTTGAATTAAAATGCCACTTCATTAAGATTTTGGTGGCAAGAAAGATAGTATGAAACAAAAAAAAGTTTCACAAAACACCACTTGGTTACCATGCTCTGCTTCTTTTGTACAAATATAGGCATCTTCTTGTTGCTATGAGCCTTCAAGTCATTTCCAAGTTATGATGACCCTAAGGCAAACCTCTCACAGGATTTTCTGGAACTATGTGTGATGCACCCAAGCTCACCCAGTGGGTTTCTATGATAAAGTGGGAAATTGAACCCTGGTCTCTAGGATTGTAGTCCAGTGCTCAAACCACTATACTATATTGGCTCTGAGGCAATCCCAAACTATCAAGGATCACATACCACCTCTAGTGGTGCTACATGGTCAGACAGCACACCAGATTTAGCTATGTAAAACTGTCATGAAGACAAAGGACAGCAAAAGGAGGAAGCACTGCCAATCAGATTTGGCTATGGAACTGGATAATGAAAACAAATCAACATTGTGGACAACATTTTCCACCACCAGTCAACAAATGAACTTAAAAGAAAACTGCTTGGCTATCCTGCCTTTCACCTCCAAGCAAACCAGAAGGTGTGAATGTTACTGGTACAGCTTTTTTACTGGCCAAATTTTAAAGAAAGGATTCCCTAAAATATGATTTTCATCTTCTGGATCCTATGGCATTCCATCACACTCCAACAACTGTGTAAATATGCTTTATAACCTGAGGTTTTAATATCACTCTGTACTACACCTGAAGAAATGGGTTTATATCAACAAAAGCTCATGCTAAAGTAAAAACCAGTTTGTCTTAAACCTGCTGCTATTTTCCTTTTCCCCTATCCCTTCTTCCTTTGTATGCTAAAATAGGAAGAGAAATATAATTACAAGAGCAAAGCAGAACAGATTACCTCTGTTGCTGGGTCATTTGAAGTTATGCTTGGTAGCTTGCAACATGGATTGAAAACTAGAGTAGAGTTTCCAGAGCTGGAGCCTTACAAAGAGATCACCTTCCATTTCCAGTGTAGTCAAAACTCAGAGGTGTCAGCATCAATTGCTTTGGCAAACTGAGAAATTAATATGGATTGTTGCATTTTGGTAAGTATCTCATTCTGATTCTGATAGTTCATCTTGTTGTCTTGTAATATTTTTGTTTATTTTATAAAAAAATATACCTCACCCTTGAAAAAATATTTTTAATATATATTTTAATTGGATTTTTAAAAGAAATATCATCTAATAATCAAATTGGTTGAATATTTCACATGTCACCAAATACTTGGCTGCAATAGAGTCTGAATATATGTGGACTTCAGCCTTCAGTATGAACTGAAGGGGACAGTGTGACTGGGCTGGTCCACACTTCACTGTAGCCCTGCATAATAAACTAAAGGTAGCATGCTAGGGATATGAGTTTAGATTGAATTAATTTGATCTGCTGAAATGAAACTGGTAAATTTTGTTTTATTTCTTGAAGTAAGTAAGCATCAGTTTTAGAAAGCACACAGAATTAAGTTTTAGTGCCACTGTTGTAAGGCATTGTGTAATAGTACTTTGTGTTGTGGGTCTTCAAGTCATTTCCAACTTATGGCAACCCTAAGGTGAACCTATCATGAGGTTTTCTTGGCAGAATTTGTTCAGAGGCGGTTTGCCTTTGCTTCTCTCTGAGGTTGAGAGAGTATGACTTGCCCAAGATCCTGAGCAGGGATTCAAATTTGTTCTCCTGGAGTCCTGGTCAAACACTCAAATCACTGCACCATGCTGGGTCTCTTGTAATAGTGCTACCAACAGAAAACGCTCAAGAACCTGCACAGTAGGGGTAGCCTTCTGAAAGCTGTTTCTGCAATTGTCACTTTGATCTCATTTCTTTGTGCTCAAGCTTATTTTGATATATGTTTTCTTGAAGGGCCTCTTCTAAACTTAATGCTCATTTCACCACCACCTCTTTTTCCTTTTTGCATGTTATTGTTATCTTTCACTTTGTCCCTTAATTTACCTGTATGTGGTTCTTTTTTCTTTTAAACAGAGTTTTTGACATTCATCTTAATCTTCTTGTCTGTTTACATGTTTCTTCCATTGTTCTTCCCAATCCTTTCATTTCCCTATGAGCTCATGTTCCTAACTGTTAGCGTTTACTGAAGGTTCTCCTGTGACTTGAGGCAAAACGACATACATCCCTCCCTCTACATTTGTGAGTTTGAGCTTCAAAAATTTGATTACTTGTGAGGATGTTCTTGCCTCCCCCCATTCCCTTGTATTTCTCACCCCAGGCTTGCTAGGCTTGTGTTTAAATGGATGGGTTTTTTCCCCCTTTCTGTGTGAGCAAAGCCCCACCACCACTGCTGGAGGTGTGTCCTCTCTCCCATGTGGTTGCACTTTCTGCTGTGTAATGGCTGCTGATTGGTCAGGTGCTCTCTTTGTTCCTACCCCTCCCTTTTCAAAATGGCTGCCAGAAGTAACTAGAAGGGAAGAATTACACCCTTCTCCCTTTGAAAGAAAAGTACCTGTAAGCACTTTACTGTGTTTTTTTCTCCCCTGCCCCTCAATGCTGGGGCCAGAGGCAAAGGAATGGGAGGGGGAGCCCTGGAGGGGAATTGCAGGGGTGGGAGTTATTTGCAATTTTTCCACTTTCGTGAGGGTTCTATGCCCCTAACCCTTGTGAATGTGGAGGCGTGACTGTAGTTCCAATTGCAGAGCAAAATGACAACAACAATAACAACAGCATCAACAGAAATATAAATATCAACTAAAGCAATCATAGAATATTTCAAAAGGTAACCAATAGCAATAATTAAACTCTATCCATAGTGAAAATGGACTGAAACAAAACATTGTTCAAGGTGCATCTAAAAGAAAACAAAGAGGGGTTGAATGTATCACTCCAGAGACGGAATTCCACAAATGGGAAGATACCACTAAAAAGATGTCCAGAGAGATGAGATCCTTATAGAGTAGAGTGGATGAATGTCCTAGATTAGGGGTCATATTGCCCCCCCAACAAAATCTTGGAGGACTGGACCCCCATTTTTTTAGTCAATTCTATTTTCCCTCCAATGTTCCCAAGGTTCATGGAGGACAATTCTGCCTCATTTTGGTGAACTGTAACTGTTGGAAAAAAGCATCACCTTGGCATAAAATGGCCTGGGGAGACCTGAAAATGGGATGAAATTGCTTCCAAAATATTCCGGGGGTGGCATTTGGAGCCAGTCAAGCCTGATCCTGCACCTGAAGCCTTGGCAGATACATCCAGAAAAGTAGTGTTCTTCTCCCCATCTTCCTTCCCAAGTGCTGGCTTTCTCGTTCTATACACCCTCTTCCTCTTCCTCTCTCTCTGGCCCTTTCTGCATGAACATGGCATGGGAATGCGAGAGGAGCAGGACTGTGACAATGCTTCTGCAGGATGTTGTTGCAGTCCTGTCCTTCTAGTGCCGCCAGCCAGTGCGATCATGGGGTGAATCATTGATGGATTTTCTCTCTCAATGACCGCCGATTGCATGATGCTCCCGCACTTACCTGCCCTGCGGAAGGCCTGGAAGTGCAATGGAGGTGCTTCCTGCCCCAGTACAGGATAAGACGGAACCTGGCTGTGCTGCGTAAGGAAGAGGCATGTCGCTTGCACTCCCTTCGTCAGGGATCCAGTCTGATGCAAAGAACAGCGTTCCCGTTGAGCTTCCTTCCTGCCAAAGGCACTGATGGGATCATGACCACAGGGCAGAGATATAAGGTAAGGTGCGGAAAGGGCCTCTCTCTACTTCTTTTTGGCTCACCAGACATCTGGCATCATTATGCTCCCTGGGGCATATTTTGCAAAGTGATATTCCATTCTATCTGTGAACCAATATGTTCTGCTCACTGATGGTGCTTCTAAGTTGCTTTTAAAAAGTAATCATTTATAGCTATTCTTCCAACATGCCCCCAAAGTTACCATTCTGGTTATAATTTTTTTAAATGCAATTTATTTTTTCCATTTCTCAAAGTAACGAAAATATCTCCCCCCTTTTAGTTACCTTCCTTAAAAAGACAGAACGCACAAGCCTCTGACCTGTGATATAAAGCACATTTTCCTCCTCTCTATATTGTCAATGCCAAGAACACCCACAGCAAAGCGTGAAGCCTAGCTTGAACCATATGATGTCTTTCATTTACTGAGGCTGCTTCCCTATAACTATAAAAGTCAGCTAAAAGTTATACTTACTCTACAAAAGGGGCAACTTTGTCCCTTTTTAGATACAGTTGTGATGTGATAGAATTGTATCTTTGCTCCTGGAAGAAAGAACGTACTCTAACTAGTTAATTGTGAAAAAGTTCCTTCCAAAGTCTGGCTGCTCCTGGGCCCACTCCTGCTCCCATCCGATTTCTGCCCCTGTGGAGCAAACACACCCTGAAAGCTGAAGCCCTTCTGGAGTGTCATGCCAATGCTTGCTATTCCTCTGCCCTTCAGCAGCCAGCCAGTTTTGTCTTCCAGACTTTGTCCAGCTCTGGTACTCCTTGCAAGCTTTTGCCCTCTTATATCTGGGGTGTTGCCAACACTGCCTCCACAATCTCCATTTCCTTTGGTGCCAGACCACCTTGGTATATTTGGCTGGAAGTCAAATTCCTATAAAAGCTGGGTCCCTGCCTGCCAACTCCTCTCTGTTGCCCACTGTTTCTCTGCTCACACACTGCTGCCCGATTGAATGAGAAAGGACGCCAATGGCCACTCGGCTTGCACATTACTGGTGCCTGCCTAAGTAACACACAATGCTCCAACTTTCTCCTATGTGTGTCCTGTCCCTGAGAATAAAGAGACTGTGCCACACAGTCCTTCCAAATTCATCATGAATGAAGGAGAGGATGAGCCCATATAAAAGCTCATTAAGCTGCTTTGCATTAAAGCAATCCTGTGGTTTACCTAACTCAGTTTTGCCACACTGACAGGAAGCAGCTCTCTGGATTTTCAGATGGGGGTCTTCCCCAGTCCTTCATGAAGACACCAGGGTGCCTGAACAGTGTTCTACAACAAAGTGGCAATACATCCTGCTGATGTTTCTAGTATGAGAGACTACTTAATCCCTACCCCATCCCATGTGCTGAAGAAGAGAGGCTGTCCAATGTGGCTTCATGTTGATGCTGCCTGCCTGAAAGAGAGAAACTGATCCATTGTGACCTAATGCTGATGCTATGAGCCTGACAGAGAGAAATGGTCATTGTGATTTCATGCTGCCGGAAGGAGAAAGGCTGTCCACTTGATCTCATATTGATGCAGCCTACCTGAAGGAGAGAGACTGGACGAAATACTTCACACTTTCAGTCCACCTGAGGATGGGGAGAAGAAGAAGACATTGGTTCCTATTTGCACACCAGGCCAAGCACTTTCAAAAGCAGTTTCACCTCCTGGATGAAAAACACTTTCCCCTTTCTGTCGCATCTTCTCAAATGTAAGCTTCAGATAAGGTTGGTCAGAAGGACTTTTTTTACCAGATGAGCTTTTTAGGAAATGGGTTGACTGCCCCTAGAAGTCTTGAAGGATCAGTATCTCCCTGTTTTTCTTGCCTCATGGCCATCAGTGCTTTCACTAATGCATGGGAGCCACCATCTTGGGAACCAAATATATCAAAATGAGTTGTACTTATTTTTTTTCCCTAAGGAAACAAATTAAAAAAACAAATTGAATTTAAAAACCAAATTAAAAAGGAATATAAAAATAAAAAGTAACGTGGAGCCATACGTTCTTTTGTTAAAGTTCTTTGTGCAAACCAACATCTCTATTTGGGGCATTTTCCTTCTATTGGGAATGGTAACTTTTACATGCTCAGAATTCACAGCCTAGTTAGGTTGCATGATTATTGCAGGTTTAGAGGCACAACGTAGACAGACCATAGACTAAAGTTTCTATTTGTTTGTTCATACCTACTTCCTTTTGCGTGTAGGCACCTTTGTTCATAGGGCTATCCCCCTGTTTTGCTACCTTCCTTTGTTTTTCTGCCTCCTTCCTGAAAGCATGTGCTCTGGAATTCTCTAAGAAAGGTGGTTCCCTACAAGCATGTAATCACTTATTTTCTTCTTACTTTTCTTCAAGAATATGAACCTGAGTAGATTATGCACAAGTCTCTATAACTAAACTTTTATATACTTTTAACCAAACTGTTTTTGTATTTACTTCTAAGATAGAGTTAAATGTGTTGGGGAGACTGAAGTGGGACTGATAAACTGTTCATCTTCTGTCTGTGCATTACCAAATGTTCTGTTAAATTAGGGAGATTCACCAAATCTCTCTCAATTTCCAATACTTCTTAGGGCCTCCAACTGAATTAGATGAGCCCTCACAGGCTCAGTTTTGCACAATTGTTAGGAGCACAAGCAAAGAGTGCTTGGAAAAAGTTCCTTTTGAGAACATTTAAAGTTTTCTTATAGTTGTTGAGCAGCAGCACCACTCATCCACCCACCCATCAACCACTACTACTACTGTTCCAATTTACTTGTTGGCTACTGTAGGAGTTCCTGTGTTTTGATGGCAACAGTTGCTTTGGTGGTGACAATTTTGGTGATAGCAAGGAAATGTGGTCACTGTCCCCATCTTTAGTGGGTGTTACGATCAACCAGACAAAGAGAGAAGGGGTACTGTATGTATTGTTTTATTTTTGCTCTCATGTGACCCTTAGCAGCTGCCCTAGAAATAAATTGACATTTCTTGGGCTTTCAGGTACTGGAAAGTGGGGAGGGGGATGGAAGGAGTATAGAAAGGTGGGGGAAGAAATAGAAGAAGATGAGAATGAAGGTGAAGTAGAGAGGAGGATGAAAAACAGACAGAACCTGTCTTCTGCTCCCTTTTCCTCTTTTTATTCCTGCTGCCTCTCAGTGAAGGAGCCAATTGAACTCAGTGGATTGGTGGCTTTCAAAGTAGATTCCTATGGAAAAGAACTGGGGATTTTAATATCTTTCAGTTGCTACTAAACCCCAATTCCACTAGACTTCTCCCTCTCCCTCCAGACATATGGACATATCTCTTCTCTCCTTAGTTCCTCTCCTTCTGTCTCCTTTTATGGAGACTTGGTAACTCCTTGTGAGTGCTGTTCTCAGAATTACCTCCCCCCACCACCATGTTATTGGTTCTTTTCATTGTTCTTCCTCAGCAATATCAAACCAGTTTTGCCTGCATAGGGGTCATGAAATGGCAGTACATTGTTAGTTGTTTAATTACTATTCTATCCTTACTGCCAGGGTAGAGGAGAGATCTTTATTCCCACCTCCAAACCAGCCAGACCTGACACCCCTGAGCCTAAGGTCTTCATGTCCATGGCAGCTTTGGTATTTCCCGAGCCTGACTCACCCAATGGAACAGGTTCCTCACCTCCAAAGAGTTCAATGATTTCCAGAAGCCAGGATGTCAATTCCAGCTTCATGCTCAGTTGAAGCTCCTGGACAGGTGATAGAAGATCCAGGCTGCAAGCCATAGGGTTATTGTTTTAAGACTTCCTGTTTGCCAGAAAGGATGGAATATGGAGGGAGTACTCCTGAGCCACAGGTGTGAAAGCCATCCTTGGAGCTCACTTAGAGTTGTCCTTCTTGTTATACCTCCTTATTGTCCACTTGCCTACTTTATGGTCTTTCTCCTCCCACAACCCAGCAGATCTTCAGTTTAAGCCTGCAAAGAAGCAAGCAGGAACAAAAGAGCAATAATGAAAATCAGGATAAAATTATCTGTAGAAGGAAATCCAGTTAGCTTCTCAAAGGCCAGGGACAGCTGGATCCCAAGGGAAGGTACATTTCTGTTCCTAATAGAGCTGACATTTTATTACCTTTTTTTTAAAAAATCCCTTTGTCCCTCATATGGGCAAGAAAGGGGGTTGCCTCTGCCTGCACTGATACCCCTCAGTACTGTCTTAACTGACAACAGAGTAATATCTGAGATAAAATACAGGCCTCTAAATTCTAACATCTTCACTTTTCTTTTCCTGTATGATTTTTAACATTTTTGAGAGATGGAGAAGCCAGTGAAGTTAGAAAGCTTGCATAAAGTATTTTGTGCGTTGGAGTTGGCTCACTAAGGGTACTGTTGCTTTGTGGATTTTGGCTTTTGCTGTGTTTTGCTACATGACCAACACAACTATCCCTGAATAATTTAAAAAACAGTTCTTTAGTCTTCCTTGCACATCTGTCAAGGTTATTGCCGGGCAGGCAAGGTTTCCTCTGAGTGAATGGCAGAGGAAGAGGTGATGTGGCCAGACAAACAGGTGCAAGGTCAGCAGAATTGTGTAGGCTATGGCCATTTCCGCACTACAGTGTCAAACTGCTGCTATTCCACTTTCAACGCCCTCTGGAATTCTGGGCTTTGTAGTTTACTGAGACCAAAGAGCTCTTTGGCTGAGAACTCGAAGTGCCCTTCCCTAAACTACAAACCCCAGAATTCCATAGGAGATTGATAGTGGAATAGCAGCACTTTAACACTGTAGTGCGGAAATGACCTATGACTTGTGTACTAGGGAAAGCCACACGCCAGAGCACTGATTGGGTCACCCCACTTGTTTCAGGGTGACAGAGAAGCATAAAAAGGCTGGTGTTTGCCTTGACCAGCTACCAGTTAGAATTGCTTAGCTGGACCTGTCCTGCTGCTGACAGTTTATTTGCTGTAAGGGGAGATGCTGCCTGTTCCATCTTCAGTTATCTCTTGTCATTCTTACTGCTTAATTGCTGTTGGAATGTTTTACCAAAGGACTTTATCTTAGAGTGTGGCAATAAACTCTGCCTCTAAGTCCTACTTAAAGAACCCCTGGAATTCTTTCTGCTTCACTGGGACCCTCTGCTGCGGCAAAGCCTTGCTGCACTAATTGCACTCTGTTCATGTTCAGAGGAGCCAGATCCCACCAACCCTGACAACATCTGCTGTGACACAATTTTGGCAGAAAATAAACATAAAATGCAAAGAATCCCCTTAGCTGTAAGAATATACTCTTAAAGACCACTCATTTAAATAATGTGCGTGTGTGTGTGTGAGAGAGAGAGAGAGAGAGAGAGAAACAGGCATAAAGTCTCTTTAGGCATATAGTTCCTCTGCTTTTTTCCTTCTTAATTCCCTTGAGAGGAGTCACTGGGGAAGCAATTTGTTTCTTTTCAACTAAGACAGGAACCTTTGAAGTCATGTAGTCTTCTGCCTCACCAAGTATCCCATTTAATCTTGCGTGAAGGGGGCGGGTGTCAAATTGAAGCCTGCCTGAGTTGTTAACTCCTTGTGAGACTTTTACATTATTTACAGCTCTTGCAAAATGATTTCCTCAGTCAGCAGCCAGGCTACATACAAAGCACATTCTCAGATATCAGTTAGTCTTGAACATCGAACCAGTTGCTAATGATAACACCCATGGGATGTTGCAAGAAGAAAGAATTGTTACCCAAGTAAACCAAGTGACCCACTTTCTGGATCCCTACCACGCCAAACTCTGTGCTTATTGACTTGAGTGTGAATGACTTAGTGCAGTTGTTTTAAAACTACTTTAATAGTAACTTACAAATTTCTGTATTGCTTCAGTATAAATGATGATTATTTTGTGTTTCCTCTTAATTAAGATGCAGTCCTATATCTCAGTTTCAGATTTTCTATCTATCTATCTATCTATCTATCTATCTATCTATCCTATCCATCCATCCATCCATCCATCCATCCATCTATGGCTCCACAAATATACAAGCCCATTCTACTCTATTAGGTAAAATTTCAGTTTAAGAGCTAAATGATGGCAATAGAACTCTATAGAAATCCTCCATCTCCAACCCACTTCTTCTTCAGACATTCACAGATTTATGTGACATGATGTTTTATGCACAGCAGAACAATAATCCATTGGGCATTCTCAATTTCTTTTACCAACTTTACAGTCCGCTTGAGGTTTCCTTTCTGTACCCAAGGAGAGGGAGACAGAGGTGATGTGACCTTCGCCCTACCTCCCTTCCCATGTTTCCAGGGAAGGTCTGAAATCGAATGTTGTCCCAGCACTCCAAGTGGCTAGAAGGCCTCTTTTATCAGGGTTTCCATTTGTGCTGGACTCTGTAATTTCATCCAGCCAAATGCAGTTAGACTTGCTTTTCAGTCCTTTCCTAACAACATGGAGAGGGATAAAGAGGAAGGGGATGAGCCAGAATATGTGTTCCAGCTCACTCTCTACTCACGGACAGAGAGGAACATCAGATTAGGAATCCACCCTTTTCAGTTGTACATATTTCACAGTTGGAGGGGGCAATTAACTCTTTTTATTATCTCTCAGTTTTACAGTCTACCAGGTGAAGAGTTTTGGACCATCAATGATTCAGATACTATTAAAAACAAAAACAAACTAGGAATCAGTGAGGTGTTGTCAGGTAATGTGACATGTTCCAAGAAGCATCACTTTGTTGTGATCCTGTCTGTGGCTAATTCATGCAGATGTTTTGCAGTTGGTTTGGAATTGATCCAAAAGCACCTATTGCCATTAGAACCACAGTTGTTTTCTTTTCCCAGAGGGTGCTGCCAATATCAATTAGTAGATTTCAATATTTCATAGTCATTCCCCTCTCTTTCCCTTCGATTGTGCTATCCCACCTCTATAATCCAAACTTTCTTTGTCTCTATCACTACCACCACCAGCACCACCACCAGCACCTAAATTCTTCATCATTTATAAAATTATAATATTATACAAAGATTTTTATCTTACCTTTTCTCCAGCCACAGTACTGAAGATGATAAACAATATGATAATATAGCATCACTTGTCCCACTTGGACATAAGTGGCACCTGACAGCTTCAGTGGAATAGAAGCTCCAGAAAATTTTGCCCCGCTTCTGAAATGTGATAAGTGACCCTTATCAGTGACCCAAAATCTGAACTAAATTCTACACCATCTCTGGGTTTAACCTATGCTTCAAACACAATGCAGCACATTTTTGTACACAATAATGTTTGCGCACATTTTCTCAGGCAATTTTCTGTTATCATGGAATGTTGTATTTGCTCAAAGAACAGCACTGTGAAATTCAAAGAAGTGTTAACATTGAAAAATAAATTTAGTTCAAAAAGTGTAGATTAAGTTTGTATTAAAATGTGAACTATATTGTCTTTTTCTTTCCCAGTTGTATGCCATGTGTATATGACTTTATATAAGGCTTCTAGTCTGATGGGAATTCTGCATGTGAGAAAGAGAACTCAAAAGTTCTTAGGTGCCATCTAGAACTTTTTGAACTTAAAATTTAAAATACATGTATTAAACTAATAGGAAGAAAGGACCAGTCTGCATACAATTCTGTGTTTTGTTCTGTAAGGGTCAGACTGGAGGAACTGAATGAACTGAAACAGTCACGTAGGGGTGGGGGGCATGGAAGTGGTGTGCCCCTGGCAGCAATTTTTTGGGGGAGCTTCAGCAACTTGCTTGCCCCCCCATGCAATAGCCCCACCCTGCCTGCCTTAGCCACGGCCCTGTGCACTGCAGCCCCACCCCCATGCACCATAGCCAGGCCTTCACACACCATAGCTCCACCCCTGCCCCTCTGTCCCCCCTCTGCTCGCCCCCCCCTCCACACACTTGAAGCTCTGCCACTGAACTGAAACAAACTTCTTTGCTATCACCAATTAATGTCTCCATATTGTCAAAAGGGTCTGAAACTAAGGGCATTTCCGCACTAGACTGTTATAGTGCTATTATTCCACTTTCACCTTCCTCTGGAATCCTGGGATTTGCAGTTTAGGGAGGGGCCTTTAGGATTCTCAGTCAGAGAGCTCTTTGGCCTCAGTAAACTACAAACCCCAGAATTCCACAGGCTCTTGAAAGTGGAATAATAGCACTATAACAGTGTAGTGCAGAAAGGTCCTAAGTAGCTTGCTGCAGCCACTTACTGAGCTGATAACACCGACATGATCTGAATGAAAGCCTTCTGATTCGCAGCTCAGTCTTTTCACTGCATTATCTTATGGATATGATACCTTAATGATGTCAAGGCAAAAAGAGTTGTTGAAGTGCTTCTTCTTGGATGTTTTATTTTTGAATATTTGGGAAAGTTGTTCCTAGCAATTCCTGCACTTTTACTCTGCTCACTGTACCTTCATCTGATAAAGTATGTTTTATTTTTAAACTCTCTCACCTCCAAAAAAAAAGGTACCCAATAGAGGAAATCCAAAGAAGAGCTTTTAGAACACTCGACATCTCACGTGAAATCTGGAACCACTGGAATTCTCAGCTAAGCAGAAAACTAAAAAAATCAAATGGGAGAAAAATGTCAAAGATTAGATGGGTTCACAGATAATTGGGGAACTATATGTATTGGAATTGGAATCAGAGTAACATTTCTAACATTTAGACTATTTTTAAAATCCTTTTTTTTAAAAAAAAAATTGACTTGTGGGTAGGTTTGAATAGATCACCCATTGCTACATGATATTTCATAGTTTGTTTAATATTAATTTGTAATCCATTGCATAAGTCCCAGAGTTAAAGTAACACAAAGTAAATATTAAAAGAATATCTGTAAAATAACTAGCATGTAAAACAACAGGAAAAAATGATGAAAGAAAAGCATTTGATTCCTTTTTATTTCCTCCCTTTAAAACTGTTATAAAATCAATCAAAGCAGTCAACATAACTCAGCAGGTAGAGTTTAAACATTTGACTTCTATTCCACTTTGCACAAGGGAGAATCGGGGGAGGGAAAGAGAAAGTAGTTATGAAAGTAACAAAAACAGGGCAGTATTTTGTATGCTGTTTAAAGTCAATGAAAAGTTTTGTTCACAAAGGACACAGCACCTGCCCACCCTTGAGGATTTCCGAATTTACAACTGACCAGCTTTCTGACTTTGAAAAGCAGCTTGATGTACATGAGCAGACTGTGCTAAATGCCTTGGAATTAAGCAGCCTGATGTTTTCTTTCTAGCGGCCAAAATCCCTGACCAAGGTCAAAACTTCTTACTCAATAATGCTGCTATTAGTACTGCAATATACTCCCTCCCAAACACACACTAGATCTTTAATTTCCAAAATAATATAATCTGCTGACTTACTGTACAGTTGCTGTGTAGCATGAGATTTGTTGGTTCAGAACACAGGCTGGTCAGATAATTTTCTTCTAATACCCCCTTCCCTTACAAATACAAATCAATACAGTTGGCTCCTTAATCAAGAAAACATCTTGCTCCTTTCCTGTAGCTTTATTTTCCAGGGGACTCCCATTCAACAGGGAAGGACAGAAATCTTCTGGACTCATTTTAGCAAACTCTACATGCATAGATATTTAAATATGTGTTTCACATCAGCCACTCATCTATGGGAGAAGTGATTAATAAGACAGTTGGGCAGGTATCATGCATATCCAAGGATAATGATGCTCTGGAGCTGACTCATTTTCCCCACACTCCTGGAAAAAAAAATCCATCCTCTGACTGCATAATCTCCTAATATTCATCCCTGCCTTTCTTACTTGCTTCACTGTTCTCCTCCCACTCATTCTACCTATACCAGTAGACCCCAATATGCTCTTCCAAAACTGTTGGTACAACAATGTTCTCTAGCTGAGTACCCTTCTGTTTAAATTCTGAAACTGGACTAATGGTGAGCGAGATACCCATCTGTAAACTGCTGGATTATTGGAAAGGATAAGTACACTCCTAAATCATCCGCAAACAAGTGTGTGTGTTTTTGTAATTTTATTGAAATTCCATCATATAAAACATATATATATATATATATTTATATATATATATAATTGTACAATTCATTGAAATATTTCTGATAGTCTTCCTCTCCTACCTAGATTTCATGTTCTTCAATTTAATCAACATGTTAAAATTAGATGTACCACACTAATATATGCTAATATTTCATGATAGCTCCTACAATAAGTCCGTACTAAATTATATTATTCATCTGATCACATCCTCTTGATAAAAGTTATACATTTATATCAAGCATTGTTATCTGAAAGTACCCAGCAATTATCCGGCACTATTCTCCATTCTTTTTTTATCTCTTCATCAGATTTGCCCTTTAATCTCTGAGATACTACGTCTGCATTCCTGTTTTCAATAAAAGTTACCCACCATTGGTCAACTGTAGGTATTTGCTGGTTTTTCCATAGTCTTGCAAATTCTGTACTAGCTGTTATGACCATATACAATATTATCCGCCAATATTTCTTTAACACAGTACCATCCAACAGATGTGTCATATTTAACAAATACATTTCAGGTGTCTTATCCAATTGCACCTTCAATATTGTACAGATCTTTTTATGTATTTCCCCCCAATATTTCTTTGCTCTATTACATGACCACCACATATGAACCATCATACCGACCTCCTTTTGACATTTCCAACAATGCCCTGTTCCTGTTTTATAAATTTTCATCAATTTTTCAGGTGTCATGTACCATCTATGAAACATTTTATAGTAGTTTTCTTTTAAATTCTGGGCTACTGTAACTTTCTGTGTTCTTTTCCAACTCTGTTCCCAAAGTTCTAACTGAATTGAATGTCCTATATTTTGAGCCCATAAAATCATTGTATTCTTTATTGTTTCCTCTTCCCTCTCTTGTTGTAATATTTCCTGATATATATGAGATAGTAAATGTGGGGGATTTTCAAATAATCATTTAATCACTCCTTCTCTCTCCTTTTGTTCAATTCTGTAGGTTTTTAAATCTATCTGAAATCTTTCAGTTACTTGTCTATAGGGGAACCAGTTCAATATTATTCCCTCTTCTTCCAATTTCTCTCTTGTCTTGATCTTTATTAAATTTGGAGCCCTTTTTTCTATTATATCCTCGAATCGTAGCCATTTTCCTGTTTCGGTCCATCTTCCAAAAAAGTCCTCTTGAGGGGACACCCATGAGGGGAGCTGCCTAATGTTTTTAGTCTTGTATTCGTTCCATATCTTCAATAATGATTTTCTTTAAAAATGATGTGAAAAATCTTTGTCGATCACTGCTTTATCATAGAACATATAGGCATGCCACCCCATTCTTAAGTCCGCTCCTTCAAGTGCCAGCATTCTCATGTTTTGTAAATTAATCCATTCTTTTATCCAGGTCATTGCCACTGCCTTGTAATATATCTGCAAGTCCGGTAGTCCCAGTCCTCCTCTTAATGTAGGATCAGTCGTAACTGTCCATTCTATTCTGGGTTTATTTCCTTAGATATCTCTCTTTTCCATTGTATAAATGGCTTATTGTTTGTAATAATTGGGAGATTTTGAAAAAGAAAATTCAATTTCAGGAGTACATTCATTTTTATAGCAGCTATTCTCCTCATTAAGGATAACCGCATACATGTCCAGTTTTCCAAATCCTTAGTTATTTCTTTCCGTTTTTTTTTCATACGGTAATTATTTTGAAATAGATCATTATTTCTTCTGGCATTCCAGATACCTAGATACTTTGCCTTCTGTCCTTTGATAAATCCTGTTATGTTTATTAATTCCTTTTCTTCTCTGTCACTCATATTCTTTGTTAACAAGACTGTTTTTTTATTGTTAATCTTAAAACCGGAGAATTCGCCATATCTGTGTATTGTATCAGTCAGGTATTTTATACCATTTAATGGATTATCCAAGAACAAAACCAAGATCATCAGTGAAAGCTTTGAGTTTGTATTGATATGTTTTAATCTGGATTCCTCTGATAGCCTTGTCTTCTCTTATTGTATTATTAAGAATTTCCATCGTCATGATAAATAGTAAAGGAGACAAAGGACATCCCTGTCTTGTCCCTCTGTGTAACTCAATGTGCAAATAAGTGTTTTGTTCCTTATAAGGTTATCAAAACACAAATGAGCAGAAAAATGGAAGGAAGGAAAGAGAAGGGTAAAACACAAAGATGAAATGGGTGGAAGAGAACAAACCCAAAGAAAATACAGTTAAAGAATCCCAAAGGATTTCACACCTGTTTGAATATAATGGGGGCAGGTGGAATGAGGAGAAATAGGCACCCATAATCTTAAACTCTCATTTTTTATAGGAAAAAAACTATTTCCAACACCCACTTTTTTAAGGAAAAAATGAGAATACAGTAAATAGTAGCGAGTTCAGTAGCTCCTTCCCTATGATACCTGCCTTGCAGAGACAGTATTGTCAGAAGATGGATCCTCTGTGATGACTCCCCCAATTCCTATTACAAGAAAGAGAGATGTGGAGGCATACAGCCTCTGTGTAGCTGCTGCCAGTGAAATAGCTGATAAACAAGAGAGAGGCAAATATGGTTTCCACTGGAGGCTGCTGTCCCTCAGGTGTCTCCCCTCCTTCCTTTCCTAGCAAGCCAGCAAGGTGATATTTTTACACGACTCCTCATAAATCACCACTTTTAGGCCTATAGACTCTTTTCCCAAGTAAAACTTCTTTGGTTAAGGAAAGGTTGCTGTTTATGCATTTTTTACATCCATGCGTCTCCTGGCTGGTATTCCTGCTGACTCGGATGCCTCCCAGCCATCCTATAATTGCAAGTAAAAATGTCACTCATTTGCCAAATTACTTAACTCAAAAGAACTGAAGGAAGTGAGAGGGATTAATGGTGGATATGAGGGGAAGATTTAAGAGGCTATATGCAAATCAAGGGTTCTGCTCACCTGAAGAATTTCCACCAGAAATATCCATTTAACAATTTCATAAAACTTCATTTTGGGGAAAGAATGGATGGAGAGGATTTTTTTTCTCATAATCCAAGATCTTCACTCAGAAATGACTGCTGGGCCACTCACTTCCTATTGTAAAACAGGCCTCTTCTGGGTCTAAAATGACCCAAGGGGACTTAAAACCTGGCAGTTCCCCCCCCCCCAAGCCCTGTGAAGAGCCTTTAGTTTGTAATTTTTTGAAGGGGAGAAGTAGACTTCCAAGTTCTCCTGGAGGAGGGTCAATGAGACTTCCTAGCCCACTCCTGCTGTAAGGGAAGAGATATAAGAGGACATTGAGACAAATATTCATATTAATACTTTGTTCTAGCCTTTTATCCAGATACTACAAATGAGTAAATAATGCTTTATCCTTGATTTAACAGCTGAATATTTGGCAAATTTAGGGAGGCTATTTTGGAAATGGAAAGGGGCAGATCTTGCTATGATTCATGGTGATCCTTCGTTCCTTTCAATACTTAAACATTTAAAGCAGGGGTAGGTAAAGTACAACCATGGGCTACATGCTGTGTGCAAGGCCTTCCAGCATTAAACCCTACTTTTTTCCCCTCCTCCTCCTCTTTCTCCTTCTCCTTCTTCTTTTGGGGGGGGGGAGTAAAAATGTTCTCTATGTTCCTTAGTAGAATGTTGGGCCATTTCCACATATTACTTTGCTCTGCCATCTCCCAGTCACAATCCCAGCAGTGCCTTTGCTGGGAAGGGATCGTGACAGGAACATTCCCCTCCACACCCAACTGGGAGAAGGGCATTCCAACACCAAAATTGAGAATACAGTAAATACTAGTGAGTTCAGTAGCGCTTTCCCTATGACACTTGGCTTGCAAAGACAGGATCCTCAGTGATGGCCCCGCAACTCCTGTTGCAAGAAAAAAAGGTATATAGGTATACAGTCTCTGTGTAGCAGCTGCCAGTGAAATAGCTGATAAATAAGGGAGAGGCAAATATGGTTTCCACTGGAGGCTGATGTCTCTCACATGTGTCCCCTCCTTCCTTTCCTCACAAGCCAACAAGGTGATATTTCTACACTACTCCTCATAGATCACCACTTACAGGTCTACAGACTCTTTTCCCAAGTAAAACTTGGAGAGGATTTTTTTTTCGTAATCCAAGATCTTCACTTAGCCAGTTTGGGCGGGGCACAACGACATCATGCTGAAGTGCCATGGTTGTCCCGCTTCTCTTGCATCCCATACTGGGATGCAGTTGTCATGCAGAAAGGTCCTTGGTTTTTTAAAAAATATAAAATAAAAAGGTAATGTACCCTCCACGCCATCTTGATTGAAAGCACTTTTTTCTTTATTTTTAAACTTTATTTTTGCTCATCCTTCCTACTTGGACAGTGATGGTAATATTCAACCACGATCGGCTTTAGCTGCAGGCTTCTTTCATTATGCTGGGTCAAGCATTTGGTTACTGTACATTCTGTTTCAAGTGGAGAATACGATCATCCTGAATAATAACAGCAATAGCATCATCATCATCATCATCATCAACAACAACAACAGTACACCTTCTTCACTGAGGCATATGTTGAGGAAAATGAACTTATAGATTGAACCATTGTTGTCATGGTGATGAGGGGCACCAAAAGCTCTAGAGAGCAATCCAGGAAAATGCATTGGACTGTCACTCACCAGTAAAGCATCTGAGCTTAGACCCAATTATATAGCAAGATCGAGGAGTTAATCAGTAAGATGCAACGGGGGGGGGATGCAAGAACGGTCAGGAGCAAAAGACATTATGAAAAATGGAACATTTAGGCCACAATTACTATATACACTTAGTTAGGAGTTAAGTCCCATTAAACTCAGCGATACTTATAAGTATACAAGATCTCAGTATTAGTTTTAAGAAATAATTGCCTGTCAAAAGATATCTGGAGAACCTATTTCTAGCTTGAGCACATCAAGGTTTTGACTGATTTCAGGACAACTCCAGTGGACTATGTTAAAACAGATGGTCTTCAATCCATTTTCTAAGTCATAAATTCCACACTGTGTTTCTTATGTTAAGTACCCACACCTGCAGTTTAGGCTTTGATTCTACATGACTGTTTATTCATCATGTAAAATTAGAATGCCCTTTACTCACTCAGCTAGTTTCTTTTCTACTGCTACTATCAACTGACTTTTTTATGTATATACTTTTACTCACTGTCACTAGCCCTACGTACCCACGCACCTACTTACCTTCTATTATTTATTCAGAATTATATATTAATTCCTTACATTTTAGGAATTAATATTGTGCAATACATAACCGTGCACAGAAGTGAAATATATAGTCTCAGCAATATCTATAGGCTGAACTACACCAGGAACCCTTGTTAAAACAAGTTTAGTCTTCCAAAAGATAAGAATCTTCTGAGCATGTCTAATATCAAAGAGAAGATTATTTCATATATTAGGAGCCGCTATGCCAAATGAGCCTCTCCAAATAACTGGAGACTTCTGCAGCATGTAGCATCATCAGGATGGTCTTCCCAGATGATCTCAGGAACCAAATGAGTTTACAAAGGGGAAAGAGATATCTATGATAAACCAGGTACTAAATTCTGTAGGACTTTATATACTAACAATAAAAACCATTGAGCCCATTGCTGACAGGCAGACAGTACAATGCATTTAGAAGAGGTGTTGCATGCTGCTGACAGGTCACCCCACTCAGAAATCTAGTCAGAGCATCCTGTGCCAGTCACAGCTTCTGAACCAGCCTTAAGGGCAGGTTCAGAAAGAGAACATTACAACTTGAAATTTCCAGTGTCTGGGCTATTGTGGCCATGCTAGCCAGTTCAAGAATGGGCACAGCTGATATACCAGACAAAATTGTTAAAAAACAGCCTGAATTACTGGGTGCACTGCAGCCTCCAGAAACAAAGACAGATCCAAAACCATCCTTCAGAAGGACTACACCCGATCGAGAACAGGTAATTTGTCTATCTTTTCCACCCGGAAACCATTCACTCAAAGACCTCCATTTTGCCAAGTTGCAGCCTCAATATATTGGCCTGCACCTAGCCTTCCACTGTGTCCAGGTACTGGTCCAGGACTTGCACAACAGCACCCAATGCAGATATGACGGGAAAATATAACTGAACGTTACCAATGTACTGATAAGAGTTTGCTCTAAATGTGATGATGGCCACTTCCAGTGGCATCATACAGAAGCAATCTGACATTCATAGATGCTGAACAACCTTTACAAGGGCCTTGTAGCACTCCATAGCCCAATTGCCAAGAGGTTGAAAAACAATCTTGCAATGCCACTCTCTGAAACTGTCTGAGTATGTAGAGACAAAGATACTGAAATAAAGTGTCCCCAGCTCAGTGTGCCAGTGCAGAAGGATACCATGGTCAATGGTGTTAAAAGCTTCTGAAAAATGTTGAGTGGGAGGGTTGCATTCCCTGTCTTACTTTTAACAAAGGAAATCTATCAGGGCCACACACAGGCTACTTCAGCCCCAAACCTGGGCCTGCTCTAGATTGGGGCTGGTCTAGATAACTGATATCATCCAAAATTTCCTACAGCTTCACCAGCACAATTCTTCTGAGCAAAGTTAGGCAGTTGTCTCAGACAGCAGATGCTTCAACTTGGAAGGGAAGCAGTCAACAGACCATTCCCTCCTGGTGAAGACCAGAGCTGTGTTTGTATGCTCTGATATTTTCCCATTATCAGAGCAGGGATGAAAAGAATATGGGATGAGAATCTTCACAGTGTGATTCTGTGGGAACAAAAAGCATGTGGGTTTTTTGCACAGTAAATAGCATTTTCCACACAGAAATGTTATTTTTCTGGGCAGAAAGCAAGTTTCTTCTGTAGAAAACATGATTTTTCTGCTTCGAAAACATGACTTTCTTCTCAGAAGTATTTCTGTTTTCTGTGCAAAAAACCCACATGAGAATTTTTTTTAGAGAAAACATCCTGACTTTCAAATAAACCTCAAAAACTGCACTTATGAAGGACTTTCTCAAAGTGGGGAGGGAAATGAACTAGTTATTTGTTATTTCCCACAATAAAAAAATTTACAGAGATTTCCAGCCCTACACAAGAGTGGAAGTAAGATTTGACAAGCAGTCCTGTTGGCCTCTGCAGGCAGAATGGTGGTGGGAGGCACCACTTTTTCCTTTCATCTGGCAATATATGTTGGGTTATCCCTTCCCCTATATCTTCACTGTGCTACTTTAGCTCTTCCAAAGCCATCATTCTTTGAGTTTTCACCCCCAGGGTTTGAACATAATTGAGTCTCATGGTGATTTCTTTAAAATAACATTAAAAACAAACAAACAAACAAAACTTCCACAGTGGAACAGGATGGAAACTGCATTCTAAAAAGACTGTACCCTCCTGCACAAAGTTAAACCTCTGCAGCTCACATTGATTTCCACAGAGATGATCTGCACGAAACTGCTGGCAGGACTGGAGTCCATTCATAAGGTTTCTGGATGTTTTATGTGCTGAATTTAGTCCAGAGTAAACTTTCATCTGGGCAAACATTCAATCTTTGCATATTTGACAATTTTACACATCAGAAACGGAGCACTAACTTGACTCCCCTCCTGCCATGCATCACAGGCTGCAAAGCAGAGAGGGCAGTGGAAGGTCTTCTTTACTTGGCCATTTTTCACTGTCAGAGGGAAGGGTGAAATTTGTTTCTGTCCTCCAAGAGTAGAAGTATACACTCTAAGGATTTGGCAGCTGCTCTCCATCTGCTTCAATGGTGTAGGGCAGCCAAACTTTTATCTGCAATTCATATGAAAATAGAAATTGTAAAGCCCACTTGTTTTCAAAAGATAAATCTATACTCAAGGACAATCCTACCCAACACACATTTGCATGCCCAGGGTGAGAGCAAACTAAAAATGACCACACAAATACAGAGCTTTGGGAAAATAAAACCAACCACTTTATTGGCTATAGCTGTGACAGAGTTGACACATGCATGGATCCAGATCCAGCCATTAACCAACCTGCCTGTTAGCTGATGAAAGCAAAAACCCACCAAGCAGGGACCACTTGGTGGAAGGCACAAAGGTCCACCATACAATGCATACTGTGTGTCCACCTGTCGTCTGGTGCAACCACTTCCCCATGCTGTCCTAACGCCCTGAATCTCCTTGTCCTGGCCTTGGCAAACCACAATCCCAGATCCAGGACCCATGCCACTGCCCAAAATGGGCTGATTGACAAAGCCATCCCAGCTACATGAGACTCGTACCTGCAGGGGAGGTGGGCAGGGGGGTTACGCTTCAAGAAGACTGAGCTCCAGCTGGGAGGAACTTGCCTAAATACCCTCCAGATGGACTGGAGGGAAAACTATGGCCAGCCAAGGCCCCAACCCAGGCAGCCAATGAGTTCAAACTGAAGGTTTAAACTCATTGGCTAACAATCCTGGGCAGCAAGGGGGCTGCCAGGAAGGTGGAAGCAACTGCCCCAGTGCCACATGGTCACCGAGCCATGTGTCTCCCTCATCCCACAAATGAGCTGCACGGGAAGTTGTGCAGCTACACTTATTGTACAAAGAAAGAAAGTGAACTGGACACCATGTTTCCATGTATACAGCAGGGGCGACATTCAGTTTTATGGCTGAAGGGTTCCCTTGGACCAACAACAGTTATAAGTGAGTTGTGCTAAGCAACTTTTTCAGAGGCCCTTTCCACATGGGGTTAAAAAAACGGTGTAGATGACCTCCACGGAGGTCATCTACACCGTTACGCGAATTGGGGTAGATTACTCTCGAGTAATTCCACACCGCAATCCACAGTCAGGTGCCCGCAAGTGGCGCCACCACGTGCTTTTGAAAAACCACATTTTATGTGGTTTTTAAAGGCACGGGGCGTCCAGCCCCGTGCATCCCTGTCGCAGCACCCATATGGATTTACGGACACACAAAAGGGCGTCCCTGCAGATTGGGCAGGGGGCGGGATTTCCTGCTGGCAGGCTTCTCTGATTGGTGGAGAGGCTCCGCCAGTCAAAATCCACCATTTTGGGCTTGTTGTTAGACTAAAACTCTCAATATCCACAGCCAGTGGTAAGGAATATGGAAAGTTGCAGTTCAGCAGTGTCTGGATAGCCTCAAATTCTTGTTTCTGCTATATGATATCTCAATGACTTGTCAGGTATCTTTGTACAATGATCAAATTCCCTACTATCAGTGAGGACAAAACATTGTGCCTGGAGATAGGTAGTGTGCGTGTGTGGGGGGGTGCAGATTTCTTGGCACTACATTGCTGTAGCTGGCATCACACAGCCAGTGACTTTGCTGTCCTGCCACTTGTGATTGCTACCTATGGGCACCATCATCTCTGCTAAGGTCAATGGGGAAATCCAGCATAAGTAAATAGAGTAAATAAATATGGCAATATGAAATGAAGAAACTGACTTAATAATCCAGATAATGAACTAGCTCTAGCATTATCATACAATATCAGCAATTAGTAGCTGGGATTAAAGTAAAATATCAATAGTAAGAACCAGGTGCATAAATTGATAAAAGATCAAAAAGGGCTCTGTCTTTGTTTTCTAGGATTAGAGATGGGGGTGGGGTGGGGAATCTCCTTCTCAATTTTATTCTGTCTGTCTGAATCCAACCACATATGTTTTCCTCTTATCTTGTGTCTGTATAAGATTGTTAGACATTTTTTTCCTTCCCTCACAAAAAATCATCCACACTTTTCATCTGCACTTTTCCTAATGTACATATATTTCTAATGTATGTACTTCTGGTACATGTTTCCTCATTAACTAAAACATGTTTGTGCATATTTTTCAGATGGACACATTTTCAGCTATTCATATTTTTTAAATGTATGAATGATTTTGTTTACAGTATTTTATATATCTGGAATGTATCACATGTCTTATAAATGTGAAAAATTTCAAGGCTTCAAGGTATGCTTTGTCTTGAGAGATAGGAAATGAATACTTTCACTGAAGATTTCTACTCGAATGAAATTGTTTTCCACATCTCACCAGATTCATGTAAAATATAAAGTCATTGGCCAACACCAGCATTTTATCCAAGGAGTCCTTTTTTTTTTTTGCTGGAAAAACTGGCATTTTAAAAGTTAAACCACTGAAATATTCAAATTATACTATAGCTATGTATTTTTTAGTTTGTCCCAAACCTGAGTATGAAATCATTGATTATATTAATCCCAAAAGGCAGAAAGTACAGTAGGTCCCCCATAACTGTGTGACTGGTATCCACAGTTTCACTTATCTGCCATGGCTGCTGCTGTCATTCGGGATCCTTTTCCTGCACAGCCATCTGAGAGAGGTCCATGGCAAGGCACAGCTGAGCTTCCCACGCTTTTCTCAGTGGAGAGAGGCACATGAAGGCTGGCACAGCTGCTCCCTCCCATTCTTCTTGCAGCTGAGGAAGAGACAGATACTCTTTCCTTGGTGGAGAGAGGCATGTGAAACCTGCAGAGGCATATCTAGGGTGGGGCAAGTAGGGTACATGCCCTGGGCACCAATGCCAGGGAGGTGCAAAAAAGCCATGCATGTAGGGGTGAGGGTGCGATAGGGGTAAGAAGGTAAGGGTGCAACTTCCATGCTTGCCCTAGGCACTATTTATGCTAGATACACCACTGGAAATCTGGCACAGCTTCCCCTTCCCATGCTACTCTCCTCCAAGGAGGAAATGGATGCTCCTTTCTTGGCAGAGAGAGGCATGCTAAGCCTAGCATGACTCCCCACTGTTATTCAGATATTTTACCATCTGCTTTAAGTCTGGGAATGTATTCCTCACAGATACAGGGGACCTACTGTATTGTACTTGAATGGCTTCATGCATATTTCTATGTAGTATCTCCTCTCCTATCCAACTATTACAATAGGAGGGGGCAAAATATAACCCTCAAGCCTCATAAAGCTTTTGCATGTACAAAATCCAGCCATGCAACCTCCCCCTTCCCAGTTGCCAGATCCCCTAAGCAGGGGCTTGGAAGCTGGAAAAGCAAAATTGCTGGGTTTTTTGCAGTGGGGGGGGTAATGAGCCATGAAGTAGGGGGTTGGGAGAAAAAAATGGTCAGATGTTTTCATTCTTAAGGGGCCTGGCTTTGACATGCTGGTGTGACCAGCAGGGAGGTGGGAGGGTAGTTGGCCCCATCCTGTCCAATATTGCCCACCTTGCTTTACAGAGATTACAGAAGCAAAAGTTTGGGTTGTCTGGTCCTGAAAATTTAGATGACATGCAGTTTAAGCAACCAGCTCTCTTTTTAAAGCATGTAGTTTCTTATATTCGACATCCATGTTTGAATACAATAGGCAAACTAAAGTTGTGATTGCAAGGACTGCTTTAAATAAAATGGCTGGAGAAAAGTGCAGAATCTGCTCTCTAGCCTCACAGATTCACACCAAAATGCATGCTTTGATCATTAAACAAAGACAACTAGCTTATGCAGGAAACTGCTTAGTTAGGTACAGAAGCATTGCCACTCTCCTGATTTTGGAAATGTGAAGTTGGTTTTAATAATTGTTTAAGTCTCCCCTGATCCATCTTTCCAAATACTCATCATCCATGCCAAGATGTAAATGTAGAAGCGATTTGTGAAGGTGCTTCATTTAAGACAGAAAAGGGAAGTTACTTCTCAGGATGTCACATTACTGTCAGCTATGAAATCAAATTACATAAGTTTCTCTCTCTCTCTCTCTCTCTCTCTCTCTCTCTCTCTCTCTCTGTATATATTTGGAAAGTACAAATCCTACGCTCACCACACACAATTTGCCTGACCTCATAGAAATGCACACATCAAGGCTATGCTGCATGACAAATGTGTGGAATTGATCTATTTATAGTACTTGCAACAGTGACATTGTCAATGCAGTTTTGCAGCAATTGCTGTACTAACTATCCACTGGACTATTTTGAAACTTTGGCTGTGATGAAGCCTAAAGTCCCAAATAGCTTTGGCCTGAAAGATGTTAGAGAATGCTTCATACCATATCACTCTGACAGCTCTTTAAAAAACGTGCAAAGAATTCTCCCTCTGGAACATTTAATTTATTCTTTATTTAATTCTACTGACAAAGTTGTTCAGGCTAAATAATACTAAATGACAGAAAAGGAGGCACAGTCATGTGGCTCATAAGCAAAACCCCAAGACAGGGTTAGGTAATTGTTGTTGTGAGCTTTCAAGTCACTTTTGATTTATGGCAGCCCTAAGGTGAATCTATCATGGAGTTTTCTGTGGCTGAGAGTGTGTGACATGTACAAGGTCACCCAGTGGGTTTCCATGGCTGAGCAGGGAATCGAATCCTGGTCTCAAGGGTCATAGTCCAATGTTCAAAGCATTACATCACATTGGCTCTCTCTAGGTTTGGGTAATACCTTTACTGAATCACTAAGAGAGCATTAAACATGTGAACATTCAAGTCCCCAGGGACTCTTCATTAGCTTGAGGTGGAAGAAGGAAAAGAAAAGCCCCAACTAATCATAAGTAGATGATGAAATCCCAGGACCTGCTGATATCAGGTTTTCCCACAGTAGATGTGGAAACCCTTGGCTCTCTATGTCTCTCTAGATCAGGGATGGGCAAAGTGCAGCCCATGGGCTACATGTAGCACCCAAGCTCCACAGGGGTCAATTTTTTTCCTCCAAAATTATTTATATATTTGTTTATAGCATGCTTGTTTCCCAATATTGGAGCCATTTCCCCACTAGACTGGTATAGCGCTGTTGTTCCACTTTCAACATCCTATGGAATCCTGGGGTTTGCAGGAGGCCCCTCCTGAAACTGCAAACCCCAGGATTCCATAGGATGTTGCAAGTGGAATAATAGCACTATAACAGTCTAGTGGGGAAATGGCTTGGGACTCAGGGTAGCTTACAGAATATTAAAACCAGCAATTATGGCATTTTAAAATTATTTAATGCATCTTTTGATACTTTATATGAATTATATTTGATTCGTAATGCTTATAATAAAATATTCAGGGTTTTTTTAAAAAGCCCACTTAATGCTGACAAAGGGTTTGAGAAGGCTTTCATGTCAGAATACAAAGCCCCCAAATGAGCTCTGGAGATGTAGAGGGCATTTCCACTATGTTTGGAGGCCCTCCTGGATCTCTCAGGGGCTGAAAACAAATGTTTGGAAAAAAAATATTTTTCTTTTTCTTTCTTTTTTTCTTTTTTTGCCTTAAAATTCCCTCTAGGGACCCCAAAACATGGTGAGAACACCTCATGTCCCTTATGTTCGGGGATATTTCATGGCCAGTTTTTTTAAAAAAAATATTTTATTTTATTTTATTTTTGCTGGTATAGTGTGGTATAGTCTTTCAAGGAGTCCTGCAGAGTTAATGCAGTCCCTAGCTTTCCACAGTTGCTCAGCTCTCTCCAGATAAAGAAGGTTTGCCTTTGCTTGCCGCCATAGCTCCTGTGCCAGGTAGGAGTACAGGTTCCAAAAAACATGGTAATCCTCACATTAGAAAAGTCTGTGATTCATTTTAGGTGGTACATTAGGCCCAAACAGTCAAGCCAAAGCAATAGAAGGTTCGTTGTATGACTAGCAGACCTTTGTCTAGAACAGGGATGGGCAACTGTGGGGGCTTGGGAATCACATCAGTTCCCATGAAAGGTTGGACAGATCTACCCCCATTGTACCCATACACCCTAGAAGCCATGGGGAAATTTTTACATTTCAAAAACATTTTTTTTTATTATCCGCAAGGCCCCATACCCCCTAAAGGCCACGGGGGCAAGTTCTTCATGTTTTTGGACTCTTCTGGGCAGTTTTACATCCAGCAGAGGTCTTCCTTCAAATAGGAAATGATCCAAAAATCATTTCCCCTCATGTTTGGCCAATTGAGTGAAGCCCCTTGGAACCTCAGTAATGGCTTTGGGCTTTCCTACCCATGGTAGGATACAGGGATAGATCGAATCTTCCTGACATAGAACTTGATACCAAAACAGCTCAAGCTGAAAAGTCTTTGTCTGCCAAATCCACCTTCCAGCAAGCACAGTTTTGGAGTTTTTCATTTTCTCCTAACATGCCAACCTGATGAAAAGTCTTGGATGATATATAAGCTCATCTTTTTCAAAGGATATTGTAGTGAACTAATAAAAGGCAATACCCAGCCCTGCTTTTGAATGATAAAAGGCAGAGCTTGAAACAAAATCTTCATAAACAAATAAGATAAAACCCAATTAAAAACACACAAAAGTACAATAAGAAAAGTATAGTCCTTCAGTAACAGATCAGCTGACATCCCAAAGTCCTACCTGAATAAAAAAACATATCTTCCAGCAAGCAAGAGGGACAGCTGCAATGGAACCAACCTAGCCACCCTTGGTAGGGAGGGCTTAAGATTGAGAGTGGTCCCCTGAAAGCTTTCTCTTAAGTCTGCAGCAGACATGTCTAGGTGGCAGTGGGGTTAAGAGAAAAGTCTGTCATGGAGAGCTTAAAACTCATAAAAGTTTATGTGAGAGAATATGGTCTTTGAAATACTTTGATCTCAAGTGGCATTGAACTTTAAACAACACAACCAGTTCTTTGGACTGTGCCCAGAAACAGACCGGTGAAATGGTTATGTTTCCTTTAAGTTGAACCCAGTCAACAGCTTGGTTGAGTGGTGATGTCATCCAGTGACAGTGGAACAGTGAATCTGTTCCAGGTTTTAGTCCAGATTTTAAGGGAGCTATGAAAGGTGCTACACCTTTTTGAGGGATATGGCTCAGCACCTCATATAGCTCCTGAAAAATTCAGACTAAAGCCAAGTAGATTCTCTGCGCCACTGACATGGAAGCCACCAGCTGTCATTGTGTTATACCACAGCATTCTAGACCAGGTCAGCTTTCCAAACATTTTTTCAAATGCAGCCCCACAAATTACAGTAATCCAAACAGGCGAATAAACTAGTACCCACCCATTATGATTATTTCAGTTTTAGGGGATTTTGTTGTTTCAAGTTATGGGACTAAGCCTCTGCCACTGATTATAACATTCTGTTTTTCAGTCTTCTTCAATCTGTAGAACATTTAAGCATATTTGGCCTATATTTCTGAGAAGCAAATATATAGCTGCAAGTCTTTTTTACTCTCTGATCATAAAGAAAACGATTTTCAAACATAGATGCTGTAAAACAACAATCCTGAGATAATGTGAAACACTATAACTAGCTCTCACAACAAGCATGTCATTACTTGCCAGAAAGCAAAATGGCACATAACCGAATGAGAATTAATGGCAAAGAGTTAATGTGTATGAAATAATTAAATAAAATGGTCTGATATTGAAATATTTCAAAAAGGACAACCAAGGCTGCCATTTATCATTAGTCAGAATGAAGTGGCTACATCGGGGAGCAGATTTGAGATGTCACAAATGGGGTGCAATATTTGAACAACTCTTGTTGTTGGGATTTTACTGCCAGGAAGATGAACTTGTGAGGTGTTTTATTGCCAAGAAGATCAGGTGCTACCCCAGCTGCCAAAGTAACTTGACTGCCCTTGAGTGCTATCCACCTTGATTTAGGGAAGGATTTTGTATTCTGCCTCAGGAAGCAAAATATCTTGGGAAGGCAAATCAACTGAGGACAAGTTGTTCACCTATGTAATGCCAGGAAACACTACACATACTATTGGAGGAGTCTTGGCCACCCATCAATATCATGTTGGATTCCATTGGAGTTTGAAAGAGGTATTCTTTTGGGCTTTCATTCCCAGTGGCTATGCTCTCTAGAGAATTATGGGAGCCATATTCCACAAAAGCTCAGATTTCTATAAAGGGTGAAACAGGAACCAAAATATCAGGCTGTGCTCTTCTGCAACTTGCAGTGTCAGGATTGATGGCCAGAAGAGGGAATTGGAAACAATTCTAGCTAGGAAAATCCTAGCCTTTAAAAAAAACCCTCCCCCAAGATGCTGGTTTATTTATATAAGATGTTCAAACTGGTTCTGTCAACAAGACTAAATGCATTAGGGTGTGATTGGTCTCTGCAACTTATTGCTGAGGAACCCATCTGGGGCCATTTCTGCACGAGTCCGTTATAGCGCAATGATTCTACTTTCAACCTCCTATGGAATCCTGGGGTTTGCAGTTCCAGGAGGGGCTGGCTGGCCGGCTCCTCCTGAAACTGCAAACCCCAGGAATCCATGAGGTTGAAAGTGGAATCATCGCACTATAAAAGACTCATGCAGAAATGGCCCGGTTTTCTGTGTATACACCAGCTTACTTGATGGCAGTGAGGCTGACTCAGGCCTTCCTGTAGCCTGCCCACCACCACCTTAACCATAAGGGTCTGATCACTGATGGGGTGGGTGGGACAGGCATGCACAATGACTCTGCTTCTTCTCTTCTTTCTCTAGGTGAGTAAAAGGCAGCTGCTATGGATTACACTTGGGACAGCTTGAGGGGAAAACATAATTAACCTTCTCACTCCAATGACTGGGCTGTGGGTGAAATTTCTGCAGGCTCTCAAGTGTACCCTCTCAGTTTTGTGAACATGAGGGTGAGGTGTGATTTTGAAAAAAAAGTTTAATCATTTCCCCAATGTGCTGTATTCCTAATGGAGACCAGGGACCCATGCACTTGATCTCCAACCAGCATTTCTTAAAACTAGTAGTTCTCATGATGACCAGCTGGAATAGAAATAGTACATACAGGAGATGTTCAGTTTCAGCTGAGTTGGTCTGTCAGCAGAGCCAGTAGACTGACCCTGCTTCTTTCCTTTCCCTCTTGGTGGCTGGAGCCTTGTTGTGTTTAGCCTAACTTGGGTTGTTCCTGGTCCTTTGAGAGGGAAGAACAGTCTAGAGTGATTTACAAATTTGCTTCCACTGCCCAGCACATCAATCACACCAACACTCTTTTGCTCCTCCTGCAACAACCCTGACCACTTCCTTATGATGCCACCTGCTTGGGAGCCAGCTGCAGCTGGTGGCTTACATGCCAGATGGGCAATGAATTTGCTCTAGGCTTTATTTCACATTTTTTTAAAAAATCTACCCAAACTGCTGAACCATATTTCTCAAAAAGGTTGAGCACAGTGGACAGTTCCTCTAAAGTTCAAAGTAAAACCCTGAGTATGTTACCCTGTTCTCTGGGGGTCTCGGGAGGGACGACCAAATAACCAAACACAAACACAAAGTTGGAGAAATTAACTGGAGCACTCTCTTAAGCTAGCGAGAGGCAGAGTAACTTAGCAGGGATCTTGTAACCCAATGTCTACGGGGTCAGGTCAGTCAAGCAGGCAGACAGGTTTTAAAATAGTAAAAATGATATCTTTATTAAAGGAACAACAGAAAAGACACCACAAGCACACAGCTAACTAGGAATTAGAAATAGGAGTTTTCAGGGGAAATGGGTGATACAACACCTTTTCTCGTAGTCCTGAAGAAGTTGAAGATGGTAGGGAAGAAAGCTCAGCGTGGTTCGCTGACAGGAGCTCGTCAGACAAAGCGACGGCAAGGCGGGATGGAAGTCCAGAGCGATCTGAATGAGAAGAGAGGTCCGGACGGGGCGAGCGAGCGATCCAAGGTGGGCTTGGAATCGGGGAGTTTTTATAGGGTGAATTGTGCCTACAGGCCATGCCATACTTGGTGAGAACAATGCAAGTTTGGAGTGGGACAAAAGCTTTGGCAAAGGTCAAGTTTAACATGATGAGCTTAGTGCAGGTTTAACCATAGTATAGCCAGTATGCAAATCGCTTGGCATTGTCAGATTTTCGGTGTGAGGCCGGGCGTCTTTGTTTAGAGTCATGCTTAAGCAAGAGGTGTTTGCAGGGAGGTCCCTGAAGCAACGGCGGGGCTTTGTTCTGCCTGCCTAGGTGGAGAATGGAATGTCCAACACTTACTGGCCACGCCTGTGTACGTGCTTGTCCGGAGGCCTCACAAACATGTGGAGCGGGATGGCAAAGGAAGGCCGAATGATTTTGATGTCAAAAGAGATATCTAGTGCTATCACCGGGTAGGCCTGAACCATAGTAACAAGTAGATCCACTGCCCCCATGACATGGGAGACACCAGCAACTCTTGCTGTCTGGGTCACCTGTTTAGCTCCAGTTCTGGAATGACAGATGGAGATTGGCTGGGAGAAAGGCCAGGAACTGTTCCAGGATAAATAACCTAAGATTTAAGGTCTTTGGTGTATCTTTCCAGCTTCAGCCAACAGGTGGCAGGGCTCCTGGAACTAGCTATCAGTCATTCATGGGTCATTGGTTTCCTGGCAGCAGAATTACCTAAAGTATTGCTTTCTGCATATCCATTGTCATGGCATTCCCTTGCAAGATAGCCGCCTTCACTTTGTCACAGCCTGCCTCAAATCTCATTTCCAGATGATTAAAGGCCTATGTTCAGTTCCTTTGCTGAAACAAAGGAACCAGACCACCCACTCTCCTCTTTATGACATCGCAGTGAGGCTTTGGCCACTTGCTCAAAAGAGGTCAGAGCAACATGGAATGTTCCCATGTCATCATTTCTGGCAGCTGAAGATTCCTCAGGGTTCTTTCATGCTACACAATTACAACACTATTATGACAGCCATAGCAATATCCTATGAAACCCTGGGGTTTGTAGTTTGGTCAGAGGCACTAGAGAAGATCTTTGGCTGAGGATTCTAAAGGCCTCTTCCCTAAAGTGCAGACCTCAGGCTCCTATGGGATAGAACTGTGGCAGTGAAGTGGAGTCATATCACTGTAAGTGTGCAGAGTGAAATTGCTCTCAATGCTAAGTATGGAGACTGCAATTCCTTTGGGAGTTTTTACCACTGGGCTTTGCAGCTCCATTACATTTCTTTGCCTGGCTTCCATTTGGCAAGTAACTCCCATCTGATAAGAAGGCAGCTTCATTACCAAAATAGCTGGTGTTAGACTGACTTCATGGCCATGATAATCGAGGCAGGTATTTGGTGTCTCCTTCCTGACTAATCGGCTGTGATCTCTAAGCAAAGCTTGGAAAAGTTATTTCTCTGGACTGCAGTTCCCAGATTCCCACACCCAGTATGGCCAATCATGTATTTCTTTTTCATCTTTCTCCTTATGAGGGTAAGGTTGCCTTATCTATATATTTATTAAGGAGAAAGGAGCTCTGCTTGCCTTTTTGCCTCCGGTAATTCTTTTACACTGTTCTGTTCATCTTTCTGTCTTCCTTTCATTCTCTCTGTGTATCTCTCTGCTATAGAACTACAGTGACTAAGAAAATGGAGGTAGTATTGGTGGTTTGATCCATGTAGAGAGAGAACAATGCAGTTGTCTGTCCTCCTCATATGCTATTTGGAAAAAAAAAATGACATCTGTCCCACGTCTGGCTGAAGCCATTTTTTTCAGTGCCATAAATATTAAATGCACTTAAACAGAATCATATTTAAAAACAGGGGCAGGGAGGAATGAAAAGAAGCTAGAGCTCAGACAAAGTCAGGATTTCATTTTAAGAAATCCATGGTTCAATCAGAGGTTGTGGGAGTTATACTCACCCTATTCAAACAATAAGACAACTCAAATCCCTCTTTGGAATTATTGCAAATATCATTCAAATGACAAGCGGTGAAGACTTTTTCCTTTAAGATTCATGCACCTGACAACTGATCTTTGTAAGCTTCAAGAGAATTACAGCCTCAATTTCCTGGGCTGCCAGCTACTTTGTAGCTTCCCTGAACCTCTGCATGATGGTTTAGTCTATGTACTTAGACTGGTTGTGTTAATTTGAACATGATTAACATATATATCTGAAATAACTGGTATGCCAAGCATGTCTTACCTTTCCCTGGGATTATGTTAATTCTCAAAGGCAACTAATCCATGATTAGTGGCAGAGATGTAATTTAAATTAAGTTTCACTCTTCTTTCTCTTCATTCCCCTCCCCACTACCATTCTAACAAAAGAGTACAATCAAGAAATAAGACACTGATAAAAGTGGTCCACTTCAATGGGCTTCAGAGGCTAATGTGTACAATCCAGTTTTCATAAATGGATAGAAAAACATATATTTAGTTTTGACAGTACCTTCATTTGAAGTGAGGCTGACTTAAGAACATGTTATGGGGAATTCACAGGGGACAAGTAAAAAGGGGGCCAACATGAAAAATCAGAGTCTGGAATTGCTTGGCTGAAACGTCTGAATTACAAGGTCTCTTGTGGCTACTACAGGTCACATATTCAAAAATGCATATACCTCACAAGAGAATGGGCAGACTGAATGTGTAATTAGTTTACATCAGGTTGGTTAATGTTTCTTCTGAAGGACCACTGAGTCATGGGAGATACCAACCAGAGCCACAAAAAATGGAAAGCAGAAGCAAAGGCAAAAGTACTCAGGTTTAAGCACTACAGGGATGTATTGATGCTCATGTGTGCACATATATGTGCATGCAGTTGCTGTGGTTGTGTTGTTGTGTGCCTTCATTTTCAACTTACAGCAATCCTAAGGCAAACTTATCATGGGGTTTCTGGGGCAAAGTGTGTGTGATGCACCCAAGGTTACTCAGTGGGTTTTTCTGGCTCAGTCAGGAATTGAACTCTGGTCTCCATGACTGTAAGCAAACACTCAGACCATGACACCATGCTGCCTTTCATGTGTGTGCATTACCACCAACTAATTATTCCAAGAGCTACAAGTTCCCTACCTCCAAGCTGAAATAATGCTTTTCTTAAGACTCAATTAGAAACACTTTGGTAGCTCCCCAATATAGATGCCATTATTGTCTGTGAAGACCACAGTCTCCTAAACATGACATTTGCATTGTTGATGAAATTGCTTGTGAAATAGGTATAAAATATGCCTGGGGAGAAGAAAATTGGCAAGATGGAGAAATGTAAAAATTAATAATTTTTTGAGCTTGATATAATGTTTTTAAAACATGCTAAATCCCATCCCCCTAGAACATTTTTCTGCATCATGCAGTCTGAAGCCACTGTGTTATTTAAGGTCTCCTGACTTACCTTGGTTTCCTATTGTATGCATTTTCTTTTTCCAGTGAGCTAAGGAAAGCTTTAAATAAACCTGGAATGGAATAGATGTATTGGTGTTGTTCAGTCCTGTAGCCACTTTATCCAGCTTTTATCCTGATAAATAGTGATGGGGTAATTAAATGTTAGAGCTAAAGAACTCTGAACAAGGTAACCTAATGAGTCTTTGCTGTCTGCTGTTTGAGTTAGCTACCTTAATTAAGTTTGGAGATCAACACTAACCAGACAATGCATAATGCAGAGTACTACCATCTATCAGTTGGAACTAGAAAGAGGAAGATGTGAAGATCCAGAACTTTCACACAACACAGTTACAGCACTATGATCCCATTTTAACTGCTATAGGTCCATCCCGTGGAACCCTAAGGTTTGTAGTCTGGTCAGAGGCACTCAAGGAGCTCTCAGTCTGAGAATTCTAAATGTCTTGCCCTAAACTCCAAACCCCAGGATTCCATAGGATTTCGAAAGTTAAAGTGGAAGTGCAGTACTATAATTGAGCAGTGTGAATGTCGAGTAGCCTTCCCTATTTTAGTTATGGGACATGTAGTAGGAGTTAAGTAGCAGCTTGCTTGCAACAAAGTATGAGAACCAGAGACCATTAGATAAACAAAGCTAGGAATGTAGTGATAAGCGCTGCCAGGCTGAAACCAGAACTCCAAGGTCTCTTGCGGGTGGGATGAGAAACTCTTTGCTTTTAATGTTTTGGATTTTGCTAATTGCCTCCAGTTCACTCACTGAAGTCCTGTACTATGTATCACACTCCTAATAAATAGTGTGTTTGCACTGGTATATTTGTGTGTGTGAATTCGGTTCCTGACAGTGAAAGTGCTCTCAGAGAAGAGTTTTCTCCACAGTTGGAGACCAAAATGAATAAAAACCACAACATTCAAAAGTTGAAGGCCCAAGATATTGACAAGATATTGCTGCAAATGCAAAGATGCAACCATGTCCTTTTATTTCACTGAAAAGAAATTTTCTAATCCCACCATTCATTCCTCTTCTAAAGATGACAATCACTTCCATTGCTGATCACAACAGCACTGGGTCTGACCTGAATGTTTTCTGTCTTTACATTCTAACTAGAAAGTGGGAATTTATGGCCTCATGGTGATTTCTGCTGCCCTTGTTTCTCCTCTGCTGGCCATTTTCCCCTCTTTTATTGTTCCTCAAATGTTCCTACACAGTCAGGAATCACACACTGAACATGATGGCACCATGATGCTGTACCATCAATCAAATTTGTTCATTCTATGACATTACAAACACCAAATGAAGTTGGTTTAGAGCATGGATAGACAACACGCAGGTCACTGTTTTCATGGGTCCTCTGGTCCATTTTTTGCAATTCTGTCTCTCCAATCTCCCCACTGCAGCCACCTGTAGATTTGATGCCGCTTCACTGAATTTCAGTAGTTTGATGGCAAAATAATTTGGATTTACTTTTGGAAACAAGTTGAAATGGGAGTGCTCCTGGAAGTGTCTTGGAAATTCCATCATCATACCATCAAGTATTTTAGGGGAGTAATCGACAGCTGCCATCTGAAACAAGTTCTGGGGTACCAGTGTGCACCTATCTTGAATGTTGCCCACCCCGATGAATATGTCAGTTTCAGTTTCTCCAAATTCCACTAAAAAATCTCAAGTTCTCTCCACTCCAAATATGAAGAAAAATTTGTGGATTTTGGTAAATTTTTATATTAAAAAATAAGTTAAAATGGTAAGTCTCCCCATCTGTAGATAATGTTCTGTAAATTGAGTTGCAGCTTAAGGATCACACGCCTTGCCGTTGTTATAAAGTTCTCTGTTGTTTGTTTTCTATGTTATGAAAATGCAATAAATCATTTTTGCAAAATACACACACACACACAGACACCCTGCAGGACACATAACAGGGTTCTAAATCTTCATCAGTGCTGATTGTATTGATTACTTAAAAGTAGCACAGCTATTTTTCATTTTACAGGGAACGGCACTGGAAATGAGAGATATATTTCATCCGCTTCTACATGATGCCTAGCTTCCCATGTTCCCCCACTCCCATCTGCAAATAGAGTTGCACTGTATGTCAATTTTGTCTAAACTGCTATTTCTTACTTTAAAATCCTGCTTGAGTCTCTTAAGCCCAAAGACTTGTCATTTCAGTCTCGTTCAGTTTATTACATCCTGCCAGCTATGTCCAGATAAACTATAATGAAGGCTCCTGCTACCATTATAAGTTTCATCTTCTCTATCAACAAGCCTTCAGTACCATGGCCATTATGGACAGCCTTAAAATTTGATCCGGTGTTGATGATAGGAGAGTTTAATTTGTGCTTTGCCAGCTTGCAGAACTGATCTCCAAAAGGCATGTCTCAGGCTGTTATTTTGCCTGTTGAAGGACAGTTTCAAACTCCCTTTCCTCCCCGTCAGCATGAAGGTCATTCTCCTGAAGCAGAAATTAAACTTTAAAAAGTAACATACAGTCATGACAAGTAATGCCCAGAATTTCTGAGTATCTATTCTATCCCTTGTCATTTGATGAAACATTTCATTTATCCCTGTGTAGAGGCTCTGCAACACCAGCATCTCCTGTATGGATAAATGGGCACTTCAGTGCTAAATGTTTTGTGCTGGAATAACTCTTATTTCATACTGAGTAGCAAATCACAAATTTTGCTACACAAAACAAATTATTTTGTTCTTATCTTTGTGAAGGAAATATTATAAACACCCCCCCCCTCTAGTGGGCAAAAGTGCAAAGATTTTTTCAGTATTTTTTAAAGTGTTTTTTCACATTTCTGGACTTCATCTGCAAAAATGTTATGAAGGATTTCTTCTGAGGTAGGATTGTCAATATTTTATTTATGTTACTAGTATATTTTGTTCTGTAGTTGTTGTTGTTTTTTATATACAATAAAACTATTTTTAAAAACCCAAAAGGTGTTTTTCTTTTTCTCTCCTGCTCTTATTAATGCAGGTGATGAAAAAAAAATGTATCTAATAAAAAAAGTCTTTTTGGTACGAGGCAAGGGGAAAAAATCTCAAAAAGCTGACACTTTCTCTGATGAGGCACCTGCTAATGCCAAGACAACTTTCTTGTCAAGGATGACAAGATTTGTGACTGTTCTTTGCATCACTAGTAGCAGACCGTCATTTTATGTCTAATTTTACTATTCACAGTTATAAGCTATTTTTAAAATATATTTGGTTTTCAGACAGTTTTCCTTTCCTTTCCATGGGTCAATAGAAACTTAATCCAGGTGATGGGGATCCTAGAGTAACTACCATTCCCATTATTCTTCCATGCTCACCAGATTAGGAAATGGAGTCCAACACCACCTGGAAGGCAACAGTTTTCCCATCCCTGACTTAAACAGTGCTGCTGTTACCAGATCAATTTTTTTTCCTTTACACAATTCAGTTGATCTGTAGGCAATGGTGAATAATCTCGTTGTGACTACAGGCTAAGGCTGCATTGTGTGCTTCAGATGTAATAATATGTATAGGTAATAAGTTCAATGTTCTATATCAGTTACAATAAAAGTGGCTGAGATGAATGGGACATGTAAACCAGAGTGACAAATTATTCAAGATATCATAGGAAAAAGGAGTGGCAAACCTTATTGTAGTTTGGAGTAAATTCCATGCTGGCGATCAGAAGAAAAGTCTCAGTGAAAAAATGTCTGTGTCTGTTTTTATATACTTCATGGCAACAAGAATTCTTGATAATAATCTCATTACAGCAAGGCAAACTTCTATCCTGTCTGAAAGAGGTGGTACTAAGGCCATTATTGAAAAAAAGCTTTCCTGGAATATATTAGTCTCCAATATCCCTTTCTTGGACAAGGCACTGGAGAGTGTGATAGCCTCCCAGCTCCAAGATTTCCTAGGTAAAGCATAATGGCCCTTTCTGCACGAGGTGAGTGAATCACTCTGTGCCATTATTGGTTCTTCTTGGCTCGAAGCAATGCGGACTCTCCCTTAAGCCCTTCTGCAGGGCTCCTCTGTTTGGTCCAGGGAGAATCGGAGGAGTGCGAGGTCTGTAGATCTGCACTGCTCAGGCTTACAAAATGGTGGCTTCCTGTTCTTTGTGGGTCCGGACCAACCACTGACACTTACCACGCCCACAACCTGCCCTCCGCTGATCGCAGGCTCGCATTGGTGTGAGCCTGCGCATCTGCACAAGTGAGCAGGAACACAATGGCGTGCTCCAGAAGATTGAAAGACTGATTTTTTCCTGTCTTCACTTAGTGTGCTGGAGAACCATTGGGGGCATTTTGGATCAGACTAAGGTGAGGAACTAAGGTAAATAGTCCACACCTAGTCTGATCCAAGGTGTGGATGACCTCCGTGACAGGACGCCTTGGCCTATTTTAACTTCCTCGTGTGGAAAGGCCATTATCTAGATTCATTTCAATCTGGTTATGGGCTGAAGATAGTTTTGGTCACCTTGGGGGACAAGGGGAGTGTGTCTCTATTGGTTCTCAGCAGCTTTCATTATCATTGATCATGGTATCATTCAAGGCTATCTCCCTGGGATGGGACTTGAGGACATTGTTTTACAATGGTTTCTGGTCCTTCTTGGAGGGTGGACTCATAAGTTGGTACTGTGGCATTCCTACTGAAGCCTGCCTGTTGGCCTGTGAGGTTGCTCAAGTAACACTTTTGTCCATTATGCCCTAACAGGAGAAATGTGAGATGATGATGATGATGATGATGATGATGATGATGATGGTATATACAGAGACATTATCTGGAGTTCTGGGGTTCACTGTCACGTGTATGCTGATACCACTCAACTTTAGCTTTTCTTTCCATCTTTTTCTAAGGATGCTGTCATTAGTACTGCACTGGTTCAGGGTGAACAAATTAAAACCTAATCCATTTAAGACAGCAAGGAGCCCTTGGTAATTTGAAAAACAGATCAGGGAATAGTTACACTCCTCCTGAAACCTCAGGTTTACAGCTTGGGCATACTCCTGACCTTGGATATCCACAGTGGCCAGGAGTACATTTGCACATCTAAAACCAGTGTGCCAGCTGCACCTGTTCCTGAAGATGTTAGATCCAACAACTAGTTGAAAAATTTGTTGTAAGCTGCATTGAGTCCTGTGCCATAAGAAAGGTGGGATATAAATAAAAAGATCAATCTATGGTAGGATATAAATAAAAAGATCAATCTATGGTGCAACCACATCTTGAATATTGTGTGCACTTCCAGTCAACACACCTCAAAAAACCATATTGAAGAGCTGGAAAGGGTAGAGAAAAAAGTAATCACAGTAACTGGAGCCGACATGTTGCACCTTGAGAGATTTTAGCATAGATAAAAAAGGGAGTAATGGGAGACATGATAGAGGTTTATTAAATTATTCATGGTTCAGGGAGAATGAAAAGAGAATTTTTTCCCCTCTCCCATGATATAAGAACCTGAGGCGATTCCATAAAACTGAATGGCAGGAAATTCAGAAGATATGAAAGGGGATAGGTCATAGACAAACTAGAAGATGTAGCAGTGACCATCACCTCAGGCAGCATTTAAAAAGTATTAGGAACCAATTCCTGGAATAAAAGGCTATGAACTCTTACTGGTCATACTAGCCACATATTGCTTTCTGTTATCAGGAAGAATTCAGGTGGAAGGATAGCATTTCAGTTATGGTCTGCTTGTGAGCTTCCCATAGGCATCAGATTGGCCATTGTGAGAACAAGATGAGACAAATCTTTCACTGATCTTCCAAAAGCTGCCTTGGTTCCTAAACAGGATAAATGAAGAATGGCTAATACAGGGCTGGTCTTATCATTAGGGAGATTGAGGTGGCTGCCTCATTTGGGAGTTGATGCGGGGAGTGGCAAGAAGATGCTGGAAGAATATTGCTACGTGTGCCACAAGACCAACTTTGTACCCCCCTTAACTATAATTGTTGCCCTCTCTTACAGTGGGGGATGCTGCCATGTTTTTAGTAAAATTCAACTGCCAAAACAGAAAACTGGAGTGTGTGTGTGTCTTTTGCTTTGTCTTTTGCCTCAGGCAGCAAAATATCTTGGGTCAACTTTGGCCTACTCAGACACTAAGGGTGCATCACCTACGTAAGTGTTTAAAAGAATTTGTACCTCCATAGAATGCAGCATTATTTGGTAACAACCTTTGGATAATGATATTACAAAAGGTCTGCAACATAGTAGCTCGAATCATCCTATTTGCTTAACAAATATGATAAGGATATAAGGCTGTTATCTAGTTCAGTGTAAGCCACTCAGTTTTCCATCAGACATGCATGTATTTCTGACGAAGAAAATACCCATTATGTTTACCTTTCTCTCTGCAATCAAAACATGAAATTTGGAAATGAAGTTGCAACAAGCTCCATTTGCATGATATATACATATATATAAATTAAGGCAGCTATTTACCCTGGACTAAAAAGGGAAAACCATTTTCCATAAATAGCAGCAAGTAGAGCTGTTTTTATATGTATTGCCCTCTTCATCTGCTAAAAATAATTAGGATACACCATTTAATTCAGAATTTTTCAAGATGCCCTTTTAGAAAAATCAAATACTGATTTGTAAATGCTCTGGTAATGTTAATAAGTTGTGAAATTTCATATAGGGTGTCCAGGATGCTTGTGGTTTCGGTGAGTTCTCTTCCATGATTGTATTATCATAATGACAAGGATACACATAATCTAAAACTGTCTTAGGTGCCTAGCTTACTGTTTACACATGAATAACTGGACTAATTTGCTTACCATTTTTCTTTGTGCTCTTAACTCAGATCTGAAAGTTGCTCGTAATAAGAAATCTAATGACAGAATAATTTTTGGATATGGTTACTAGTAATTCTAGTAAGACTGTATGGTTGGCTCTGTAAGAGTAGAATAATTTTTTCTTTCTTTCATCTTTTCTATCTTTTCTCTTTTATTATAGTTTGGTTGAGGAGGGTCAGAGCCCTTTTCTGTTTGTTAGTGATTAATTCATTAGTAAGTTAGCATTCTAGTGTGTTAGTGTTTAGTGTTTTTAGTTTACCGTTTATTGCTGTCTTTATTTTAATTTATCATTTATAATTGTGTTTTAATGTTAGATCATGTTAAAAATGTTAGTTTGTGTTTATGTTATATTATATTAAAGTTAATAAATAAACCCATTTTAAAAAAGAGAGACTCCTCATTTGCTTGATGCATTTTGGGGATTGTTAAAGTGTGTGCGGGGTATATGTGTGTGCGTGGTATATGTGTGTGCATATCCATGCTCCACATTCTTTAGTGGTTTGGAGAAATAATGAAGTATTTCAAGGGACCATCAGTCAGAGGTGGTGGCAGCTGCTCCCTTCTTTTCCCTCCTCCTCTTTTTCCTGCTTCCTCCTCCTCCTCTTCTCTGTTTCTGTATCTACATAACAGCCAATCACTCACTTACTAACCCTGATAGATACCTGTTAGAGGTTCAAAAGCAACCACTTTTAAAATTCTCTTTAGCAGTTTGTGGTATAGCACAGAGTAAACTGATGACTGTTTTTTACAACAAAAATAGTACTGGGGCAATGCAAGTCCACTGCATGAACAGATCAGCTTTTCTCCTTTCCTTTCCATCAAATGTATGGTATTTAACTTAGAAATGGACATCAAAGCATGTGGAATATTTTGTGTCTGATAAGAAAATATAATTAGACAGAGGGAAGAGGAAAAACACACATTATACAAGGATGTTATACAACATGTTATAAAAGGAGAGCCAGTGTGATATAGTGGTTTCAGTACAATTCTGCAGGACAGGGTGCACATCCCTGCCCAGTCATGAAGCCCACAAGTTGACCGAGGGCAAGTCACATTCAGGCCATTTCCACACTACACTACTATAGTGCTATTATTCTACTTTCAACATCCTGTGGTACTCTGGGGTTTGTAGTTTCCTGAGGCCAAAGAGCTCTCTGGCTGAGAGTTCTAAATACCCCTCCCTAAACTGCAAACCTCAGGATTCCACAGGATGTTGGAGGTGGAATAATAGCACTATAACAGTGTCATACAGAAATGGTCTTCGCCTCAGAGGAAGGCAATGGCAAAACCCCCTCTGAATAAATTGTGTCAAGAAAACCCCATGATAACTTTGCCTTAGGGTTACCATAGGTGAGAAACAATTTGAAGGCACAAAACAACAGCAACAGCAAAAACAACAACTAACAACAACAACAACAATAACAACAACCACCCATATCTGGAGGCAACTAGTTTGGAGAAGGCTAGTCTAGATTTTCCTTCACTATAAAGCATTAATCCAGTCTTAATCCAGCATTATTATCATTTCTATTTTCTGTTACCATGTAATAAAGTCTCCCTCTCTAATAAAGAATTGTTCTCTTTATAAAACAACAAAAACATACTGTTTTCCTCTTTTGTCAGTGTCTCTTTAGTCAGTGAAATTACTTAACTGGATTTTTTCTCCTAATAGTGGCAGCTCCCTTGTGATAAACAATATTCAAATAGCAAGACAATAAAAAAAATGAGCAATGCGACAATCCCCTTTTGAGTTTATCACATGAAACAATGCTGTTTCATCTCATGTTGCATCCAAGTTGTAAAGAAATGCTTATTTGAAAAAGGGCCTTGTAAAGTGTGCACAGAAGAGCAGTTCTCTCTTAATCCATAGTGCTTTGCACCTGGCACAGCCTCCCATGGCAGCGCGCTAAATAATGCATGCATGCATTTTTCAAAGGAGATTAAAACACAGCTTTAAAAATTAATCTAGGGACTGTATATCTTGGGGTATTGGTTGGAATAAGTGCATATGGAACAAACAGAGAGCTCACCAAGGAAAGGCTGTTGTCTGAGCTAGCGTCAGTTACTCTGAGCTGGGAGCTGCTAGCCTTGTTTGACACAGACATAGCGATATGTTCCTCCTGATATGACATGATTTCTTAAGAAGTACACACCCCAAAGTTCCCTAATTTCTGCTTGCTGGAGGCTGAAGTGACCAATAGGTTCTGGCAGCAGGAGGAGAGACAAGGAACATAATAATCAGGCATGCTGAGATCCCTACGGACAGTGGGAGCTAGCAACTTCTCAGAGCCATTGTATCATTTTCATTGTTCTGAAGAATGGGTGGAAGAATGAGTGGTATTTAAATTGTGTTAGAATGCTACTTCTATCAGTTTTAGCTAACATGGGCAATCTGGAAGGACCAAGGGAATTGCAGTCCAACACCAGCCAGTGAGCTACACATTCCTCATCCTTGTTCTGAGGACTTCAAACCACAAGTCAGACTCAAGATTTCTGTCTTGAACAGCAAACCTCAAAGCTAGCAGACCTAAGGGAAACCTTTCAATTGTGGCCAGAAGCCAACTGGAGCAGTTGGTTCTTCATCACGTACTCAGACGTCTGGACAGTCTTGATACAAGATATCTTAGAGCAGTGGTTCTCAACCTGTGGGTTGCGACCCCTTTGGGGGTCGAACGACCCTTTCACAGGGGTCGCCTAAGACCATTGGAAAATACATATTTCTGATGATCTTAGGCTCCATTCCCTCCTTGGTGGTGGTGCGCAAGCGCGAGCCACAAGCTCGCTTCCTCCTGCCCCCTGTTCAGAAGGAACTGAAATCGCTCCTCTTCTCTGCTACCGGGAGAACCTCCCATCTGACGGGCCAGCTTGGGGGGGGACGACAGCACGGGGGGCAGGTCCCCTCCTTGCCATGGCCCCTGCCCCACTCGCCACGGAGGGGGGTGCTGCAGAAGGTCCGGGGGGCTGCAAGGCAGCACTTTTCCGGGGGGGGGTGAGCTGGCACAAAAGACAAAGGCACTGGGATTCCTCCCCTCCCCCGGCCAGGGTCGACACTCTGGAAAATTTTCCCACAATGCCCCCCTGCGGAAATGAGAGTAAAGCAGAAGCAGAGCCCGGGGGGGGGAGTTCTCAGATTTTTTCCCCGGGGGAGACGCGTTGCTCCTCTTTCCCTCCCTGACCACCCCCCCTCCATTCCTGCCTGGCGACGCAACCTTTGCCCGGGGAGGAGGCATTGTAAATAATAAATAAATAATTTTATGGATGGGGGCACCACAACATGAGGAACTGTATTAAAGGGTCGCGGCATTAGGAAGGTTGAGAACCACTGTCTTAGAGAGTCATAATATAGGGTTGTATTGGTAACCAGGGGACAATGGCTGTGTTATGTTCTTTGTGCTAAAGTCAGAGATAGTTGTTCTGTGTTCCAATAGGTGCAAGTGAACTATTGAATTTCAAGATATCTGGTGTGAAGTACAGTTTCATACTCAAGAATGTCAGCAAAAATATTCTTATAATACTAGAACCCATCCACTGAAGCTCAATGGCAGAAGTCTTTGTGCAGATAAAAGAAACTACTGTTTCACACAGCACCTAGTTAAACTCTGAAGTTCACTGCAACAAGATGGTCACCAACTTTGATGGCTTTAATGGGAGACTGGATAAAGTGAGGGGATGGGTCCATCAATGGCTAATAGTCAGAAGGGTTATATGTCATCTCCATTATTGGATGCAGTATGTTTGAGTATCATTTGCTTGGAATGCAAGATAGAGGGTACAGTCACACTCATGTCTTCCTGATAGGCATTCCGTGGGTACAATGTGAATAGAATGTGGGACCAGATAGGGCATTGGTCTGATCGAACATAACTAAAGCTTTTATGAGGGACAAATACAAGAGGCTCACAGGCATTTTATTGCCACACAAAACTACAAGACTGCTATTGGTCGGCCTAAAATGCTAACTAGCTCCATACCTCTTGTTACCGTAGCTTCTAGCCCTGACTTGTGGGATATTAGATATCATTTGATATCAATAATTTGACCTTCTTTACCCATTCCTCTCCACATGCTTGCGAGGCCCCCGGACAAGCATGCACACAGGTACGGCCGCAAATAGCCGAAACATTCCAAACAAATACAGGCAGGCCAGAAATAGCCAGACTGCTGCTTTAGGAGACCTCAAGGCAAGTACCACATTATGTATGCACACTACTTACAAAGGACTCCCTGCCCCAAGCAGGCAGCTTGACAAGCTGAATACTCAACTGTCAAGCACTCCACGTTTGCATACTGGCTACTCTATTGACAACTCTGTCAAAGCTCAATCTAGCAAAATACTGACCTTTCGGAGGCTTTGTCTCCAGCACAAAACTCATTGTTATCCCCGAGAATGGACTAGCCTGCAGTCACATTTTCCCCTATAAGACCCCCTGACTTTGAGCGCTTCCTCGGATCACTCTTGGCTTCCATCCTGCCTTGCTGTTGCTTTGTTTGATGAGCCTTCCCCTCAGCTCCTCGTGCTGAGAATCTCCTCTGCTACGGACCTTTTTCTTCAGACTTCCCGGGCTTCAGGACAGGTGTAGTATTTCCCATACAAAACCTCCTCTTAAAATTCCTCTATCCAACTCCAACCTTTATTTCTATAGATCTCTGTGTGAGTGTGTTGCATACACGTGTTTGACTGTATATCAATAAAAACAACAATTATTATTTACTTCTGTTTGCTCCTTGACTCGGCCTGACCCTGTAGACATTGGGTAAAAGATCTTGCTACGTTGCCCTGCCTCTTGTAGTGCTAGCTTGTGTTCTTTGCTAATTCCCAACTTTATAATATTTGGAGTGCACGTAGGTGTCCCTCATGGGACCCCCAGAAATCAGGGTAACATTCTTACTGAAAACAGCAGAAGTGAAGTTTAGGGCTTTTTCATGCTACACAACTATGATTTCACTTTAGGCACCATCACAACAGCCTGAAAAACCCTGGAGTTACAGTTTAGAGGCAGCCATTTAGAATCTTCTACCAGAGCTCTGATGCCTCTGATCAAACTCTGAACCCCAAGATTATGTAGGATGCAACTATGACCACTCTTATTTTTCTACACAGTTGAATTTTTAACTGTGAAACTTTAGGGGAAAAGGTAGTGCTGTCTGCTGTCATTGCATCTACAAAATGCAATCTGGCAAGGGCATTCTCTGTGCCTGTGAACGATTAACTCAGCCAAGATTTACCTGGGTAAATGGCCCGTCTTAACCTGGAAAGTGGCCTGCAGTGATTGCTTTGCTGCACAGTTTGCAGACACAATTGTTCATACTGGCAGTGCCAAAACCTCTTTTCTCTAAGCCTGGCAAAAGCTTGTAATGTCCTCCCCCCGCATTCAATTAGACTTTGTCTGTTTTGGAAAACTGGAGGACTGATTATTGTCTTTTTGTTTTTCAAAAGTTCCCTTTGTTTAAACTCTTTGTTTTTGTGCCCTCCTGGTTTTATTTATAGCCAGACATGGAAGTGTGGCATACACAGAGGCAAGGTCAGCCTGCAACATTTTGCTGCCTGGATCAAAGTGCAAGATGGTGCCTCTTCCCATTTCAGTACGCCAGTGTTGTCTGTACTGAAAGTTATTTCTACACGGGTGATGGCACACCACAGCATGTGAGGACAGCAGACCAAATGCCAAACATAGCTTTGTTCTCCAAAACCTCACAGTCACTCCCTGCATCCCAGTATATGCTGCCTGGTACAGATACTTCACAGAGTAATGGCAGTTGCCCATGGAAAATGCCTTTTAGAAATTGTTTCACTGTTAGGATCCAGTGCTTGTTCTTCTGAGCATTCTGGAGATAAGAGGCTGAACTCATTTATTCCCATATATTGTCTGATTCCTGCCACTGGCACTGGTTTCACTGTCCTTAGATCTCTATGCCTTTCCTCCCACACCAAGGCATTTGGGACTGATATGAAAACGATTATTTTGAAATTTAGAGCATGAGGCACCTTTCTCAGTAATAATTTATTTCAATGAGTTTTGTGTCAACTGCCAGTGCCAAAAACAATGCTCAGAGTTACACAGGCACAAGTCTGGTATAAATCCATGCCAAATATGAGTTGTGCCTCTCCCCTGCCTTGTCCTCAACCTGGAAATTGTCACTCAAGTGCAATAATGAATGATTCTGGCCACTGAAAATATTCTAGGGAACCAAAAATCAAAATCTAGTATAGTTTTTGGGGATAGGGATGTTACTCTTCACTTAAGTTCTTTCCCAAAGGAAGCAAGAGGCAATTTTAGGAATTTTCTTCCCACTCTGAGAAAAGTCTTTGGAAACGACAGCATTTTCTTTTCTTTTTTTAAATTTTATTATTATTAAAGTTATAACAATCAATATTTACAAAAAATCATTCTTTCTTTTTATAAATGTATAAGAAACAAAAAACAAAGAAACCTATATACCTATCCAACTTCTTCTTCTTCTTTTGCTCTTCTAACTTAGTCTACATATACAGATACCTCTGTATCTTTTATGTATCTAAATAAATTTCAATTACATGTCTTGTATATTCCGCTTTGTCTTACATATGAATTCTTTTTCTGCTTTGTTCTGAGTTTTATGAGCATCCTTCTATATAAACATTATATACAGATTATATACAAATGTACAATTTCAACTTCCTTCTTTCTTTCTTCTAGTTTGATTACTCACTTATTTTTCCAAGTTTCTTCTGATCATTTCCCTTTTTATGTGACTTGTCTTATTATTTTGAAAATAATTTTTTCTCTTCCCTTTTCCCATACCTTTCCTTATCTTCATTCTTTTCATGTTTCCTTCTGAATTGCCCATTTTCATTGCATGTATTCTTTAATGGGTTTCAATTCTTCCCTATTTTTCCTTTTTGTCTAACCTTTAAGTGCCATTGTCAAATCATCCATCACTATAATTTCTGATAGTTTAACCTCGCATTCCTCGGTATCTGGGATATGTTCACACTTCCACTATTTTGCATAAGTAATCCTTGCATTTGATACCATATACAGTATTATTCTCCAATATCTAATAATAGAAACAACAGCATTTTCAAAGGCTATTCAGGACTGATTCTGCACAAAATTCACAAATTATCATTTTGCAAAGAAACCAGCATTTTCTGAGCAGATAATAATATTCCTATATATTGTTTCCTTCACAGAAAATGCTGTTTCATATGCAGAAAAGGTTGATTTCTATGCAACTCAATCACATGCAAACTTTCTGCAGAAGACACCCCCAATTATAGCATTTTCTCTTCAGGTAACATAATATTCTGACCAGGAATAATTTTCTATGCAGGAAATGCTGTTTTGTGTGTGGAATAACCATGTGTGAATTTTGCAAGGAATATATCCTGAAGTGTCTCATCAGTTCAAGATTCTTTTTGTCAGGGTTTCTCAACAATTAAAAAAATGTTTCTTGAATATTTTTGAAAATTCTGTCCACGTAGAAACTACCTACATGTTGTTTGAATAATATGACTAGCAATCATATTCTGGCCAAGATACAACCTGATCAAGTGTAGCATAAGAGTTCTGGACAGGGAACTCCTCTACAGCTCCTCTGTCACCATTCCAGGACTTACTGTTGCACTGCAATGGCCCTTCCCCATGGCTATTCCATTGCTGGTGGAAAGCAGGCAGGTCAGAGAAGTCTCTGGCTATGTTCCCAAGCATGGGAGACATAGCCAGATAAAGATGGAGTGCATCTTCCACAGAGGGGAAGGTCTGGAGGTCTCAGCAGTGGTGTCCAGTAGTAGTCTGGAAACATGGCCAGATGCCCCTCCAATCCTCTCTGCTCTCCATTGGCAATGGAATCCTGGGGTGGAGGCTTTGAATGATGCAGAGGGAAGATAAGAATACAAACCTCCACAATGACAAACTTCCACATACACAAATGTAAGGCAGACTTACATTTGCCTGTGTCACTAACAGGATGCTGCTTCTGGGTTTAAATGTCAGGGCAGAGATTATCTTCAGGAATACTGTGCAATGAGAGGGGAAGTTTAAGCCTTTCATCCCTTGCTTCAGTATAAGTTAAAACCACCTTCATCCCATATCAATTACTATCAGAAAAAATCTCCCATGAGGACACCATAAAAGAGAACAAGCATGTGGAATGGAAGTGAAGGCAAAGTGATCTGTAAATTGGGTCAGGATCACAGTGGAGGCCAAAGAATTAAAAACCCCTACCCTCTACACTTGGGTCCAAATTGGAATATGTTTATTTCACTGACAATTAGGAAAAAACTACATTGCATGTAGTTCAGTTAGGTAATTAAACAAGTTGCATGTACTTTTGCCTTAATTCCAACCCTATTCAGTTGCATGCATAGAACACACCTTGCTTACTCAGCTGCACTGAACATGTGAGCCTTACTTCTGAGTAAACATAGATAGGATCGGATTATTAGCCTTGACTAACTCTTGATGGTTTCTGACCACAGTGGAAGACAGTGATAGTGTTGTCAATCCATTGTTACAATAAGGATGCATGCATGGCATGTGAAGATCTTGATCTAACATACTTCAACAGAAGCCTTGTATTGCTGAGTCAAACTAGAGTGAATTTTTGGTCTGCACACGGCATTTTACCACTGCATCATCAGCTGCTTCATCATAACTCTTCTGCACCAGTAAGTCAACAAATGAAATGATGAGAAAAAGATAGGGACAGACAATGCAGTAAACATGACAGAGAGAAGATTTCATTTCCCCAAATAGGAAATAAGAAAACATTGACAAGATGCACAGAGGGAAAATGCTGCAAGGAAAACGACTGGCAGACAAGGAGGAGAACAACCCAGTTAAAATTGCCTTAAATGAGGAAACAAGCTCTCAAGGGTGATATACGTAATGTTGTAATAGAGATAGGCCCAGCATGCTTTGCTTCAATGCTCCTGAGTGCATTTCATCCCACAGAAAAGCCATGTGTCATGACAGGCAAGCTCTTTTCACTGGTATATTGAGTCTGCCTGAAATGGGGGCTATAGAAATTCAAATGCATTAACAGTGCACCAGGTATGTGAGAACTGCATTCTGTTCCTAATTTCTGCAGACAGCCTCCACAAAGAGCAAAAAACATTAGAGAACCATTGAACAGATGCACTTCTTTTCCCTGTCACAGCTCTACTGTACTATCATTAAATCTGGAATTTTAGATACACGCATAAGTTTTCTCATAGGTCCATCTACCACTTCCCATGGAAAAAATAGCCTGGTAATTGACAAAAAAGCTTCCAATTTCATACCTGTCACACATTATTTGGTTATTACAGTTGCAAACTAGAAAGTGATTGCAGTGCAGCTTAAGGAGCATTTCACTTTATATGTTATATGTATTTTTCTTTTGTCCAAGAAACTCAAGATAGCATATGTAGTACATGCTCACTACCCTCTATTTTATACTAACATCAGTCAGCTGGGGTCGGGTTAGGCTGAGAAGAACAGTCATCCCAAATCATTCACTGAGCTTCAAAGCTCAAAAGGGATTTTAACTCTGGCCATTTCCACACAGGGTGAGGGAATCGCTCTGTGCCATTACTCACCGGATCTTCTGGCTCCTCGGTCTGGTCCAGGGTGAATTGGAGCAGTGCGAGGTCCGCACTGCTCCGGCTTCCAAAATGGTGGCTTCCAGTTGGTTGTGGGTCCCGACCAACCACAAAGCTCGCCACACCTAAAGCTCGCCCACTGCAGATCTCAGGCTCGTATTGGTGCAAGCCTGTGAATCTGCACAAGGGAGCAGGAACGCAATGGTGCGTTCCAGAAAAATGAGAAACCTCTTTTTTCCAGTCTTTAAAAAGCGCACTGGAGGACCAGTTGGGGGCGTTTCGGAGCGGCCTGAGGTGCGGATCTCCGGTAAGTTGTCTGAACCTAGTCCACTCCGAGGTGCAGATGACCTCCATAGAGGATGCACTGTGCCATTTTAATTCCCATAATTCAGATGACACCCACTTCAGATTAAGCAGTTAATCTGTAAACCTCCTACCCCCCTATCAGGACATGTACTGTATCTGTACACAGAAAATATAACCACTGGCCAAAATTTTGTGTGGGAACATGTATTGCACATGGTGACGCTGCTGGAGTCGGCAGGCACCGATCGTGCACTATTTCATTTTCGGCTTTTAGCCAAAAATAGTGTGCGATCACACATCGCTCCAGGGCCCTGCATGCACTTACCATGTGTGCAGAGCCTCCAGAGCCATGGTGCTTGCGCTTCCTGCCCCAGCGCCGCCTGGGAAAATCCCAGGTGGCGCTGTGGAAAGAAGAGGGGGAGCCCTCACTCTGCCTGCTCGCCAGCAGGCAGTGGCTGCAGAGGCAAAGCAGCAGGGAAGCAAAAACCTCTTGCAAGAGGCTGCTTGCACGATCCTCGTGCCCCAGCACCGCAAAAAGGCAAGGTGCAGAAAGGGCCTATGTCTCCCATCCAACTCTGCTAAAATCCAGTGATGTATTTAAGTCTATTACTCCAAGTCTCAAGTCAAGTCTCAAGTCTCTACCTTCAAGTCTCAAGTCAAGTCTCAAGTCCTTAAAGTCTCAAGTCCTTAAGTCCTTTCAAGTCAAGTCTCAAGTCTGGGAGCCACAACCTATATTCCAGCATTTCTGGGCAGTGTTAAATAAAGTCAGTTTTAACCATTTAAGTAAAGTCAGCCCTCCACATTTGCAATTCTGGCGTACTGAGCTTTGGAACTGGGGAACAGGATCCTTCTTACTTCCCATTTCCAAAACTGAAGATTTTTCAGAAGTGGGGAATAGAATCCTTCTTACTCTCCATTACTGAAGCTTCAAAAGCTTTAGAAGGAAGAATCCTTCCTCCTCAAGCCCACTGCCTAACACACTTGCTGTTCCTTTCTGAGAAATGCAGCCTGCATTCTAGGGCTGAGTCTTGTCTTCTTCTTAGGAAAAGTTTTAGAAGGTTCCTCAAGCCTGCCTCAAGCCCATTGCTTAACCCATTTTCTGTTCCCCTCTGAGAAACGCGCCCACACTTTGGGCTTGAGATATCATCACGTGAACAGGAGGCAAAAAGAGATAGAAGCATTGCTCAAAGCTGTAAGGTCTGGATGAATGTGTTATGTTAATGAACCAAGAGCAGCAAGTTAGTCACTAAAAATATACAAGTCTTGAGCCGAGCCAAGTCAGTACATCATTTATTGCCAAGTTGAGTCCAAGTGGAGTCACTGAAGTGACTTAAGTCCGAGTCAGTCAACTTGAGTCTACATCATTGCTAAAATCCATCTCTTCTCTGCTGCAGCCACCACAACATGGCCATCTCCTGGCCAGTGGAAAGCGATAGAGTAGCAGAGAAGTGTACAGCTATATTCTGTTACTCCGAGGGAGAAACCTTATCCCGAGGTCTACAATTTTGATATTAAAATATGATTCAATGTGCCTGAGAGGTCACCCAAATGGGCACGTAGGCAGCAATGGTCAAAGACTGAAAACGAGGTCAGGCCAATAAAATCCCCAGTCACGTAGCCCAGGAGACCTCAAGATGTATAAACCCACAATAAACAAAGGGTCTTCAGTCCCGAGACACTGACTTGAGGGGGTTAGCATGTCTGCCCCAAGTTGAGCAAATATTCCATCAGGCAAAGACCATTTACATGAAGTCACAGCACAAACTAACACAGCCAAAGATCCTGAGACTTTGGCAACACCTTGCAATCCCATCACAGAAAGGAAATTACCATGGTGGAGCTTCGTTATCACTCCAACACCCATTGTTCTCCCCGGAAAAGGATTAGTTTTCCAGCTCCTTTTCCCCCTACATATAGTCCCAGTTTTTGAGTAGTACTTTGGATCACTCCCAGTCATCCCAGCAGACCGTTTCTCCATCCGTTGAGTGATTCCCTCAGCCCTCTCTGTGCTGAGCCCCACTTCTCCACTGCCTTCCTGGACCCAGGACTTCAGGAAAAGGTGCAGTATTACCCCAACTACCCCCTTCAATACCCCCCTGTCCAATTTCCTCTCTTTTGCTTCTTAATAGCTCTTGGGTGCGTGTGCGAGTGATTGTGTTGCTGCATAAGATTTTCATTCAATAAAATCATTTATTGGACATTTCTGTTTGGTTTTTGGCTTGGCCCGACCCTGTAAAAACTGGGTAAAAAGACACCACTAGGTTACCCTGCCTCTCGCATTGCTATTGCTCATGCTCTGGCTAGTTTCCATTCCCCATCACGTGGAGCACATTGAGGTGTCCCCCAAGGGACCCCAGAAATCAAGGTAGCAATTCCTATAGCTGTATGAAGCATGGCAGACATCTTTTTGGGGTCTTCCAGAGATCCTTGAGGATGACATCATCACTCTACATCCAGCTATAGGAAAATAGCTGGACATTCCTTTGCCATCCTCCCTTACCAGTTAGGAAATGTCTATGTTGGGGGTGTTGCAGTAGACAAAAAGGGTGGGGTGTTGAGGGGGAGGGTTGTCAATACTTGGTCAGTACAAGATTCCAACATCTGTAAAGACCAAAAAAGTGAGTGACAATGGCTTAAATTGTACTTATAGCATCATAACTTACTAATAGGATGCCAGCTGTTGTTTCTAAATGAGAACTTATACATATAAACATTCATAGGGAAAAGTTTAAGTAAATCTGTGTCTTCTTCAAGTAAAACTGTATCTACTATATCCTTCTTTTCACTAATGCATAAATGGACTCCCTGCCCGCCCCCCCCACAATTATATGGGACGGGTAAGAGATAAAAGACAAGACTTGAACTAACCAACATGGCTACCCTTCCCATTCCATATCACTGTTCATGATTAGTGACAACAAAAGTGGCACAATGGTATTTACATTGACTAGAAAAGGAGCATTCCAAATATCAGCAAAGCTAAATGCCTATATTCTGATTATAGACCGATGGTGGCCGTTTCTACATTAGACTGTTATAGTGCTATTATTCCACTTTCAACATCCTATGGAATCCTGGGGTTTGCAGTTTAGGGAGGGGCCTTAAAGGATGTTGAAAGCAGAATAATAGTGCTATAACAGTCTAGTGCAGAAATGGCTGGTGACTTTTGTAATATTTCAATATATTCCCAGTTCCTCAATGGAAGCCAATACCTTATTGTGATTCTGATCATAAGTAACATTTTCCTTTCCTTTCTTCTCTAAAATGTATTTGAATTTTTGTCCAGTACACACAGAGTCAGTAAATCTAGGATGCCTCACTACCATTTATCTTCATATAAATCTTGCAATCGTTTAATCTTTCTCCAAATGCTCGGATATTTTCCCCCCTTTGAGCATGTCATATTTTGTGTGTGTGCCTGCCTGTTATAGAAATATATGTCTGCCTCTAGACTACTGTACGACTTTTCCAGAGCTGCAAAGAAACGTCTCTGGAGTATTAGTGGTCTCATTAGAGATCACTGAGTAATGCTATTCCTTTTTCTTTCTGCAGAGTTCTGCCATCGTTTTGAATCTCATTGTGTAATGACAATTATTATACAGTAAAATCTGAGACCTACTTAGCCTGCAATTTTATGCAAACCTACCTGGAGCTTACTTCTAAAAGACATATATAGGACTTCATTGTTAGCGTGAAACTACCAATCTTCCCTTCCTCTGAATTTTACTTGCATTAACAAATAATTCAACTTTCACACCACAAAACTTTTAATTTCTTTTTAAGGCTGGAGTGTTAGGTTGGATTTTCAAGAAAACAAAAACAAACAAACAAACAAACAAAAAGCAGATTTAATCTCTATTTGGCTGTTTCACGGCTTACAACCATTACCCCCCCGCCGCCACAAAGGTCAACATGGTGTAGTTAGTTGTATGTGGGAAATTAAGGGGTACTAATGCTTTACTCACAAGTAGTGAGTAATGTAAGATGTTATGCTACAGTCAGTGTTCACTATGCCATTTTTTAAACAACAGCAGCTAAACTAAAGTGGTTCAAAATCCCAGAAATTCTCCCAGTGACATTTCTGAAATGATGAGTATATACTATATAGTACTTGTTATGCTAGAAAGTATGCTAACCTTGTTGTTGTTAGAATATTTAAGAATAATGTTGCTGATCATTGACATTAAAAAAAAAAGTAATTACACAGTTTGTAACATGTTACTTCCAAGCTCTGGTGTATTTTTATTGTTCTTTGCATCCTAATCTTACTTTCAAAGGTTGATTTTATTTATCATTATTTAATTTTCTTAAAAAATGTATATCTCACATGGGACCCAACATGGCTTACAACTTAAGTTAAAACAAACTACAGATAAATAACAATGTTTATAATAATAACAAAGTTTTAAAATACCTATAGTAAACTATTCTATTAAAATCAGGACTAATCTAAAACAGTTTAAAGCAGTTAAAGCAAAATAATGAGAATAAAGGTACAGCATTCCTCCTCCCATTAAAAGACCACCCTGCATTAACCAGTTATTAGTCATGGTCCTATCTTTATAAAACATGTATTATATACTTTATTGCCATCTCAAAATATTTTACAGTTGGAGATCTGAGGTGGAGAGACAGGCACTGGTGTGTGTATGTGTGTGTGATCCATTGTTACCACTTGTACCACTTTGAGGGGTGTGCTATTTTTCATAAATTAGATATATTTTATGGCTGAAAACATGTTTGGAGAAGCTCTGACAGTAAGCATGTAGCCAGGTCAAGATGACCTCAGGATAGCCAGACCATAAGTTCAGAGAGGATTAGATGGGAAAGCCCAGTGCTGATGGACTTGGGGATACAAACACTCCTGAAAACAGTAGAAGGTGAAACTGCCCAGGTGAAGCAATAAAGCACCCCTACTGTGAGCATATCCTACAGAGACCTTCCCTATTTACCTGACCCAACTAAGACATGAAGAGGTTGTCAGGACTCCCACCTATGGCCCTTTTCACATGGCATTTGCCATGTGAAAGGGTGCCTGGAGTGTTGCGTGCTTGTGAGGAGTGATCTGCATGACGCACTCACAATCACATGATTCTCCAGGCGCCAGCAGGTGCCGCTCACGCATCTTTTCATTTTTGGGTGGAAGCCGAAAATGGTGCGCGATCACGCATTGCTCCTGGGCCCTGCGTGCACTGGCGTGTGGAGCCTCCAGAGCCGCGCCAGTTGCGCTTCCTGCCCCAGCACAGCCTGGGAAACTCCCAGGCTGCACTGCAGAAGGAAGAGGGAGGGCTCTCGCATGAGCAGGCAGCTCATGTGGAGCTGAAACAGCAGGGATGCGAGAGGCTCTCACCAGAGGCTACTCGCGTGATCCCCGCACCCCAGCACCAGAAAAAAGTAAGGTACGGAAAGGGTCTTTGTTTTGCCACCTACAGTTAAGACAATCAGCCCATTCCAGACTCCTTTGTCAGTTTTTGGGAAAGCAATTACCACGTTGTCCATACACCCTCCTTCAGGGCAGGAAATAGGGTATAAAAACCCCAACTCAAACCCCTGCAATTTGTAATATGTTGGGTATCACACTGCATGTGGTCTTCCAGACTCCTGTTCCTCTGTACTACCCTCAGACTCTTGTGTGAGCCATTCTTCTTTGATCTGCTGCTTCAGGACCAATAAATATCACCCCTTACACCAAGAACTTCTCTCTGTTCAACCTTTTTCACCTTTCCCTTCAATAGCCTTGTATTGTTTGTGGGTTTGCTTGATTTCTTGTGTGTATCTATTAATTTCCAACAAAATATTCTTAACTTCTAATTGGAGTCCTCTCTACAGTTAGGAATGGTATACATAGGTGAAAAGATCCTGCTGTTACCCTCCTCTTGTGAGCCTCCTTTAACATATAATTACCCAAAATTCTAAAGAGATACTGGCATTGCAGGTGGACCTCAAAGTCCCCTCACCTTTTAGGGTAACACTATAGGACATGAACTGAAATCTTCCATCATATTGAAGCATAAGAATCTTTCAGGATCAGACTCTTTCTGTTTCAGCTAGAGAACTCAACCCAGCTTTGGAAAACTAGTCAGCTATCAATTCTGTTAGCATCCTTAACAATAACACAATTCAGGAAATAAAAATGAGATTGGCAGCCTGCAATGATCAAGGCCAATTTATGAACTCTGAAGTCCTGTTTCCTGGGACTGATCTTGGGACCCACAGTTAAGTAGAGGACAAGTTTTTATACAGAAGTGCCAAGTTCAGTCCTTGGCATCTTCAGTAAAAAGCATTAGTTAGCCAGAACCTCAGAACTTGGAGAGCTCAATCAGACTAGATTATAGTGGGCTAGACAAACAGTTGGATGTAATACAAGGCAACTTTCTATTTCCTAACTATTAAAAAAATGTGTTTCAGACTTCTTTCCAATTGGTAAGGAGACAGTGTCCTCACTAATGATGGGCAATCTCTTTTTGATTCAAGTCAGAATGGACTTGCAAATACTATTCATTGTCCAAAAAGACATTCATTATTCTCAGAGCCCATTCCAAAATGGGGATCCTAGTGCTGTCCCAGTGATCTCAATAATGTCTTCAGGTGCCTGACAGATCCCAAACTTACCCACAATAACACAGAAGTCCCTGAGACTTGCCCCACTGCAGGGAAGGCTGGAATGTGTGCTTTGTGGCATAGCTGGGGTCCACATGAAGTACTTAAGGAGGCACCCTTCTAGATTACACTTCACAGAATCAAAAAGTTGGAAGGGACCCCACCCAAACCAGCCCCCCACCATCCAAGAAATATAGTTAAAGTACTCTTGAGAGATGGTCATTTAACTTCTCTCTAAAGACCCCAAAGAAAGAGAATCCACTCCCTTTCAATGCAGTCCATTCCACAGTTCAACAGAGGTCACCAACAGGACTAATGTTTAGGTAGAATCTCCTTTCTTGCCATTTGAATCTATTGTTTCATATATCTAGTCTCTGGAACAGTAAAAACAAGTTTGCTGCATCTTTTACATGACATGCTTTCAAATTGTTAATGACGACTACTATGTCACCTCCTCATCTTCACTATTCCTGGTTAAACATACTCAGCTTCCTAAGCTGTTCATCATAGGTTTCCAGACCTTTTACCATCTTAGTCTACCTCCTCTGAACACGTTCCAGCTTCTCAATATCCTTCTGGAACTGTGGTGCCCAGAATTTGGTACAGTATTCTAGGTGAGCTCTGATCAAAGCAGAACAGAGTGGTACTTTTACATCTCTCAGTCTGGACACTATGTTATTGTTGTGTGCCTTCAAGTCATTTCTGACTTACGGTTACCCTAAGGTGACCCTATCACGGGATTTTCTTTGCAGAATTTGTTCAGAAGTTGTTCTTGTCCTCCCTTGAGGTTGAGAGAGTGTGAGTTGCTCAACGTCACCAAGTAGGTTTCCATGGCTGAGAGAGGATTCAAATCCAGGTCTCTCAGTTTCTTATTCCAATATTCAATCCACTATATCACATGGCTTTCGTCTTGGCTCCTCTAAGAGCTAAGCCGTGCTTATCAGCACATTCCTAGCAAGTGTTTACCTAACAGTCTCTGCTGCCTAGGTTTTTTTTTTGGTTACAAGCAGTCTGTTACTTATGCTGGACTACATATCCCATTACTTAATACGGAGGGCATCCCAACACCTGTAGTCACTTATCCAAGGCCCTTTCCACACTGGGCTATTAAAACGGCGCAGAGCAACCTCCGACGGAGGTCTTCTGCACCTTGGAGTGGACTGGGGCGGACTACTTTTTGTAGTTCCACACCTCAGTCCAGTTCGGAGTGACCGGAACTGGTTGCGCAGCGTGCTTTTTAAAAACCTCTTTTAGGAGGTTTTTCAAAAGCACGAGCGCGTGACCCCGTGTCGCTCCATCGCTGTGCTCCAGTGCAGATTTGCAGGCGTGCACTAGTACATGCCTGCAGATCTGCCGGGGGCTGGCTTTAGGCTGACGAGCTTCTCCGGTTGGTGGAGAGCCTCCACCAACCGGAAGTCACCATTTTGGACGGCAGAGCAATGCGGAGTGACGAGCTCGCACTGCTCCTCGTCCCGACGGACTCACCCGGATGCTGAAGAAATCCAGTGAGTCCCGTTTTTGTGCGGTTCCTTTCCCATGTGTGGAAAGGACCCAAGTTGTTTATAAAGATGTTGGCCCAAAACAGAACTGTGAGGCAGCTTACTAGTCACTTCTCTCTAGTATGAATAATTTGTGAATGTTCTTCAGTTTTGATCGCTCAGCTAAGTTAATAATCTACCCAACAGAAGCATTGTCACATTTTATCACCTTCTCTGCAAGAATATCACAGATAACCTTGTCAAAACTCTTACTGAAATCTAGATATACTATATCAGTTGTTACAGATTGGGCCCCCAAATAGCTGAACCTTTGTTGTTACCTCTAGCATAGAGAATTTTTGGCAACATTTACTTAAAGGAGATTTGCCACTGGCTTCCTCTGAATATGGCATACAGCATCTATACAGCATCTGGTAATCCTTGGCAGTCTCTCTTCCAAGCATTAACTAGGCACGACCCTGCTTAGCCTCTGAGACAGACAGGATCTGGCAATCTCAGAGTTATTAGTCGTCCCATCAGGTTTCAGTGATGCTTGTTAATTGTTTGCCTTCCTGTCTTAAGAATTCATGTCAGGATGCCCTCCATATTAAAGTAATGGGATATACAGTCTAGCATAAGTAGTGGTTTGCTTATACCAAAGAAGCCTAGGTACCAGGGACCATTAGATAAATAAATGCTAGGAATGTACTGATAAGCGCTGCTTGGCTCCCACGGCTTCAAGGTCTTCAAGGTCTCTTGGCAAAGGGGGAGGGAAAGCGGGGATTCTAAAGCTCTGGTATTTGCTTTTGAACTGCAGTCTCCTCACTCAAGTCTTGTACCATGTACTTCACTCCAAATAAATAGTGTTTATACACTGAACTATTTGCGTGTGTGGATTCAGCTCCTGACAGTTCAGGTTTATCTTGTTTATTTCGCATGCTTTGTGCATTAGCATAGAGACATCTAAGACCATAGTCCATTCTTTCCCACTGCTTTCTTATTGATTCTTTTTCATTGATTCTTATTGATTCTTTTTCATCTGCTGGCAAGTTCTTCTGCTGTTGCCCCAGCTCCCACTGTATCATTGAGGCTATGGTTTCTAACACTTGATGTCTGCATACCCTCTAAAAGAGTATCTCCCTCCCAGGCATAACTCAGGACTTTTCCACACAGGGTGAGGGAATCGCCTGGCGCCACTACTTACCGGACCTTTCAGCTCCCCAGTCTGGTCCACGGCGCTTCGGAGCAGTGCGTGCTCGTCAATACGCACTGCTCCGGCGTCCCAAATGGCGACTTCCGGTTGGTCAAGGGTCTCGACCAACTGCTGAAGCTCGCCAGCCTAAAACCTGTCCCCGGGCAGATCGCAGGCTCACATTGGTGCGAGCCTGCAAATCTGCATAAGGGAGCAGGCTCTCAGTGGTGCGCTGCGTGCTTTTGAAAGACTGGAAAAATCAGGTCTTTCAAAAGCACACTGGAGGACCACTTGAGGTCGTTCCGGACCAGACCGAGGTGCAGATCTACCTTAAATAGGTCCGACCCAGTCCGGTCCAAGGTACAGACCTCCTCCTTGGATGACAGACTGCACCGTTTCAAAAACCCCATGTGGAAAGGCCTCAGTTTAAAGCCTTCGTGATCAGGTTAGTGTGATTTCTGGTAAATACATTCTTACCAATTGTTGTGAGTTGCAATCCATCTCCTGCCAGAAGTCCTTCTTCATAAATGTGCAGACCATGGTCCAAGAAGCCAATTTTTTCTGGAGCCACATCTGCAGAGCCATTAGTATTCTTTTCTGTCATTCTAGTCCATGTTCTTCAAAAGGAAGAGATTGAATATAATATTTTCCCAACAGTTCTTCAGCTTCCTCATAGTCTTTTGCAATACATAGAGGTCTGTATCTTGCAGTATCATTGGCTCCCATGTTGATCAGAAGGTGGGTATAATGGTCACTGAACTTGACATATCTTGTCAGCCTCTCTGTAGTGGCACTGATCTTCACCATGGAAGCCAGAACATCTCTCAGGAGATCCTGTTGAGCTTGCACCTCTCTTCTGTTCTTAGCAGGCAGTCACATTCCACCATGACATACCTTTTCTTCTCTGGTATGTGACAGGAGCCTTTCTGTCCACAAAATCCTCCAAGGCCACCTCTATGCCCTCTGAATACTGATACTATTGCCATGGCTTCTGTTCTTCATAACTGTTGATCAAGGGAAAGCTTCCTGTGATAGATGTGTTCTTCTGTTGATCAAGGGAAAGCTCTATGTGATAGATGAGGAATTAGAGATTGAAGGGGTTAGAGATTATTTTGCCTGTGCCTCCACCATCTGAAAGACAAGCTGAAACAGAGACTTTACAACCAGTTCCTGAGGAAGAAGCGATCAGTAATAATTTCAAGGAATTGGTTTCTCCTTTGCCTCCAAGTCCTCAGTCACACAAGTGGCAGAAGAGGATGGCTCAGAAGCAAGCTGTTTCACTGAGGCTCAGAAGGCAGAAGGATGATCAGGAACACATATTTTCCCTGATACTTAAGTCTGATGGCATGGCTTGCTTTTTGCTTGTGGCTATCCAAGCTCCCTTGACCTTTGCATTCTTGCTCCATGTCTTTGTGAATTCTGACATTCCTGGCTCCTTGGAGTGGCTTTGACTTCGGCTTTCAGCTCAGCATTCTTCTGGATTGTTAGCTCTGGACTCTCCCTGTTTCCTCCACATCCTTGGCAAGTACTGTCCGATTCCTTCCCTTGCTGGGCACTAAGCATGGGCTGAGAGATAACTCTGACATTCTATGCCCACCACATGATTTCTGATACTTCTGCTTCTGTGTGTCACATTCACCCAAACATCTGCTTCCTATGTTCTGTGTACTGTCTTTCCAAAATAATCTGCTCTGCCCTGTCCAAAGAAGGGCTTAATCTTTCTGGAAGTGTATATATGTGGGCCTTAAGCTGTTGCACCTTCTCTTCCAGCAGGGCAACTTACTTGCACTTGCTGCAGGCACAGTTCCTCCCATCCTTAGATAAGAACATAAACATAATACAAATGCTGCAGCTCATTGCAGCAGTTCCTTCATCATCCGTGTTCAATCATCCTGTACAGACAATGTCACAGGATTTGGGGCCTGCCCTCAAATGTCCCTGTGAAATGTCCCACAAAACACCTGTTTTCTTCATCCTCTTTCCCAAGCTTCTGTTCACCAAGGTTGAGTAAATAAGGTAGGAACTAATATAGAGAACTATTAGCTTCTAGCTCCACTGCTTCTCAGGATGCATTTTCTCCCAGCAGAAGCCCTTTCCCCTCACACCATATGCTCTGGCACAGCACATGTCCCCAAAAACACAACATGCACAAGAAAGCCTCTGAATAGGTCAGCTAAACAACCAGATCTTACCAAAGAGTCACAAATTTACCTTATTGCATATCTTCCACCAATCCCATGCTGTTTTCCTCATCTTGCTCTCCAAGCCTCTCTTTCTTTTAGTTGGTGATAGAGCATTCAAGGGTCCTAGGAGAAATGGAGGCTTTATAAAAAGGGTTTTCTGTTCCCACATTAAAAGTGAGGGCAGCAGACCCAGTCTCCACTACTAAGGAGAAAATGTGCTGCCCCATACAACTTTGTTTAGTGACCTTCTCTGCTGCTCACAGCGCTAGAACCTATCAACAGATCTAAGATATATGCCTTTCAGGCCTTTTCCACACTGGGCAAGGGAATCGCCTTGTGCCACTACTCACTGGACCTTTTGGCTCCTCGGTCTGGTCCACGGCGCTTCGGAGCAGTGCGTACTCATCAATACGCACTGCTCCGGCGTCCCAAATGGCAGCTTCCAATTGGTCAAGGGTCTCGACCAACCACTGAAGCTCGCCAGCCTAAAGTTCGCCCCTGGGCAGATCGCAGGCTCACATTGGTGCAAGCCTGCGAATCTGCATAAGGGAGTAGGCTCGCAGTGGCGCGCTCCGTGCTTTTGAAAGACCAGAAAAATCAGGTCTTTCAAAAGCACGCTAGAGGACCACTTGGGGTCGTTCCGGACTGGACTGAGGTGCGGATCTATGTTAAATAGGTCCAATCCAGTCAGGTCCAAGGTGCAGACCTCCTCCTTGGAGGACGGACTGCACCGTTTGAAAAACCCCATGTGGAAAAGGCCTCAGGAACAAATTACAGAGCTTTTAAAAGTTAAAAGTTACCACGGCTTCCAAATATTTTGATGCTGTTTTGAAAGTAGCCCTTCTACATTTCTCACAACTAACTAAACCGTTATGCTAATTTGATTTTTTTAAAAACAAAGAAACAGCTAAATGCCACTGGTCTGTGATACCAAACATGCTGTTTCCCCATCCACCTCACTCTTGCTTCAACACCTACAACAGAGCAAGGGGCAACAGCACAAGCCAGCACCTAAACCATGTGATGTTCCTCTCCCATGGTTTAATAAGACCATATGCTTGTTATTATATTTTTTTAAAAAGAAACACTGAAAAAGTACCACCACACTGCAGAAGCAGTGGCATCGCTTGTTAAGTTATCATGGTAGTGTAACCTAGGTCTGCCTTAGTTGTTGCAAAAAAGAATCACAAATAGTTATTTGCAATTAGTTACTTCCAAACTATGACAGCTCTAGACAGCTTGTGGCATCATTGCCATGCCATCTCAGCCTCAGTTGATCAGCACTGCTTGCTTCCTATTGGCATTTGGGAATATACTACCAACAACCAGGGTGCCTGTCTCTACTGCCAGATGCTAGTGAGAACAGTCTCTGTCCACCTACCTCCTTTCTCTCCCTGCAAGGAACTTCAACCTTCTTTCCCCAGGCCTGCCAGTAATTAGGCCCAGCTTTCACTTCAGCCTTTTTTCCTCCCCTTTGGCTTTTGCCCAGAACAATTGATTCAGTCATGTTTAGCTTCCCTATTCTGACCTAGCATGGTTATTGACCTGAAATTGGATTGTTCTCACCACTCTTTAGTTGCTTTGTTCTGAACTTGACCCCTCAACTGTAAACAGCAGTAGCTGAATCACTTTCAAGGCACATCTCCCAACAGAGCCTCCTCTATGACAAGTCTACATTTTTTAAAAAGAGAGAGATTAAAAACTACTGCAACAATTCTTTCTAGGCATTTGCAGCCTACTTTCCACACCTTTTCACTGAATTCTCTGGAACTTACTGACCAGCAAAACATTAAAGGATTGCCACTTTAGAGATCTCCAGTCTCTCTCCTCTGAGGGGCTGGCACTGTTATCTTCATCTTGTGGGAAGGAGCTGCTACATTATCTGTGGGCCTTTTATATGATATAAAGCTGTAGTTCACTGAAAGTTACTTAGTTCGTGTAGCCTATCATTATCCTGCATCCAACAGTAGCTGGAACCAGATGCTTTAGAGGAAACATGATCATTGCCAAGAGTACTCAGCCCTGAAGCAATAATGAAGTACTGAATTCCCTTCAATGGCCTCCAGTTTTAAGCTGTTTCATGTCGGGAAACAGTCCAAATCTATATTCTGACTTAAAATGTGAATAGTTTGGTGCAGTAATGTGTGGCTTGTAAATGCATCAGGTCCAGGACAGCCTTGTTTCTTTGAGAAGTAGTACACAGAAATGTTAGATTGTGACAGGAGAGGACCAGGTTCACATCCTCACAAGGACTATGAAATTCAGACTGATGCAGATACTATCTTCAGGTCAAGCGAAGTAGGCTTACTTGCTCCCTCCCTCCCTTCCTTTATTATACTTTTATCCAACCTTTCCTCCAATGAGTTGAGTGTGGCTTTCCTGTTGCATACTTCATCCTCACATCAACACTGTGAGGTTAAGTCAGGCTGAGAGAAACAGTGGTAGACCCAGGATTACCCAGTGCTTATCTTGGCTCAGCAGGGGCTTCAACATGGATCTCTCAAGTCACTGCAAACCCCAGGATTCCATGGGAAGTTGAAAGTGGAATAATAGTGCTGTAACAGGCTAGTGCAAGAATGGCCACAGTTTAACCATATGATCTGGCTTTTATATTGACCTTTAATATGAAGTATGCAGGCATTTGTTCATTTCCCATACTCCTTACTTTACATATTATCAAAGACATATATAGTTTGACTCACAGCCTAAACTATCTCTCAAGATTTGTAGTGAGGATAAAATGGAATAAGGCCGTGCATCCTGAGCTCCTTGAAAGACAGGCAGGATATAAATTTGATAGATCAGTGTTGGCATTTTGGGACAAAGCCATCAAGATAAAACAGGACCCTTTTCTTTATCATCACAGCACCCTCTTATCTTTTCTTGAACCAGGTGTGACACCCCGACACACACATGTACACACCGCACATGCAGGATTGGGCCTACCATTATGCAGAGTGAAGCAGTTCTTTAGGCATCTGGTTTGGGATGTCATGAAAGGAGAGCACATTGTTCACTACTGAATGCATCATTGCTGCATTTTTGCTTCCAGGAGATGGGGGTGGGGTTCTGGGACTTTCTGCCTCTGGTGCTAAAATAAAATGACTGGTCTTGGATATCCCCAGACAAAACTGTTGCTGCTGGTGCTGCTGCTTTCTCCTTCTCCCTCTCCTTCTCCTTCTCTGTCTCCTTCTCCTTCTTCTTCGACTAATTAGTAATTTTCCTTTACTTTCCAAATTTCTAGCATTGCAATAACTTAAAACTTCAGTTGAGTGTTTAGAAATTGGTAACTTTAATTGCCATGGCTGCATCCTGCACAACCCTGGGGTTTGTAGTTTAGTCAGGATGAACTTTCTGGCTGAGAATGCTAACTGCCTCTTCCTGAACTGCAGATCCCAGGATTCCATAGAATAGAACTGTAGCAGTTAAAGTGGAATTATAGCACTATAATTGTGTGTGAGAAAGGACCCCAAGTCTTTTGTCTTGGGTGTTGGGGTGGAACATCCTGACAACTGGACAACTCAGGAGAGGGTAACTTCAAAATGGTAAATACCAAAGCTTGAATTCATGGGAAAGCTATCTACACCAGGCAGAAAGGGCAACAGAGAAAGGGAGCTGAGTTGAGGATGAATGATAGAAAAGGAAGCAACCTGCATGCTAGAGATGGTGATCAGTACCAGTTACCCAGGAAGAAAGAAGCTCAAGGTAATGCCTGGTACAGATGACAATCAAACTAGCAGTTGAGTCATACTTTGGCACCTGCAATGCAACACTATTCACCTTAGAATAGAAGAGCAGGTTAGGGGTTCTGAGGAGATACAACTCTGTCCTCTGACAAAGGCTGCTGCCATTTCTCCCTCCAAACCTCCAGCCATCTGCCACATGAAGCAAATGCCTCACTGTATCAAATGGTAAGGTCAGTTGGTCCAGCTGTGGAGGAGACTATTTGGGCTGGCCACATTTATTAGGCACAGAAGAGGTTTCCCTAAATAGTGTGCTGCTAGGCCAGTGATCCTTCACTTGGGCTTTTCTGGGGTTGAAAGGAAGATTCCTGCCCATTGTTCTCGAAAGCAGACACTGATCAAGCAGTCTTTTGTGTTAACAGTAAGGTATTCTTTTCACTATAATCTGGACAAAAAACAACTATTCCATTTAAGAAGTTTAGAAATACGGTCCTAGTTTTACATTTTGATCAATTCATTTCCGCAGAATCCACTGTAGTGGCTGTCCATTAATATTGTATGTGTGTGTGCATATTCATATATGCACACAAATACAAGTGCAAATAAACTGATCATGAGAGAATATGATATGAGTACATAGCATGGCTTTAGTGGAAACAAGAGAACCTCCCAAATGCTACCAAGATACTCACTTCCCTTATAATGTACTGCTTTAATTTAAATTCACTTTACAGTCTGTGCACATGAGAATTATTTTGAAGGTTTAATTTTGCTGGCTGCTGAAAGCAATACGGTCGGTATCAACAGAGGAGAAATAGTGCTTCTGCTTATTAAAGCTTTTGGAGTGTACTGTAGGTACCCTGGGAAGCTGTTAAGTGTGGATCAAATAAAAGATGTGACATTGTATGCCTTAGTATTATTTCATAGTTATGTCCACATTCTAACTCTTTATAATATATCTGAGACAGTCGACAGACATTCTATAGATCTTCAACCTGCCTCCCCCTCACCAAACGTACAATCAGCCGAGAAACATAACTTTGAATTGTTATTGTGAACCAAACTGCACTTATTTCATTTGGCATGGTGCTATTAACCTAGTCATTTTAATAAGCTAATCCTCCACTGAATTTAGTTGGTTAGTACTAAGAAATCAGTCCCCCCGTCTCCTTAATATGCAGCCATCTGCTCTAAGTTTTTTTTTTTGCAGTGCATTGTATAAGTATTTATTTGTGTTCCAAACTACAGTCTCTTCTGTGATTTCCACCCACATTCTAAAAATAGCCTTTGCTTGCAACATACTGAAGCAATTACTGTAAAAACTAAAATGCAAATATTGTATGATGAAAAAGAAATCACACATAATGAACAAAATCATTTTATTTCTGAGTATAACAATATACTCTATAATAACAAACAAAAAACCAAAACCATATTCTTGGCAAAGGAGATCTTGTTCCTACTGAAATACAAATTAGGAAGAAGATTGCCCACTAGCCGTTAGTTTGTCCCAGTATAAATTCACATTCTGGTAGTGATGAAAAAGCCAGTAAACCTGAGAGGTTATTCAGTGATTTTCACCCTTGGAACTGATTCTGACCCCCCCACACCAGGTTTATTCTAAGCAATTCTTCTCACTTCAAATGTCAGTAGCTCAGTCCCTCCAGTCCGCCTGCACCCTCTCTCATTTTTTTTCTAAAAGGAAAAGAAGCATCAATGATGACTGCCTTATACAGAGTCTAACCACTGATTCCTCATTGATTAGTCTATTATCAGTGGAGGTGTTAGGCAACAGTGTTTTGTGTCATTTGCTATCTGGTTCTTTAAATTAAGATATCAGAGGTTAAACCTGAAACTTCCTGAGAGCAACAGAAGTGAAAAGAAAATAGCATCTAGGAAATCAGGCAGGAAGAGGAAGGTAAGAAAAATACAGAGGAAATCTGAGCTACTTTGCAAGAGATGGAGTAGTAAGGACTGCTGATATTCTACATTGGCTATCAGCAGTCCTTACTACACCATCCCTTGCAAAGCAGCTACCCTGTGGAATTCTGGGGTTTGTAGTTTACTGAGGCCAAAGAGTTTCTCTGGCTGACAATTCTGAGTGCTCTTCCCTAAACTGCAAACCCCCAGGATTCCAGAGGATGTTGAAAGTGGAATAACAGTGCTAGAACAATGTGGTGCAGAAATGGCCTATATGTAACTAAGCAGTGTCTGCTGACCTGACCCCTCTCCTCCATCCACCTGATGACCCAGCAGCCAGATCAAGTGAAGAGTTCTGTTCACTTGGTAATCAGGATCCAAGGATGATGATGTTTCCATTCCCCTTCTGCTCATGAGTCAGGCTGCAACAATCAGAGCAGGATCCCATTGCAAGTCCTTGTCTCAGCCTTGTTCACTGGTTCTTGGAAACATGCTCTTTCTAGCTGAATGGACCTCCTTTGCCCAATCTGACCACTGGCTGTTAAGATGGGGGCACTGACATAATTTTACAGTAAGATAAAGTAGTCCTACTGAACACAGAGCAGTTACAGATCTGTAACGCATATGGATCCATAACTGCAGTACTGAATGCCAGCCAACATCTTCAACACACTATTAGTAAATGGGTAGGAAGACGGAAAGCAATCAATAGATATCTTTTTTTCCTTATTTTATTTCCTATCTTGTTCCTTAAAAAAACCTTAGCTGTTTAATAAACTGCATAAAAACTGAATAATTTACCCCATTGTACAAAATATATACAGCTGTATGTTAAAATAACATCCAGCACAGTTCCTGATCATCCACATTCCTCCTCCATCAGCTACTTTCTAGCTACCAGCCTACCTGCTCCCTGTAAAGCAATAGATATGAAATCAGAGCCTGTCAGCCCTAATTGGAGACCACTGTAATTTGCAGTATTTTGAAATGATAAAACTTTACACAGTACAAAAATAAGTGAAACATATAATTGGTGGGTATGTCAGTAATAAGAGTTTATATGCTACTTTTTCACAGCTGACTATGCTCTAAGAAGCTCACAATAATTTTAAAATTTCAAACAACAGTTAAGTCTTAAATATATACAACTAGTTATGTGGTGTGATACTCCGATACCCCAAAGAGTATTTTAATATATTCTGCTAAATCAAAAATCTCAATTCACCACATTGAAACAAAGAATTCCTAAACAAAACGCAGCTTAGAGCCTCTGTCTTATCTCTGCCAGCAGTCTCACAAACACCTATTCAGATACCAAGCTTGTTCTTCTCATGTCTAACAGTGTAGTCATATGCACACATATTCAAAGGCAGCCTCTCCTTTGGGCCTTTCTGCACTACACTGTTATAGTTCCATTATTCCACTTTCCACATCTTGTGGAATTCTGGGGTTTGTAGTTTACTGAGGCCAAGGAGCTCTCTGGCTGAGGATTCTAAATGCCCCTCCCTAAACTGCAAACCCCAGGATGCCATGGGACGTTGAAAGTAGAATAATAGCACTATAAAAGTGTAGTGCAGAAATGGTCCTAGTTCAGTGAGAATTAGTGCATCAAAGCGAGTATAGGATTATCACTTAAACACCACATGAAATCTCCCCAAAACCTAAGAACAAGGCTACAGTATTTCTCAGGATATCCGGGCTCTGGTGGTACAAAAGTGCAGTGGCATACCAAGGCTTAACAGTGCCTAGGGCAAGGGGGTGGGGCAAGCAGCGGGGGTAGGGCGAGCAGTGGGCAGAAATGGGCGGAGCAAGTAACAGAAGTGGGCAGGGCAAGTGCGGGGAGGGGCAAGTGGAGGTGGGCAGGGTGAGCGGTGAGTAGAAGAGGGAAGGGCGAATGGCAGTGGGGCATGGCAAATGTTGCGTAGAGGTGAGTGGGACAAGCAACAGCGGAGGGCAGACAAGGAATTCCTCTTTTTCTACCTCCCTGACATTGGTGCCAGGGGCACATACCCCTGTTGCCCCACCCTAGATTTGCCTCAGCACAGATGAACATGTCCAAGGTGCTGGATGTATTTAGAAATATGGTCCAGCCACTTGGATATCACTTCTAAAGCCTGGATTAAAACCTGGAGGGGATTTTCTACCCCACTGACATGGGAGCCATCAGCCACTAGTGCACCACTGTTGATATCAGGAACAATCCCTGGACAAGGTAAAGATTCTATTAAGGTTTATAAGAACATAACAAGAGCCATGTTTGATTGGAAAAAAGACCCATCTAGTCTAACACACCATTTCTACATTGGCCAAACAGATAACAGAATTGTAGAATCCCAGAATCATAGAGCTGGAAAGGAATGCAAAAGTCATCTCATCCAACCCTAGGTCAGGAAGGAATATGCAAATCCCATCCAAACTGATTAAAAATGTCCAAAGAAGGAAAGTCCACCACACTTTAAGGCCCTTTCTGCACGAGGCGAGGGAATCGCTCTGCTTCTACTACTGCTTCTTCTGGGGTCCGAAGCAACATGGACTGTCCCTGAAGCCCTTCCGCAGGGCTCCTCCTTGGTCCAGGGTGAATCGGAGCAGTGCAAGGTCTGTAGATCCGCACTGCTCCGGCTTCCAAAATGGCGGCTTCCAGTTTCCAAAATGGCAGTTCCGGTTTCCAAAATGGTGGCTTCCAGCTTCCAAAATGGCAGCTTCCGGTTGGTTGTGGGTCCCGACCAACCACTAAAGCCCACCCTCTGCAGATCACAGGCTTGCATTGGTGCAAGCCTGCAAATCTGCACAAGGGAATAGGAAAGCATTGGCACATTTCAGGAAAATAAAGACCTGTTTTTCATGGTCTTTAGAAAACATGCTGGAGGACCACTTGGGGTCATTTTGGAGCGGACTGAGGTGCGGATCTCCGGTAAGTAGTCTGCTCCTAATCTGCTCCAAGGTGCAGACGACCTCCGTGAGAGGACGCACTGCCCTGTTCTAATCGCCTGGTGCGGAAAGAGCCTAAGATAGCCCATTCCGTTATTGAACAGCTCTTACAGCAGAGTTTCCTGGCTTAATATATTAAATACATCATATGTGTATGTGCCAGAAGGAGATTCTTGGACAATAATATATTGAGCAACATAAGGCTCCCCAAACACAGCAAACATGATGAGAGCTTGGAGTATGTGTTTCAGGAGGTTTCTTTTTAAAAAAAATTCTATTGTCCTAAACTATTTTCTGGCAATTTTCAGCGTACACAGCAACATTTTATTTCCATCCTTGAGTGGGGTTTTTCTGAGACAGATAGGAACAAAAAAGTCTCCTTCTCCTTCTCCCTCTTTCTTTCATTCTAATTCTTTTTAGTATTAACGGTGCCATAGTGCACCCATGAAACAACCAGTGATGCATTTAAGTCTTTTACTCCATGTCTCAAGTCAAATCTCAAGTCTCTACCTTCAAGTCTCAAGAAAGAAAAGAATAAATTAAATGCAATCCAAAGATCTATGTCAACGCTGCAGAAATTCTGCAAATTCCTATATTCCCTGAGGACTGGGGGGAAAAACACAATAATATAAGCAATATGCAAATTATTTATGAAATGTCAGTGCTTCTGCTTGTTAATAAAAGTCTATACTCTATTTTTTGTACAGTTTGAACTTTATGGTGACCATTTCTTTGTATGTGCATGCACAAAAGGGAGATGCTTTGCTACTGCAGGTGTGCTGATTGTCAAACCTTGCTTTTGTTTCAGTTAAGAAACTCATTACCTAAGATAATAACTATCCTTTCCCTAAAAATTCATTCCTCTCTTAAGCAATTAGGCTGAAGGGTATTTCAGAACATCAACTGATCATACACAAAGACACAACACTCTGAAATGATGGGGGAGGAGAGTCCTTCAGGTCTACATATCTGAAAAGCAATGCATCCTAAGTCAGTCAGGTTTCCACCCAACGTGTTTGGGACTAGGACTTTGGCAAGTCTGAGAACCATTAACACCAGTGCCATGTAGACAAGACAACATGAGACATGGCTGTTTTATAGGATAACTGGGATTTGGTGAAACTCAAGAAATCATACAGAAGAATGCTCTCAAGTAGGTTCATGGCCATTCTAAAATGGAAAATCAATTTGTGATTTTTTGATAATATGACACTGAGGCTGTACTCTCCTATCATTTATCAATAGGAGAACCTCATTCCATTGCTTGAGATGGGGGAGGGGTACAATGACAGCTAAGAAAACGCCCCTTCAGTCCTCAAATAAATAAACAATAGGACTATTTCCTTAGCCTCCAAATCATCACTTCTGAACACATGACCAAAAAGTGATCAAAACGAGGGGCCCAATGATGTAATTACAATATTTGAAAAATTCGGTAAACGATCACTTCATGAGGAAATGAAGTATGTCACTATATAGTCCCATTATGTCTATCCCACTGTGTAGACCACGGCAGTCTTTAGAAGCTCTTAGGCACTGTTATAAATTCAAAATATTTCGTAGATTAAATGCAATAAGTGGATCAAAGTGATGCAAAGGATTATAAGAGACAGGTGGAACTACAGGAAAAGAATTACATGGAGGATATAGATGGCTCCTTTCAGTACTGGAAACAAAGGCCATTTCTGCACTACACTGCTATAGTGCTATTATTCCACTTTCAGCATCCTGTGGAATTCTGGGGTTTGTAGTTTACTAAAGCCAAAGAGCTCTCAGGCTGAAAATTCTAAATGCCCCTCCCTACATTGCAAACCCCAGGATTCCATAGGATATTGAACGTGGAATAATAGCACGAAAGCAGTGCAGTGTAGAAATGGCCAAAAAAGGAAGAAGCAAAACCTCAAAATGATACAAGAAAAAAAAAAAGTTATCAAATGGTAAAACTGTAAGGCAGTGAGATCCCCAGCATGTTTCAATAACAACCTTCATCAGGAGAACTAGTTTTCCCACAAGACAACATTTCAGATTGGAGAAATATTTCTGTGGGAATGCATCACACATTTCCTTGTTTTAGACGAAGGCTTTTTACCATTTGATAATACTCTTTTCAATACTATTTTGAAGCCTTGGCTCTGTGTTTAATTTCTTATGTTTGGTCCTACCACCTCCACTTTTTTCTCTATTGGGTGTCAAAATTCCACCCAGCCATAGAATGGGAGGAGGCAGTCAAGGTTCTCTTCCTTTGACATGAGGACTTCATTCTCTGTAACATGAGAATTTAGCTGCGTCCTTTCAATAGCAGTGCTGATTACATACACTGGAAGATCTATTCCTTTATAGCTTATGACTGTCAGGACTCTAAGCTCCCTTCTAAACCCTGCAACATAAGAAGAGGAGATAAAATGTGTGCATGTCCATCTCCTGGTTTCAAATAAAATATTGGGGCTTAGAGAAGATTAAAATAAAAGAAGCTGATGCCTCAGAGGAAGAGGAAAGCAGTGAGCATAAATGAGATGTCAGAGATTCCCCATCAATTCAACAGTAGGCAGCACGACATCAGAAAAGAAACTCATAAAGCAACCACAGAAGACAAAAACTAAGAGCAGACTTCAGACTTCTTTAAAAATGTCTGGACAAGACCAGAACACTAAACCACCAATTACAGATTTGAAACTTAAACTCTGGATTGTCAAAGGAATGATGGACACGATCTGTTTTTCTTTTCAAACACACACACACACACACAAAATTAACCTAAAAGTACAGATTGAATTTGGTTGTAGGTGGTGCCAGAAGAGAAAATGAAGACCATCATATGTTTTGCACTTCTACAGATGAATCTGCTGTACCCTAAGGCAATTATCTACTACAGGCAGCTAGATTTTTCAAAATTTTTGAAACAGTATTCCCTCATTGTCGTCTTTCATGATGTTTGACCAGTGCTGATATTAAATAGTTCTGGCTTTACATCTTGAAAATAAAGACATTATCTATTTGGTTGCCGTCACAGCACAATACCTATCAATAGTCCATGCTTTGGAGATCTTAGAGAAGAAGAAGAGGAGGGGGGGGGAAAGGAGGAAGAGGAAGAAGGATGACATGGAAAAGACACCTTTCCCCCATACCCTTTTTTGTTGTCAGAAATATTTCACTACAAAAGGAATAGGTAATTTGGACCACAAGCATTTTGGATGAGAGGTTCCATCATCCACAACCAGCACATCCAATGGTCAAGAGTTATAGAAGTTGAAGGCACCAGGTTGTCTATACTTCCACTAGAAGTATCAAAACTAAGAACAATAAATTTACATGGTACCCTTTAAACATATTTACATCTGAGATTCTACATGGGGTATGTACAGTGTAAACATTTTACCTGTGTAGCTCTGTGTTCCCTATCTGGCAGCAAACTGCAATAGGGCCACTGCTGCTGTCATTAAATAGTTCTGCAGTGGGATGGAGACGGAAAGAGATGACTGAGCAGCAGGGACAACCCCCTAACTCCTGCAGTTTGCTGCAGAGAGAGGCAACAGAATTAAGACATTGTTGTTCCTGTGCTTCATTCACGTACAAACGGTAGAGAGGCAGCTCTGGTACCATCCTCCTCCCCATAGCAACAGCTCTGTGGGGCTTTTTAGCTGCTATAGGATGCTGGACAGAGTGGAAGATGCTGAAGAATAGTCTCTTGTGCTTCATTCAAAAAAGGATATACCTGTATAGACACCTTATGCAAACACAGCCTCCAACTGGACTCCTGATTACCTTACCCATAGTATGTTTTCAGGGCTTAAATATAATTGGAAGTACAAATTAGAGCAGACCCATTGAAGCAATCAGAGGTGCATAAATGCTGATTTATATAAGGGAGATTGCATAAATGTTGAATATGTTCAGCAATTTATTCAGTGAGTCTACTCTATCTGGGACTAGCAATTGGATTTAGGCCCATAAACATGATGGGAATATGTATTTTTATTTTTCTGTCTTTAAGTAGTGCACAGTTTTAAAAACAAGTTCAATTCATGCAAAAACTACAGCATAAAATTAGCAGGAATATAGATTATAAAATCCCTTCCCCTGCATCCTTGGAAAAAGACCCAAGACTGTGAATGGGTTGATCTGTGGGATATAGCTTTAGTGACATACATGATCGAACTCCAGCATTCTTACGAAGTTAAAAAGCCAAACTTTCCAAGATCAATGCAGATATATGTGCTGCCAAGGTTAACCTAAGAACTGCAGTTCTCAGTAGTCACTTTGGATAGGTTGCTTCATCTTGACTCCAAACATCAGATCAAAGATAATAACTCTTCATTTCACACACAAGTGGAAAGGGAATTTGGAGATTTCCTCCTCATTTATTCATATAGCCACCCCTCCACAGGGCACTTTACAACTAGAAGAGCAACAAAACAGTTCTCTGCCCTCAGGCTTACAGTCTAATTAAGACACAAAAGGAAAAGGAAATGGCACTGTGTGGGGAGGGTGGTTAAATCCAGCAGATGTTGCCTCTTCTTCTGTCTCTCCAAGGCCATAGCAGAGGCAGTTGGGATGGATGGAGGGCCTTTTATCTGCTTCTGGGCCTAAGTATGATGGAGGCAGTGACATTGTTGTTGTTGTTGTTGTTAAAATTAAATTATTATTTTTTTAATGAAACTCATTGCATAATTAATTACAATGCCCTCAAAAGATCAAGGAAAACAATTTTAGTAGCTTGTTATGCTGCCCATTAAGTTAGTTATAACCTTTAAACTGAAACTGGACGAGAGAGACCTTAAAATAGGGAATGCCTTCAGATAAAGGACAGTCCTCTCTAACAAAAGGTTACATGGTCACTCTAATTCAGCATCCTATCATTCCTCCTACTTCTTCACATACAACTGCTTCCCCTGCTGCATATGAATGTTGCATGATCCGTCTTCCTAGGTCTAGGATGCTTAGGAGAAAAACAGAAGTGTGAAGAGAAGAACAAAATAGCAAAAATAGCAAACAGGTTACATAACAATTTCCTTTCTATGTGGAAGTACTTACTGTATCATAATATCTTCTGTTTAAAAATACCCCACTGCATACTGAATATGAGTTCTTCTATAGAACAATGGAGATCGACTTACGCAGACATCATTGTAAAAATGGCAAGGAGGGTGTGGGTGTATGGGGGTGAAGTTCTATAACCCAGTTCCAGCCTTAAAGTGACAAGTTTCCTTGTTGCTCTCTAATCACATATTCATGAAGGTCTAGACAGATATGTGCAAATGAAGAGCACAAGATGTTCAGAAACAGCAATTTCTTACTGTTGTCCTCCTCTTCCAGCTTTGCATATAAAAACAAATTTAGATGCAAGGGCGAAACTATTATTAATAAATGGTATAAGATGATCAGAGCAAGAACCCCACAGGAACCAGATGCCAATGTGTCAAAGGCATTTTATAAGTGGGGATGAGTTAGCAACTTGTTTGGGCAATAAATGATAAAGGATCCAAAGCGCTGCTGACCTGTTTAAGCAACATGGAGGAAACAGGCCTAGAAAATACAAGATGGACACAAGATCTTGTTTGTTGAAGGAGCACTAGATGGAAGAAATCAAACTGTTATAGACAATGCTATACAAGTGTGATTTAAGGTGGACAAGGTATAGAGGTAAATCCTACCATTATTCAATTCGTGTCTCATCAGTTTTGCAGTACATCAGATCTTGGGTGAACTCCCTAGTTTGACACACACAGAGAAGTCCCTGGTTCTACATTCACTTGTTCTACAAACACCGAGTGGTGCTTCAAAACAATTCCATATTCCTAGCAATAATGCATTCCAAAGACATATATCTTTCCACTTGCTGTAAGTGACTAACAAGTAAGCAAAACCTGAGCACCCACAGCAGGTGTAGCCAGAATTCAGGCTTGCATTTACCTTGTTTTATTCTCCTTACTAACACCATAAGGTCAAACAACCAAAGGCAGATGAGACAAATGGATGGCTGAAGGAAGTATAAAATAATGATTCCATTGCAGAAAGAGTCAACTGCCTGCTGTGTTCCATGAGCCATACCGTCTAATGACCTGCACCTATGTCACTATAGATCAAAGATGCTTAAAAGCATGGTTTGGGAAATGAGGATCAGGAACAGATCTCCTGTTTGTGGTTATTAGCCATTAGCATGGCTGCGGCTGCAATGCTAACCACCCTGAGTTCTTATAGGGAAAGATAGGGTATAAATCAAATAAATACATATGTATACAAATTGCCAATTTACTGTAACTCACCCAGAGATCTGTAAATCAGTTCTGATCTACCTTTCACCCGCTCCTTGTTATTGTTAACTGCTGTTAATTCAACTTCAATTTATGGCAACCATAAGAGATCTTCAAGTAACCACCCATCCTGCTTAGGTTTTGCAGACTTAGGGCTGTGGCTCCCTTGATTGGGGCCCTTTCCGTGCAAGGCATGAGAAGCGGTTTGCACCAGTTCTAACAGTAATCAAATAACACAATTTTCCTTGATTGTTTTCCACACAGCCCCTCATTTTGATTCATTTTCCTGCAAAAGAGTCCAAGTTCACACATCCACATTACCTCGTCACTGGCCACTTCTCCGACAGACCTCACTCCACCCCAGTGGCTGTGATTGGCTGATATTTATTTATTTATTTGTCTTTCAGGTTGATTGGTTTGTATCTACCTACATAGGTACCTACTACCCTATTTGCTGGTGTATAAGAGGCACTTTCCCCCCAAAAAAATGCCTCTTGAAAATGGAGTGCAAATACAGTAATTCCCCCCATCCACTCTCCACACCCAATTGCCACCCATGCACACTGGTCCGTGGGCACTTGCCAGCCAATTGGCTGGGAGAAGTGCGTGCAAGTGGCAATTGGTGCGTGCAGGTGGTAAACGTGCAGAGAGGCAAATGGGGCTGGTAATCGGGCGTGGAGAGGTGTCTGGGACTGGCGAGTGGGTTAGGGAGTGGATGGCTAGCCAGCATGGAGAATGGAATGGGGGACACGGGTGCTAAAAAATACAGTGCATCTTATGTCAGTGCATCTAATACCAGCAAATATTTTATGTACTATTTCCTGTTCCCACAGCCTGCCCACTGCTGCCCACCAATGTGCACTGGTGTGAATGTACATTCCCGCATCACTGCGAAAATCCAAATTTGCTTCAATGTCAGAATATGATTAAGATTTTTTTTCCAGTTTTCAAATAGCACACTTTCCTACCACATGGTGGCACATTAGCATGGGATTCCATGCAGAACAGAAAATAAAGCCAAGCTAATTTGCTTCCACATGGAGAACAGTTCAGTGCTACAACCTGCGGTAATAACCCCATGTGGAAAGGGCCTGAGTCTATCCATCTGTAATGTAGTCTTCCTCTTTTTCTACTGTCTTCCATCTTACAAAGCGTTGCTATCTTTTCTAGTGAGTCATGTCTTTTCACGATATGGCCAAAGTACAACAGTCTCAATTTAGTCATTTTGGCTTTTAGGGAGAGTTCAGCCTTGATTTGCTCTAGGACCCATTCATTTGTCTTTTCAACATAGAATCCTCCCTCAGCACTGCATTTCAAATGAGTTGATTTTCCTCCTATCAGCTGTCTTCACTGTCCAGCTTTCACAACCATACATAGGCCCTTTTCACACGCAGTTTCTGTTGCGAGAGGGCGTCTTGAGCATTGCATGAATGGGAGTGTTGTTCCATACAACGCACTCCCATTCACACGACGCTCATGAGCCTAAAGCGGGATGCACGTACATTTTATTATTTTCAGCTGGGATCCAAAAATACTGCGCGGTCGCGCAATACTCCCGGGGTCCTCGCGCATTTACCTGCAGTGCAGTGTGTCAGATGAGTGGGCCAGTCATGCTTCCTCCCCCAGCGCAGCCTACAGCTCCCAGGCTGTGCTGCAGAAGGAAGGGAAGGGGTGTTTGCGTGACGCTCACGTGACCAGGAAGCCAGCTGCGGGAGGCAGAAGGGCTGCCATGAGCGGCTTGTGCAAATGGCTGCTCGCGCGAGTGCCGCCCCCCACCACCGCGACGAAGGTAAGATGTGAAAAGGGCCATAGAAATTCGAAAAAGGATGATATGGAGAAACTTTAGTATTCAATGATGTACCTTCACACTTCAGGATTTTGTCTAGTTCCTTTATAATTGCCCAGTCCTACCCTGCATCAAACTGCCAAGAAAAGTGACTGAAGAAGCAGGTTGGGATCAGCATGTGAAACAGAATGAGGCAGGAGAGCACTGAGTAGAACAAACTTCACCACTTCTGGATGTGGATAGATAGTCAAATTTTTTAATAAGCCCCTAAATTAAACATTCATTGAAGTGGAGGAAAGGGCAGTGAAAACCAGAATCTTTCTCATGATTGCTAGTTTTCTACCTGCAAGTCAATGTTCCCATTGTTGTTAGATGGGGGAATTTCACTTCTTTATTTGCTAGGGGTGTAAAGAACAATCACATTTCTCATTCTCAACCATCTTGGCACATCAAGATGATAGCTTGCTGAGGAATTGCCATCCTCTGAGTTGTTGCCTCCAGTACAACAACAAGACAAGGAACACATTACTTTTTATTGAGATTTCCATCATTTGTGTAAAATGCCTGTCAGAATTCTTTTCAGCAAGTGGATGGATATTTCTGTAGTCCCACCAAACTGTTCCATTTAACTTTCAATCCATGTTAAAATGATAGAATGAAATGAAATGATACTTTCATGACCAGGGGCCTTTCCACACTACACTGTTAAATAGTGCTATTATTCCACTTTCAACATCCTATGGAATCCTGGGGTTTGTAGTGTAGGGAGGAGCATTTAGAATTCTCAGCCAGAGAGATTTTGTGATTCAGTAAACTACAAACCCCAGAATCCCACCGGATGTTGAAAGTGGAATAATAGCATTATAACAGTGTAGTGCAGAAAGGCCCTGCATTTGCCTATATTAATTCCAACCCAACCTTTCTTTTCCTTCCCCTCCCTCCATTCATCATAATATAACTTTTGGGCAAGGAAGGGAAAGGGGCCCTTCTTTTTGTGTATGAAACCTGGCAAGGTTCGTTGGATAATGATGTAGGTATATAAATGAATGAATCAAAGAAGGACCCAGGTCTCCATTGTCAGGAATTAGATAAACTGGATTAGATTAATCACAAATATTTGTTTTGCATCATATTTTTGTTACAGTAGGGAGAAAATGAGATGGAAACCTTTGTGTCAAGCTATTTCTGTAATTGGACTATGAGTTGCTTATGATAGAGGGAATGTTCAAGAGCAGCAGGAAGTGTAATAAAATGGGGAAATGATCCTACATATTAAGATTTATTTATTCTCCTCTGAACAGCAGTGGGCTTTCTTTTTTTTCTTTCTTTCCTACTTTACCTCCACCATTTTATAGACTAACATTTCAGTCAGACCCTAGCAATACTGACCAAGATAGATTTCCGTACAAGTCTCCTAGGCCAAGGAATGTTTGATAGCAGCCTATAGCTCTTGGTTAACAAGGCTTTGGGGTTTTTATCTTAAACATCTTAAGAAGTCCTATTAATAAACACTGACATTCCATTGATTATGCATCTTTATTGCTTTTGCTAAGGCACATATAGTCAATTAAACCCTGCTTCCTCTTCAAGGGTAAGCAGAACTCATCACAGGCATCTGATAGTAGCACAGCTGTGTGCTCTTTTGTGATTGAGGCAGCAATTAACCAGTTTCTAATGGAAGAAAGATTTCTAGTGACAAGCACAGCACGATAATAGGAAGGTGTCTCCTTCTGACTTCCAAACCTGGCATGGTGCTGAAATATCACTTCTAGGGATGGGCTTTTATTCTTCTTTTGCCTAATGCAGACTAGCACCTGAATAAAAATAATAATACTTATGGTCTTTGATGAGTGGAGGGTTCTAAAGCATGAACGTAAATGACAACCCTTTTATGGATTAGGGTATTGATACTGACAGAGGATTTTTTTTTCAAACAGGTTTTTAAAGCATGTAGATCTTAGCAGCAGGAAGATTCTAGGGAAGGAAATCTTTGCTTATTCTCTTCATGAATACAAGAATTGTATACTTTCCAAGTTTTCTCCCAGTGGATGAGATTATGAAAGACTTTACATGTTCACTGATATTTGCACTTCAGGATTGTTTTGCAAAATAAATAAATAAATAAATAAATAAATATTGTAAAAAAAAATTGCATAAAAATATTGTTTTTGTGCCAATCACATCATGGACTTTTTTTTTAATAGCAAATCTCAACATGTACGACATTCTTCCTCTATTACATATCCATGTGACTATTAAATTATCTATAAAATCATCTAAGCCAGTACCCTCACCCCATTTTGTGGCAATGAATTCCATGAATTTTTATATAACTAATTATAGATTTCCTTCTGTTTGCACACAATCAATTTCACTGGGTGACCTCAAATTCTAGTATTATGGGAGAAGAGAAGGTTTATTTTTTATTCCTTCTTTATACTATGCATCATTTTATAAACATCTATCATGTAGCCCTTTCTTTATGGATGTTTTTGAAGCACATACATTTCTTCATTAGGCAAAGAAAGTAAAAAAGAAAAGTATGCAGCTGAAAGAAAGTGATGATATTAACAGTCACATGGACTACATGTTACTGTGGGGCGGTAGGGCAAAAGCACTTCTCCAAACAGAAATGATATAATTCCTCACTGATTTTGTCTTAAAGGAAGCAATAAGTAATGTTAACTGTTTTATTCCTGCTGTGAGAAGGCTTTCAAAAACTGCACAGTTTTCATAGACTATTTGCAGTTTGGGAATTCATTCTGCACAAAATTCAGATGTGGTATTTTTGTGCCAAAACAGCATTTTCTGCACAAGAAATAGTGTTTGCTGTACATGAAATAGTATTTCTGTGCAGAATTTTTTTTTTCTGCATGAAAAATGCTGTTTCCCATGAAGAAAATGCTGTAGTTGTTACTTACTCTGTACAAATTTACACATGCAGTAATACATCCCAAACTTCAAAGATTCTGGTCAGTCATAAAGGTTACCAGAAATTCAAGAAACTCATTTTGAAACCATTTCTCATATATCTTCCAAGGTTCTTTCCCTCTCCATGCAAAGCAAATAGATAAGTGTGAAATTTGCCTCCGCCAAATGTAGCAATGGCCACCAACCTGACAGTTTGGGAACTGGATTAGTCGAATTCATTAGAGATGAGACAATTTAGTGACTAATAATTGTGAGAATTATTTATTGCATTCGCTACTGCAGCAGAATATCTTTGTATGTCACATGCTGGAGAATACTGGGGTGGCGGGGAGGTATTCGTGTTTTCACTTCCAGTTTGTGGGCTTCTTGTGGGCATTTGGCTGATAAATGTGAGAAACAAAGTGCTAGATTTGAAAGGCCTTCAGTCCATTCCAGCCTGGCTCTTATTATATTCTTCACATGAGAGAGAGTTACACCCTTGATTAATTCTCCCACTGAAATCAATATAAGTAAAGTTCTAAACTTTGACTGGATTGGATTGTGGCCCACACATCTTTAAGTTGTCATCCTGAGAGGTAAGAGATTTGCATTTTTCTGTCAGGCTACACAGTTTAAAATGCGTTCCTGTCTAAAACTTCTTACAATGGAGATACATGAACCCATGCAAAGGCTATATCTGAGGGAAGAGTAAACTGTTGTCAGCTTGCATTTACTGCTTTTCAGACTGAACAAGCATTACAACTGCAGGTCTACCGAACCACACTCCATTATCCCTTATTAATGGGAAATTGTCCATAAATTGCTGAGGCGTGACTCGTTTTCTCCAACGCAGCTGCAGTCTTTTTATTCTGTGATAATCTAGCTGCACAGTAATTTAAAAAGGAAGAGGGAGGGAGAGAGAGAGAGTGAAGCTAAGGGATGGGAACAACCTGAAACTGTTAATAGAGAGAGACAAGAGGTTCCTCCACCAATATGTTCAATTGGATCAGCACAGAAGCCAGGAAATTTATCATAGACAACAGCTAAAATAAGTTCAGTCCAAAGGTCAAAGGAAGCAATAAAAAAGATAGACAGGAGAAATATGGGAGAAATGGAAGAGGAGCTATTTTTCCCCCACTTCAAGCTTCTTTGTATTTGAACAATGCAAAGAAAACGAACAACATTCAGCTTTGGGGAAAAAAAAGTTGTGTGGATATCTTGCCTTGCCTTTGTAATTACTTTCTGTGTCATTTCTTTTGGATAATCATTGGTAACTCAGTGACACAGGATAAGAATAAGTCAGGATATTTGTTCATCTATACCAGTATTGCCTGCTCTGATTGGCAGTGACTCTCCAGACTCTCCAGTTCCTTAACATCAGACTCTACCATATCTCTTTGCTGTTCTTGTTTTTGTGGTGATACAATGTAGTGGACACAAGAGACTGAACCAGGGACTTCCTGCATCCGAAGGAGGTTCTCTAGTGCAGAATTACAGTCCCTTCCTGTTTCAATAGCAAAAGAAACAGTAGTAAAACAAGCAAGCAAACAAATAATCTAATCTAACACAGCCTACATTGATTCTGTAGGAGCCAGCCCACTCATTTAGCAAAACAAATATTTTTTACCAGGCACTGGTAATGCATACATTCGTATCTATATATTCCATATCCAAATATTTTCCCATTTCCACTTTCCTGTGTGAAAGAAAAGGACAAACAATATTGCAATTAAAAGACAGCTGCAGTGCTTCATCTTCTCAGAAACAGGCTAGTAAGGCTAAAACCAAGAAACCAGCATGTTGACCCTCCAAGTGCCTCTTCTGTTCAGGTGCTTAACAGAGTGGCTGTTGGTTTCCATGTTAGTGGGGGCTGTGAATCCACTCCACATTTTACTCTGAACTTGAAAGGAACTATCCAAAGTGGTGAACTCTAATGCTCAAAATAAATTCAATTAGATAATTATTTTGAAATTTGGGCTAGCATTCAGAGCAGATTCATGGGCCCCATTGACACAGGAATCAGTGGCTGCCACTGAAATGCAGTGATTCAGAAACAGAGGAAGAATTTTTTCTTGAGAATTTTCAGATCATCACTTGAAAAAACTTCCGTATTTATCTGCACCTTTGCTCTTGAGGTTGACTTAACTAGTCAGAAGATGGCAGTCCTATTTTTAAACTGTTGTTTTCCACCTCGTTCTGCTACTAGTATACATTAATTGATCACATTTTCAGCCAGAAACAGGAAATTCAATGCACTGCCTGGAAAAGTCAAAATATGGTTATCAACAACTGCTGCGAAATGCCACTTGTAGGAACAGGGGAATTGTGTAAAATGCCACAGGCCCCTACTAGAACTCTCAAAATCAGGCCTATAAGGAAGCAATAGTACAACATGATTTGAGGATGGACAGGCTTTCGATGGAAATGCTCTTCTTTGATCAACTATGTATCATCATGCATGGGGCTGCCACCATAAAACAGAAAGTGGTGTTCTCAATGTGTGAGCATTAAATAATCTCTCTATAACATACTACTATGAGATTAGGGGTTTAACTGAATGATATTCAAAATGGGTTCCTTCCAAGGGGGTCTTGATTGAAAGCGAAATAGTTAATGGGCCTAAAACTTGCCAGGCAGACCTACCCTAGGAACATCCATTGCAAAGTGAATTAGAGATCAGGGGTTGCCATGGAAACTAAATAGTAGTCTGGTACCTTTTGATGGCCAGCAAATACTTGAAAAAGGATTTCTCCCTTCTCCCCCCATCACTACCCCCAGAATGTAGTAATAGAAGTGCTTGTATGAAACACAACAGCCTAAGGCAGACTGAGAACAGAGTCAGAGGCAAAAGGGGCCAGAGATGGAACCTGGCTCCTCCATTGGCCTGTTAAGCTATCTCTTTCCATCTGTGCACAGTCAATGAGTAAATAAATACAAATATAACAAATGAGGAGATCAAGCCAATTTTTAACTTGTTCCACTTTTTTTAGAATCGGACTGCCTCATGGTACTGGTCTCCCTGACTGGGGAACATGAGGCCCTCAAGATGTTGTTGGATTACAGCTCCCATCAGTCCTAGCCAGCATAGCCAAGGCTAAGAGTTACAGTCCAACAACATCTGTAGGGCTACAGATTTCCCATCCCTGCATTAGATGTTTCCCTGTGCAAATGATCCTATATAAAGTCAGCAAGTCTATAATCAAGTTGGTTGGTTGCCCTTCAGAAAAACTGTATATAATGTACGATGATTTTCATTGCAAGAAACATTTCATTAGCTGTGGAATTTTTGATTTCACTGCTCTCGCTCTCTTTTCCCCTGCTCTTCAGTAGCTTTGAGCTGAAGTAGCAATCTCCCTATTGACAACATAAAGCACAACAGCTAATCTAGCCAAATATTAGCTGCAGTAATTTAAGCTGAATTCTACTTAGCATCTGAGGGGCAACATACACATAAAAAGCCCTCATGGAGAAGGGGACTGTTACAGCAGTTGCTAGCCCAGATTTGTGGGATATTAGATATCACTTTGATATCGATAATTCAGCCTTCTTTACCTATTCCTCTCCACGTGCTTGCGAGGTCCCCGGAAAAGCTCGTATACAGGCATGGCCGCTAATCTCTGTAATATTACAAACAAATACAGGCAGGCCAGAAATAGCCGACCTGCTGCTTTAGGAGACCTCATGGCAAGTACCACATTATGTATGCACGCTACTTACAAAGAACTCCCTGCTCCGAGCAGGCAGCTTGATTAGCAGAATACTCATCTGTCGAGCACTCTACGTTTGCAGACTGTCTACTCTATTGTCAATTCAAACTTAACTCAATCATGCTAAATTCTGACCTTTCGGAGGCTTTGTCTCCAGCCCGAAACTCATTGTTTTCCCCAAATACGGACTAGCCTACGGCCACATTTTCCCCTATAAGAACCCCTGACTTTGAGAGCTTCCTTGGATCGCTCCCGACTTCCATCCTGCCTTGCTGCTGCTTTGCTTGGTGAGCCTTCCCCTCAGCTCCACGTGCTGAGAAACTTCATATTCATGAACTTCTTCTTCAGACTACCCGGGCTTCAGGACAGATGTAGTATTACCCATACCAAAAACCTCCTCTAAAAATCCCTCTATCCCACTCCAACCTTTTATTTCTATAGTTCTCTGTGTGAGTGTGTTGCATACACTTGTTTGGCTGTATTTTAATAAAAACAGCAATTATTATTTTACTTCTGTTTGCTCCTTGACTCAGCCTGACCCCATAGACATTGGGTAAAAGATCTTGCTCCGTTGCCCTGCCTCTCGTATTGCTATCTTGAGCTCTTTTGACTAATTCCCACCTTTGTTATTTGGAGCGCACTTAGGTGTCCCTCACGGGACCCCCAGAAATCAGGGTAACAGGACTTTGGGTTTTAGAAAGCTGCATGCACAAGAAAAGAAAAATCCTATGAAGACATGCACAGAGAATGTGAAGACTTTCTTAACCAGCGGTCACTCTTAGACTTCATCATTTCAAACTTCTAAAGCAAGGTGCAGTAACTGTGTGAGGCACCTTTGTCATGATTCATGCATGTAAGCAGCCTGAGGAAGTTGTTCTACACCAGCTCTGTACCAGCTTCTTCAAAAGGATAACTTTGAATGGACTGGGCCATTTTTTTTTTAAAAAAAAATTTTATTCCCAAACCACAATGTAGTCTGCACCAGACCTTGAAATCCATCCAGATCCATTTCAATCTAGTTTCAGGCCTGGCTACGCAACTGATACTGCTTTGGTCGCCTTGGTGGATGATCTACACCTGGACCTAGACAGGAGGAGTATGTTGTAGTTCGTTCTGCTGGACCTCTCAGCAGCTTTCAGTGCCATCAACCATGGTATCCTTCTGGGTTGCCTTGTAGAATGGGACTTGGGGGCATTGTTTTACAGTGGCTTTGTTCCTTCCTGAAGGGCTGAGCCCATATGGTAGTACTGGGGGGCTTCTGTTTGAATCCTTGGCCTTTGGCCTGTGGAGTCCCTCAGAGCTTGATTCTGTCCCCCATTCTATTTAACATCTACATGAAACTGCTGGAAGAGATTGTTTGGAGTTTGGGGGTATGGTGTTATTAGTATGCAAATATCATCCAACTTTGTTACTTCTTCCCACCACAAGCCCAAAAAGCTGTTTTGGTCATAAAACAGTCCCTGTCATCAGTAATGGACTCGATGAGGGTGAATAAATTGAAACCTAATCCAGATGAGATGGAGGTGCTCCTGGTCAGTCAAAAGGCGAATCAAGGAATAGGGAATATCGACTCAGCCTGTGTTAGATGGGGTTACACTCCTCCTGAAGATGCAGATTCAAAGCTAGGGTGTGCTCTTGGATTCAGCTCTGAGCCTGGAAACTCAGGTTTCAGGAATAGCCAGGAGGGTATTTCACATTTAAGGCTTGTGTGCCAGCTGCACCCACTCCTTGAGAAGTCAGAGCTGGCCACGGTGACAGATGCCTTGGTTACATAACGGTTGGAATACTGTAACACAGTCTATATGGGGCTGCCTTTGAAGAGTGTTTGGAAACTTCATCTGATTCAAAGAGCTGCAGCCAGATTGTCAACTGGGGTTGGCTACAGAGATCACACAGCCCCTCTGTTGCAACAGGTATGCTGGCTGCTGGCCTATTTTGGGGCACAATTCAAAGTGCTGGTGATGACCTTTAAAATCCTAAACTGCTCAGGTCCAGGTTATTTGAAGGATCGTATTTCCTTTTATGAACCAACCTGGACTTTGAGATTTGCTGGAGAGGCCCTTCTCCTTGTCCTACCACCCTAACAGCTACATCTGCTCGGAAGACAGGAGAGGGTCTGCTCAGTGGCTACTCCCAGGCTCTGGAGCTCCCTTCCCAGAAAAGGCAGACTGGCACCCTCCCTTCCTTCTCTTCATAGACAAACAAAGGCATTTTTATCTCAATAGGCATTCAATATGTGATCATTGCCTGGCTGATGAAAGGTGGAGGCCATTTTTATGTAGTATTTGTGATTTGTTTGTGTTTTTAAACATGCATTTTAATTCTGCTTTAATTACTACTTGATTGTTTAATTTGTGTTTTAACTTTTGTATATCACAATTTTTAACTTTTTTTAGTTAAAAGTTTAGCCACTTTGAGTCCTTCCTGGGGGAAAAAAGTGGGATACAAATAAAGATGGAAATAGATGAAAGTCTACTTCTAGTTTTTGTTTTTCTCTTTTCACATTTAAGGGAGTTTGTGCATGTCCTTTCCTGCCATTCTGGGGGGCGGGGGGCGGGTTGACAATGAAAAAAATTCAGTATGGAAAATTTTCGGAAAGGGGCTCTAGGATCCCTAAAATCAAGGTTGGGACCCACATGTTGTCCATGGGCTGCATTTTGCCCACTTTACTTTACAGATAGGCAAGTGAGAAGAAAGGATGAGGGGCCCTGTCTCAGTGTTCCAGCAGTAAGGCACTTTCCAACAAGCAGTTGCAACAAGACCCATGGGGTCCCTGCAGCTGCCTGTTGTAAAATGTCTTGCTGCCAGAAGAGGGCTGGATGCTTCTTCACTTACTGCCATGCCCCACCTTTGAAATTCCCATGTTAATGAGGCTACGTGGCTTCCAAGGTGGGGTTTTCAGGATTTTGAACAACAAAATTGATAAAAATACACAGTACACACACACTTTAAAAAAAACTCTCCAAAACCAATGAATCATCAACTGTTTAAGCAAAAGGGTCTTTACCTGGTAGCAAAAGGAGAGGGTTAGCTTAACCTCTCATGGAAAGGAATTCCATGGCCTTGCTTTAGGCAACACCACTATTGGGCTGGATGAATCTTTGGGTTTTACTTTCTCTCACATTCAGTATTTTACAAATTTCAAATTATTTTGCAAATTTCAGCAAGTTTTTATCAAAAGCAAACTAACAAAATTCTCAACAACTGGAGAACCCTAAGCCATTGGGATACCAATTTGCATGGAGGTTGATAGTCATGATAGTACATATGAGAACCTGCTCTTTTTCATATGTGTGAATGGCTATGATTGAGGTGTCCCTCCACTTTCCACTGGGTTATTGAATGTCCAAGCAGACCCATAATCACCAGCACAAGTGTGTCCTCTTCACCAGGTATCAAACCATTACATCTCCCCTATTCCCACAACATTTTACCTCTAGCCCTCTCCAAAGCAGGCTGGTGACAAAAGAATGAAATGATAATTTTTTCAAAACTCAGAGTCAGAAAACTGGGCAATATTTTCATGAAGGATTTTTGTTTATCTACTGTATCCATATGCCAGTGAAGTAGACTCGAGTCAATAGACTCGGGCCCTTTCCGCACGTTACCTGCTCGCGGAGGTGGGGGGTGCCATTTGTGCAAGCAGCCTCTTGCACGAGGCCCTCGGATTGCTCCTCCATTCTCCCACAGCGGGTTGCTGGTCGCGTGGCTGTCACGCAAACGCCCTGCCCCTTCCTTCCGCAGTGCAGCCTGGGAGCTGTAGGCTGCGCTAGGGGAGGAAGCACGACCGGCCCAGCTCGCCTGACACACCGCAGGGCAGGTAAGTGCACGAGGGCGCCGGGAGCATTGCGCAACCGTGCAGTATTTTCGGCTTAGAGCCAAAAATAAAAAAATCCATGTGCGGCCCACTTTAGGTTCATGAACGTTGTGTAAATGGGAGTGCATCATACGGACTGCCGCTCCCATGTACGCGATGCTCAAGGGGCCCTCTTGCAAAAGAAACTGCATGCAAAAGGGGCCTCAGACTCAAGTCAGACTTAAATTACTTCAGTGACTCAACTCAGCCATAAATGATGCACTAACTCGACTTGACTCAAGACTTGTATATTTTTAATTACTGACTTGATGCCCTCAGTTCAGTAATATAATGCCTTCATCCAGAAACCTTACAACTTTGAACAATGCCTCCATCTCTTTTTGCCTACTGGTCACATGACAATCTCTCTCAAGCCCAAAGTGTAGGTGCATTTCTCAGGCTCTTTTCAAATGACATTTGCCATATGAAAGGGCACCTGAATCATCACATGATTGTGAGGAGCGATCTGCACGACGCACTCACAATCGTACGATACTCCAGGGTAGGGCAGGCACTGCTCATGCACTTTTTCATTTTTGGCTTTCAGCTGAAAATGGGGTGCGATAACGCATTGCTCCAAGGCCCCGTGCACACCTGCCGTGCGTGCGGAGCCTCTGGAGCCATGGCGGTCATGCTTCCTGCCCCAGCACAGCCTGGAAAACTCCCAGGCTGCGCTGCAGAAGGAAGAAGCAGGGCTCTTGCACTACCTGTTTGGGAACAGGCAGCTCATGCAGAGCTGAAGCAGTGGGGACTCGAGAGCCTCTCACTGGAGGCTGCTCATGCGATCCCCGCACCCCAGTGCTGAGAAAAGGTAAGTTGCAGAAAGGGCCTCAGAGGGGAACAGCAAACAGGTTAGGCAATGGGCTTGAGGCAGGCTTGAGGTCTGCTCAGCAGCCTGTCCCCAGTGCATATTGGAGGAGCCTTCTAAAATATTTCCTAAGAGCAAAAGACAAGACTCGCCCCCAGAGTGCAGGGTGCATTTCTCAGAGGGGAACAGCAAATGTGTTAGGCAACAGGCTTGAGGAAGAAGGATCCTTCCTTCTAAATCTTTTGAATCTTTAGTAATGGGGAGTAAAATAGGATCCTATTCCCCACTTCTAAAGCTGCAGATGGCAAAATTGCAAATGTGGAGGGCTGACTCTGTTTAAATTGCTAAAACTGAATTTATTTCACTCTATCCAATAATTCTGGAATTTTGGTTGGGATATAAAGTTGGCTTCCATACTTGAGATTTGACTTGAAAGTATCTTCAAGGACTTGAGACTTGACTTGAAACTTGAAGGTAGAGACTTGAGACTTGGAGTAAAAGACTTAAATACATCACTGCTATATTCTCACTGGTGGGAAAGGTCTAAATATTCTGCTGGCTAGCAATGGATGGATTCCCTATAACAATATCTCATTTGGAATTAATCAATCTTAACTAAGAGGACATCCAACTACACTTCAAAAATTAATTTCAAGTTATATCTTTTCCAGATTAGGGAGACCTCTAACATCCAGTGTGATCCTGATGACATTCTTGTGGGTGCAAAAGAACCTAGGAGCCAGCTTGCATCTAGCACCTTTATGACCTTTATACAGTCATCCCTCCATATTCACCAGGGTTAGGGGCACAGGAGCCTCATGAAAGTGAAAAAAAGTGAATAACTCCAGGCCTTCCTAAACCATATTAAACACAGAAAAAAAGTACGATCACCATATTTGACCCACCATGGATTCCTTTGGGGCATCAGGGTTCCTTCACAAGGCAGAAGTGGGTTGCTGGTGGGGCTTACTGCCACCTCCACTGCTGCCCCACATCATTTTTCATAGGGACTTACAAGCCTTGTTCACAGTTTCTCAGTCTCACAAGACTTGCAGTCCCTATTAAATATGGCAGAGAGAGGCAGCAGAGGTGACAGCAAATAATCCATGAATAATCACTTTAGTGAAGGTAAGGTGGGAACAAAAATGGCAGACAAGCAGATTTCCTCATCTCTTCACGGGCAGTGTGTCTGAATTTGAATTTATACAAGGTTCAGTCACAACCTGGAAGTAGCTATTTACAAGTAACAATATTATTTGTAACTGATGGCTTTCATAGATTAACAGGTGGAATGCCATTCCTCCCACAGTGTAACAAAGCAACTTTCCTTCCTCATTCCAGTATTTTTTTCTCAGTGTTAGTTATTTGAGGTTGGGAAAGGTTTATTCCCTGCACTTATCCTAATAATACAAGACAGCCAAAAGATTTTTTGCTTGTTTGTCTCAAACCATGGGTTCCACACTACTCAAAGCAGTAAGGGAGCAAGCATGCTGCCAGATCCATCATGGAACAGATTAACTACTGTAATGCACCCTCTGTGGAGCTGCATTTGAAAAGTGTTCAGAAGCTGCAGCTAGCAGTTGCAGCCTGATGAGACTTGCATTTTAGAGACCATATGACAGAAGAATGTTGCTTCAAGCTAATGAAGCTTCCTGCAGTGGCTATGAAATGGCATTGTTCTATCTATAAACTGTAGTAGCTCCCCAGGTCAATCAGTGTGGTTTACGTGGATGGTTGTAGCTCTATAGACTAGACCAATGTTGTTTATAGAATAGTTTGGCCTCAACAGGAAGGCCCTTTTCGCATGGCTTTTTAAAGCTTTTTAAAGCATATTAAGCATATTAAGCACGCTCCCTCCTCCCTTCACAAGCCGCCATACCGCATGACGTTCTGGCGAACCAGGTGCTATCACAGCCACAGATAGTGCTGATAGTGTGTTTTCTTATTTTCACCTGAAAGGTGAAAGATGAAAAAAACTTCTCTTTCACGCATCGGTCGTGCGACCAGAGGACCTGCGGAGCCGTCGTCCAGTGTGCTTCCGGGAAGGACCTGGGAGTGGGCGGGGTGTGGGCAGTCCCTGCTGCCTGTCCCTCACGCCGCAGCTCCCAGGGCACGCTCCACCCAGCAGCAGGGCGGCCGCTTTCCCCATAGCAGCAGGGAACACTGCACGACACGTCGACGTGAGAGGCCACCCTGGGGCTGCGTCGCCACTCACACTCGAGACGACAGCAGCCCCCAGGATCTGGCTGTGTGGTTTTTTAAAAAACCCGGCACTATCGTTAGCACGTTAGCACGTTACCAATGCTTTATGAAACAGCCTATTGGCAGGATCTATCGTTAGCACGATAGTTGATGAAACAAAAAAGAAAGAAAAATCACAGACCAATCAGGGGTGGTGGGGCGGGGACAGGGCGGGACCTGGGTGTGGTCCAGAATGCCAACATGTGAACAAGGCACCGGGCGGGGACTGGTGCTCTCTCGCAAATGCCCTACCATGTGCAGACTGCAAGGGACTCTCTACTGGGCCTCTTGCGATATTGGCAATATCGTGAGGGCTCTAGTTCGTCGCGCTATCAAGATAAAGTGCGAAAAGGGCCAAGTGTCCTTGGATGGCTGCCCAGGATACCTTCTGCAGTGACTAGAGCATCATCACTTTGGTCTTCTCAATTGGATGATGTGGCACTTGGACACATTTTGTAAAATGGATAAATGTGAGGAAAACCTCTAACCACTCAAAACCTAAGTACTCAGTACTCACACTCACTCACCTCTTCACCCATGAGCAACTGAACAGCATAAACCAGGTCAGTGGAATACTTTCCATTCAGAGCCCCCAAAATGGCAACGATAAGAACCTGCTTTGAGCAGTTCATAAAAAGCAATGGAAAGGATTACTTTTAAAAACTAAAATAATATTTGACACTCTGGATCTTTTGATACCACCTATCAGATGTTCTCTCCTTAGTGGGGGGAAATCCAATCCTATTTGAATGATTGTAGATGAAGTTTTTGAAAGTATAGTTCATGGCAACAGAAGAGTATTCTGCATGTTCATGAAAAAGAAAACACTATATTACACCAAATATCATGTTTTAGAAGGGCATGATGGAGTTTATAGAATTTCTTTTTAGCCTCAACAGATTCTTCAGCATGTCATTATTTGATGTGAGTTAACTATAAAAGACATCTTGATTGTAATATATCAGAATAATTGAATACTTAATATGGTCCAGATCCTTATCTTCTGTAGGTTAATCTTGATTTCATGAGGTAACTAAAGCTATTCTGATTATGACCTCCCAGAAGGACAGAATCTCATTTTTCTTATGGTATTGAGTTTGGTTTTTGAACACACACATACAGATACAGAGATATGCAAATACCAGCATTTCTCATGGTCTCAATACCTCTTTACAATCCCTTCTGTGAATATGTATTAATGTTTTGGATAATGTTTGGATTCAGAGTATAACCTTCCACCCCCTCACCTTTCTCAGATTCCTGCACTGCAATGCGTAAGACAGCTGGGCTTTTCTGCTATAACAATTTTGTCATTATTACCCAAAGCAAAGGGGGAAATGAGAAACTTGCTTGGAAGCAGACTTTGTTATGACAAAAGAGAAAAATCTCCTGGGAAGTTAAATTGAGTTTCCTTTGAAAACAGAAATGACGCCATGATACATTTCCCTCAGAAACATTTTTTGATGTTGTCAAATTTTCCTTTTATGCATAACCAGGTTCTATCCACATATATGTATGAGTCACTGAAGTAGTAGTTTATTACTGTTTCATTCTTCTCTATGCCAACTGTATCTCTTGTTCTGGCGTCTGTCACTGCAAATACTACAAAATATCCACTGGCATGAAACAGCACTCAACAAAATAGGGCACTGAATCTTGGGCCATGAGCCTATGCTCAAATTAGACCTTCCATGAAACAGTAAATAAAAGTTGTTACTACAGCTGGTATCCAAACAGTTGCTTTAGTATACATGTCCTGGGGGTTTTCTCTTTCTTTCTTTGAACAAGAGCCCCATCCTATGGCATCTCAACAGTGGCAGCTGGTGGTTTCCATGTCAGTGGAACAGTGAATCTGCTTTGGCTGTTAGTCCAGTTTTTTAAAGTTATCCAGGGTAATGAATTCTATCTCCAAAATAGGTTCAGAATCTTGGATAGCTCTTGCAAAGTTTAGACTAAAACCTACGACAGAACCACCACCCCACAGACATGAAAGGAACCAGCTGCAACTGCATATTACAAACTGGTTTTGAACTTCCCTCAGCTTCAACAGTTAACCAAAATCACCTGTTACCCATATTCTGTGGCTCCACAAAGTTTTGAGTCCACATCTCATTCTGAGACAAGAAATCAGTGAAATCCTGAACTTACCAGTCAAAACCACTGGGATTTCAAAAAGTATATCGTTATATCTTGGAATGCTGAGGAAATTGATCTACTCTTAATTTTTGTATGAACTTAGCAATTCTGGATTTGCTGGACCTATAAGCAACCTGGAATGCACTTGCATGCCAGAATTCACGCTTTTCAGAATTTTATGATCCCATTTGAACATATAAAGTGTGCAGCTTTTTTATATATATTAAGAAAAAGTACACACAAATGTATATCTTGCAGGAAATTATGCACAGTGATGCGTTATGCTGGGGGTAGGGAAAACCTTCAAAAAGTGTAAACATTAGGAAAAGTGCATGTAAAAAGGCATATACCTTTGCAAACTGATCCCCCCTGCAAAAAAATTGCAGCAAATTATTGCAAACATAACTTAAACGAACTTGCAGCTGGGGGAAAATGAGATAGCTGTCTGACTCAAAATGCATAGATTCACCCATCCAATATTAAAAATGCTCAGGAGGTAGCACAGACCCAGAAAATGAGGCTTAAAAGATTCCCTGTGGGCTCAGACAATAATAAAAGCTAACATCCTGTTCAAAATGAAAGAAGCACATATTAGGTATTCCATATCATTGATGCACACATCTTCCCTAAAGTGGCAATATACTTTGGTTGGTATGGGTAGCAGTAACATTACCTGCCCCTTGCACCAGGTTCCAAATTACAAATTTAACAGGTAATTGATGGGGCATGAACACTTAGAGGCAGCAGCCATGCTGCACAGGTAACATTTGAACCAGATCTTAAACTTTGAATCGCTTAAGAGCCCCAAGTGTAACTTAAACGACCTTGCATCCATTCAAAGCACACACAGTTGCTTAATAAATTAGGATCTTATTTTTTTCATTTGTCCATTGCAAGGCATCTCTATAGATCTTTGTTAGTGCAGCCAGATGGATGTACTTCACAGAGTAATCCAGGCATGTAAACAAGTTATCTTTTGATCATAGATATTCCCTGTGATAATTTAATGATTAGGAGAGCACGCACGTTGCTATTGTTAAACTGGCTGAAACAGTCTCAGTTTGACAATTTAGCTCCATGGTTGCTTAAGGCCAAACAAGCAGTGACAGTAACAGGAGATGTGTGATTTCCCTTTGTTTTCTTCCTCTTTCTTTTAAAAAAGGAACAAGAAGACAATGAATTAATCATTTAGGCCTGCTCCATTTGCCTTCATATGAAGCCACAAACTGACTTGTGTTTAACTTCAAGCTCAGGATTCCTCCTTTCTTCCCCATCAGTGTCCTTCTGGCACATAAAGTGGGATACAATATGTTGTTCCTAGTTTTCTTACATCTTTCTAGCCTATGAAAAAATACTGGAAAACTTCAAAATGCAAAGAAGAAATTGCTTAACTTGAAATCAGCTTTTTAATGAACGTCTATTCATAAAGTCTTCCTTATAAGAGATACAACAGCACTCTTTCTGTATGATTGTGTGTGTTTTTGATTTTGTTTTAAATACCTATCTAGAAACACTTCTTCAGTCTTCTAAGCTCTTTTGGCCCATTCCACAGAAAGAAACCATTTGAGGGCTTTTTGCCTGCTTCTGACACTTCCCCGTGTACTTCCCTGTACTTTCCTGTAGACCTGCATTAAGCACTCTCTTTTTCCTGCCATCCCAGGAGGGACTGAAGAGTAAAATACAGGAACACTTAAAGGCAACTTGTTTTCTCTTCTGCAAATCTTAAATGAAAAAAAAAAATCACTTTACATCCTGAAATACAGGGGATTTGGGGTCAGCCTCAGCTGTACCAATGTCTCTTCCATAATAAGGGTCAAGCTACGTGCAAATTTAGAGACAGAATAACTGGATATTGACTGAAAAAAATTGAAAACATGAACATCTGCTTTACTGGTGATATTAGCAGAAGATGGAGCGAAACCTGGCATGGCACAGAAAACCTGAACATCTGCATTGCTGAAAATGCTGGCTGGAGAGATGATGATCAGGAAAAAATATTTTTTTAAAAAAAAATAAATCTGTGATACCAGTGGTATCATTGTGGGTGTCAGAGGATCCACACAGTTCATTGCTTGGTTTTTCCCATAATGCTTGTTTCATAAATACATTGCTGCCTTGGAGATCTGGAAGTATGGGAGACCAACCAAAACCAGTTTCTCACTGAGCAATTGATTGCTGTCAGGATCAACATGAGTAAGTCTGGCATGCAGGCAGATAGATCTGTGCCTAAATGTTGTGGTCAGATTAATGAAAAGTTGGCTTTAGTGATGTGTTGGTTGCCATATCTGAAGGGTTGGGAATGAAATTCTAAGAAGAAAATAATGCACTGAAAACATTTTGCTGAAGACGAAACAAGGAAACACCAGCTGGGAAATGTGCAGAATCCAACAACTAAAATCTCCAGAATGAATTAACCATTAAGCTCTGTTACATAGTAAAGCAGGAGCGAAGCTGTGTCACACCCAAGGACCCAGACAGGACTCTTCCCAACAGCCACGCCCTAGAGACATGAAAGGAACAGTACTTATGGCAGCCAGTGGAAGTGGAAGAGGAAAGCACAGGCTTCTGGCAGTGTTTATATAGGAAGACCTTATTAATTAGGCTACAGCTCGGTAGGACACTGAGACTATGGCCCTTTCCGCACGACGTCGCTGTTGCGTTTTTGCCACAGGATGGCAGCGGTCAGCAGGTCGTGCTTCCACATGATGTCGTTGCTCTCCCGCTGCCATCCTGTCACGGAGCATCATGCTTGCGCAGTTTTTGCAAAACAGAAAAAATCCATTTCACACCTGTGATCGTGCGGTGCTCCTGTCACTTCTGGCCATGCAGAAGATGCGGAAGTGCATTGGCGACACTTCCTTCCATAGCGCAGCAATGGAAAAAGCCGGGCTATGCTGTGGAAGGAAGACATGGAGCCATTGCATTCTCTTCTGCATGGACCAAGTGGGTGCAGAAGGAAGTGTTGCTGATGCGCTCCCTTCTAGACCCAGGACTGCAGCAAGACAACGTGGAAGAGCTTCATCATGTGGAAATGGCCTATATAACCAGAGGCAGCTGCTGGAACCTATGGACTCCATTGGTGGTGACAGCCTTGCTGACTCCTGCATTCTTTGCTCATGGTCTTCAGACCTTGGGCATTTGCCCGGATTATAGATTCTGCTTTTGGACACTCCCTCTCTGGTCTCTTGGTAAATTCAGACTTGGTTGCTCTAAGCTTGCTATGAACGTTTGGGCTACTTTAACAGACGCTGTTTGCTAGTTGCTGCTATCTGCCTGATTACACAGCAGTGAAGCCTTGGCAGACTACCAGCACAGGACAAGCTGGACCTTCTAGTGTTATGCAGTTTGCCATTCTATGGAATATCAGAGTGTGTTTTATATAGACACCTATCATCAATATATAGCTGCTTCCTGGTGTGGGGGCTCAGAATGGAAAAGACAGATTAGCCTTCATGTCCAGTTTATTGAACTAGGAGTGGCAAGATGCAGAATGTGGCCCATGTGTGCTGGACAATGAGAGAGATAGTACTGGATCTCTCTACTGGAATAATCAAATTGGCAAGTCAGAAGCTGAACAACAACCAATCACATGCTTCTCCAACTCCTGTCTGGATTTAACATAGAAAATAAATGAACCATCTTTGCAAAACATATAGAAATATTTTTACATCCAAATTACTTGTGCCTAATCAAATACATGGCCTAATGGATGTGACAAAGAAGAAAGAGAGAAAATGGCTGCAGTTTAGAGTGACGCATGAAGAGAATGGGCATGACAAAACAAGGAAACAGGAAGTTGCTGTAATCCAAACTAGCAGTTAGTCAGTATAGACATAAAAAGGTGGTGTTACCCTGAAAATCTGGGGGTCCCCAAGGGACACCTCGATATGCTCCAAGTGATGGGGAAGGTAAACTCAACGGAGCACAAGCAATAGCAATGCAAGAGGCAGGGTAACCTAGAGATATCTTTTACCCAGTTTTTACGAGGTCAGGCCCAGTCAGAAATCACACAAAAAGGTCCAATGAATGACTTTATTAAACAGTAATAGCTCTCATCAACACAAACACTCACCCACGTATCCAAGGGCTAAAAAGAAATAAAGACTGGAGATAAGATAGAGGGATTGTTGAAGGATTCGTAGTTTGGGTGATACTGCACCTTTTCCTGAAGTCCTTGGTCAAGGAAGCAGTGAAAGAAAGAAAAAAGGAACTCAGCAAAGAGACCCTGAGGGGATCACGCGGCTATCGGGAGGGGATATAGTCAGTTGGTATGACCGGGAGGCATCCAAAGAACTAGTCAAAAATGGGGACTATTTGTAGGAAAAATTTACCTTGAGGGCAAATCCTCCCCCGGGGAGAACAAACGGGACAGCAATGGAAAACAACTTCACACTGGCACCTTCTTTGATATTGGAAGATAACAAGGTGTTACCCAAGTATCAGGATCTTCCGCCGCTTTGGGTTGCAGTGTGAATTTATGTAGATGGATTTTGCCTGATAAGGTTTTATTGCTTCCAGTGCCCAACTTTGTGGGAAAACTCTAAACCCCTTCAAGTTGGCTCCTTAAAGGCTGAGGATCTTTTGTCCACTGTGGGTTGGCACAGCTTGAGGTCTCCTGTGGCTACGTGACTGGGGAGTTTATTGGCCTGACCTGGTTCTTTCGATTGTACAACTGTTGTTGCCTACGTCCTCATCTGGGTGACCTCTCTGGTGGGTTAGATTGATTTATATCAAAGTTGTAGACCCTGGGACCGGGTTTACCAAGGGGGCAACAGTGGCTAACTCTAATAACATGTGGGTCTCCAAGTTCCTTTTGTGTGTCCTCTCAACCCTTATCTGGATGTGTTGACCATCCCCAGAAATATAAGCAAAGTAAGATCAAATTGATCAATTTTCACTCCTGGGAGGCTGCAGGAGGATTAATTTTGCATTTGAAAAGGCCAAGCCTCCATAAACCTTGTTTTACTCCCAGAACAAAAGTGGAAGTAGATGTCTGGCAGCTTCCATTTTAAATTTTCCAAGTTTTTAAAAATTTCCATTTTGAGACCTGAAAGGGCACACAATGGATTTATGAGGGCTGAAATTTCACACCCTGGCCCCTGGATCTTGCAACAGTGCAACAGAGGCATAATTTCTCTCTTGAAGTACAGGCAAGCCATTGTGCTGAAGAGAGAAGGTCCACCTTTCCTATAGAAATGTTTAGGGGAAACACTGTAGCTCCATGCTCGACCTCAGAAGGTCCCTGTTTCATTCCTCAGCATCTCCAGTGAAAAAGACAAGCGGCTGATGGGAAAAAAAGGATCTAGTGATAAATTCAGCCTATGTATGCTTTCCAGTCATGCATCAGAGACAGAATATTCATATCTTTTCACATAAAACTGACACAATGCTGCAAGATGTTTTGCTGTCTGAAGCTGAGCCACCCCCTGCTAGGATTAACACACTTTTAAAATTTCCCCACCATTCATATACCTATTTCTACTTTTATCTCTTCCTCAACCCCATAGTGCTGCCTGAAATAGGGAATTTCAGCCTTCTTTGTAGAATAGGCCTACCAAATGTAGAAATATAAAGTAAGATATATCTATGAATGAATTAACTGTTATATATTGTACCTCCTAAATTAGGTTTGCTCTCCAGCCGTCTCAGTAGGATGCTGCTAAAATTGATTTGTAAGAATAATTAAAAGCTAAATTCAACCATGCTGTACACTTAGAAGATTTAGGAAGCCTAACAGGTTTTAATTATGTCTGCACTAGTGAGCATTTGCAATAACTTTTAACAATTTTTACCCCAGACCACCTCCTGTCATCCTGGTCAATCATACGTCACTATTTTTATACAAAAGAAAGACTTGTTTAAAATGCTAAATGTTTACTTCCCAGCTTAATTCTATTCTGTTATGTTTAACCAGAACAGAACTTTTAGTGCTGAAAATTACAACACAATATCAAGCCACAAAGCACATCTAGAAATTACTTGATGGCATGACTCAATCTGAACTGAGCAGAGTTGGCTCAAGACATTTTGCTGCCTGAAGCAAAGAACAAGGAGGTAGATTCCATTTTTCCCCATAAAAGCCAATCAAGTAGTTTGAGAGCAAAATGTTACTTCCAACACTGATGAGTGGATGACCTCTTTTGCTATATCTGAAGACAGCATGTTTCCGAAGGAGCCAAAACCCCAAATGGTATGGCACAGAATTCTTCCCTTTTACAGGCTGCTGCCATCTGCAGCACCTGCCATCTATCTAGAGTCTCATGGTACGGCTGGCCCTGGAACTGCATACACATGGAAAGCAGTCAAATTTCACAATGCTAACAGATTTCTCCCCCCTTTCCGAACTTCAGTTCTTGAGGTTGGGAAAACAGGCTACAGAATTTCCCATCTTGGTGTCACTCAACCATATACTTCAGTCTATTAATATATAACTCAACCAGCCCCCAGTCCTATTCATATGTTTCCTGAAATGAGTGAATTCCCATGAAAATTTGTGTAATCTACTCTGGCTGCAATCATGAACATACTTATTTGCTAATAAGCAATATTGAACACAGTGGAACCTTTCTGAGCAGGCATGCCTAGGATTGTACTATTTTCCATCTAGGGATAGCACTATCCCATATTCTGTGCCAATCACTTTCAAAACATATCTACAGTGAATGGACAGTTATTTTTTCTTCCCACATGGCAGAACAGAGGACTGGCCTAAAACACTGGACTGCCAGAATTGAAAGACAAGGGCCTAAATCCAGCTGCTAGTCCTAGCCAGAGTGGAATCCTTGAACCTACCAAATTTACATCAATGTTGATTTATCACTTGGCAATTGAATAATGGGGTTTGCTCTAGCTGGACTGACACACTAGATTAATGTGTGGATTCTATGACTTTGACTATATTCTACTTTCAGAAGTCCATTGCCTGTTGATTCTTACTTCCATACTGGTGAAGGGACAGAAATTCTCCACCTCACTTGAGGGCAGCAGGTTGCTTAGGGGATGCAAAGTTGCCTTTAATGGGCCTTCCACCTGAGGTGACTGCTTCCCTCTACCTAATGGTAGGATTGGCTATTCCTAATTATTTGGAAACTGAAACAAAGAAGGACCAGAACAGAGCCAAAGAATGTGGCTCAGTATTACATGTCTTCTAGTTTACCATTGCTGCCACTGGCGATTGTTCACTACCACTCTACGGGCCTTTCCGCATTTAGAATTCTCAACCAGTGAGCAATTTGGACTCAGTAAACTACAAAACCCAAGATATTGAAAGTGGAATAATAGCACTATAACAGTGTAAGGTGGAAATGGCCTTAGTCACAGTAGACCCACTGAAATCAATGAGATTTAGGTTAGTCATGATTAATTTAAATACCTTAGATTCTAGTGGGTCTGTTGTAATGATGTTAACTCTGGGTCCAACCCATTAGGTTAATATTAAGACAGATGAGAAAGAAACAGCTGAGCACAGTCAATTGAAGGTGAAGAAAATCCTGTCAAATCTCCAAATATGTTGCCTTTTGGCATCCTGAAGGTTCACATTGAAAAGCAAAATGCTTCTGGTTTTGCCATTTTGGGAGAAATTTGAGGAAATACGAATTGATATTTTTTTAATCTACTTAAACACAAGCCACATTTTCTCCCTAAATGAATATGGTTAATGGAATACTCCTATTAAAAGAGTTATTTCTCACAAAATATAAAATCCAATAACCTTTATTGCCCACTGTTCAGAGATCACCAGCAAACTTATGAAGCACACAGAAATTTATTTCCATTCATCCATGGGCAATCTAGAGTCATGGGTTTAAATATTTTCATGTTGACCTAAACACCCATGCCATTGCAAGGTCCAACTGCTTGATGTCCTTGTTCCAAAACCACCACCTCCTCCCCCTCCTCCCCCTCCTCCTCCTTTTTCTTTTTGGATCCCAAACAAAATATTCAAAAAGCAAGGGAAGAAAAATCAATTCCCCCAGTGGTTATCCTGTTTATTCAGCATTTTTTTTTAAAAAAGGTGGTAATTAAACCATTGAATCCTAGAGATGTTGACCCACAGGAATCTAAAAATAAAATAAAATATTAATGATCACTCTGTGTATACTATATCAAAGAAGTCTTGGGTGGAATGCTGCCATGTTTGATCATGCAAATGAAGAGAGACTGCAGGGGAGTCGTTTAATGGTATTTTTCTCTTTCTGCTAGTGCCACGATGGGATTTATAGCAGTGCTTGTAGTTAGAGGGCTCAGAGAACAAGGTGGGAGTTTTGCTGTAAATATAAGAGGGAGGTTTTTTTTTTTAAAAAAAAAAAAATCCTGTCCTGAGAAGTAGCATCACTCTGAATTCTAATGAGTGCATGATGCCTCAGGTTATAGTGCTAAATATGGTTAACACCACAGTAAGAATGGAGAGATTTTATACAACTAAACTTGCCCACATGCTTAAGCATCTAGTATAGTTCAGTGGTAGAGCAGGCTGTTTTCATGGAAAAGGGTGTAAATTCAATTCATGGTGGATCCCAGAAATCCAAGCCTGGGAAAGTCTTGCCTTGAAACTCCAGAGAGCTGCTGCTTACACTGAATTCAGTTAGATGCCCCAATGTCCTGACCATAGTCCTCTTTGGAAACTATCTTCATTTATATATTAAAGTTGCAAGCAAAAGAATCTGCTAATCTTGTTCCCTTCTGTTGTCATTTCTGGTTGCATGGAGAATGATTATGATGACAACAATGATGATGATGAATGACAAGAGATTTCCTTATCTCTCAGAAATTCTAAACTCCTTGTCTGCCAAGATTAGCGTGCTAATGGCATTCAACTATCAGAGAGGAGCTCTGTCAGGATATGCGGAGTATCTCAGCCATGGCAGGCCAACCTCATAAAGTGCATGGACTGTTGCTTCAATGGGCAGGTTATTATACCCATCTTTGGTTGGAAGGTGCAACCAGTGGGATGAGGGAAAGTTGAAATGTTAAAATTACAAACATTGCTCAACTATGATCATCAACGAACAAGACACTGGGTGGTAGAACAGGCATCTTAGCCTTGAGCTGTTTAAGACAGTAGTAGTGATGAAAAATGAATAGGACTCAGAAAGTATTCTAGTTAAAATGGAATATTTAATCTGAATTACTCAAGAAAACCACATGTTGCTTTTTCCTAGTATTCCCGCTGCTTGCTTCACTTTTTTTTATGGATTTTTTTTCAGCATGAATTAGTAGATAGCGTGTCACTTGTGTGGATTCCTATGGTGTTCTGAAAGATATGTACATTTTTGCCATCATTTAAAAAAGTGAAGTAGAATCTTCTTCCTCTAGCAATGTACGGGGATGTTTTACATGGCTTCCCTCTCATCATCATTTATCTCCACAAAAACCTGTGGAAAATGGCCCAAGGTCATCCAGCAAGCATTATGACAATAGGGAGCTGAATGTGGGTCTCTCTGTTCCAAGTCAAGTATTTTGTTGCACTCCGCTGGCTCTCTCAGATAAGTGCTTACTGTTCAAGTGGTGTCAGGACTGAAACATAGTAGTACATAGTGATAAAATAATGTGATTAGTTTGCATAATATCAAAGTGTGCATAATAGATTTAATTTGCATATTATACATATTTGCAAATAAGTCTACCTGGATTTGGGGAACTGGAAAATGGAAACATGGAGATGGGTAGAAAGGCAGAGTAAAAGGAACCTTAGGTCTTTTGAATATAAGGTTCTTCATCAGAAAACCTTCAGGATCTCACCCCTGCATTGTTGTTGTTGTTGTGTGCCTTCAAGTTGTTTCTGACTTATGGCAACTCTAAGGTGAACCTATCACAGGGCTTTCTGGGGCTGAGAGTGTGTGATCCACCCAAGGTCATCCAGTGGATTTCCACAGCCAAGCAAGGAAATTAAACCCTGGTCTCAAGGGTTATTGTTCAACACTCAAACCACTATACCACACTGGCTCTCTGCATCCCTGCATACCCAATTCAAATGGACATTACTGGTGAACAATTAGCAAGGTAGGTTATTGGTTGTGTCCCGGGCAGCATAGTTCTTGAGATAATGTTCGCAAATCAGAGTGCTGACTTAAATGTGCATGAATTTCTCAGGAAAAAGAAGATACCCAAAACTTCAGAAAAGGATATATACTTAAATGTGGAATTACTTTACACATACCATAGTTCTTTTCAAAAAGCTTTGAAAATATCAAGCAAGAATCAAAGTTTGCCAAAGAGACTTGCAGATGCCACTGAAAATAGCCTTAGTGTGTCTTTCCTTTAATGTATAAGTAAGAAATTTAGAGACAGAAAGACTATTCATTAAAAATAGTGGTTTCTTGAGTATCCTGGACAGAGCAGGAACTTTACAGTTCAGGCTAATTCTGCACAAAAAAAAATGTTATTTTGGTGCAGAAAGGAAGTTTCCAACACAGAAAGCATGAAGACAGCATTTCTGGATAGAAATGTTTCTTCTGTCCAAAAAACCCCTGTCTCGATTTTTCTTAGAATCAATCCAAAATTGTAAACAACCACAGAACACAGTGAAGTTTTTCAGGACTTTCTTGCCACAGAGAAAAAAAAAGTGATTAAATTATCTGTACTTGTCAGAAAGAATTAAGTTTATGAAGATTTACATCCCTAATGAAAATGATGCCATCATGTTTCTGTTTCATCATCCTTATAGGGGACAGCCCATTATGCAAAGTGGAAGCAGGAGAAGTCAAAGCAGATCGTGGGAATGTTACCGGGGGCAGGGGGTTACAACTCCATGCTGATTGAGAAATTCTGGGAGCTGTAGTCCCAAACAGGAATGTTTCCAAGCCCTGATTTAAGACATTAAAAAGTTATGAAGTGCTCATTCAGCAGAAGAGGGAAGGAGCAAGTCAAATCTATGGAGCTGATATTTTCAGCTCCAGCTGCACAAACCATTCTAATGGGATGAGGAAAATGCTGGCTTTCCAGATGTTGCTGGACTTTATCTTCCAAAAGCCTCAACCATCATGGACAAGTGTAAAGGATTTTGGGAGTTGTAATCCAGAATATCAAAAAGGGCAAAGGCTCACTACCCATGCTTTACAGCATCTGCATTACCATGAGGTGGGTAGAATTGCCATCTGTGCTGCATGTCTCCCCTTGTCGTTAAAGATTATGGCCTAAATCCCATTGATTAGTCCCAGTTAGAGTAGGCCAACTGAATCAGTGGGATTTACCAATATGTTGATTCATCATTCAGCGATCAATTTAATGGATTTACTCTGTTTGGGACTAAACAACAGGATTCATGACTGAATGCTGCAAATCAAATAAAAGGCTTCAGTATTACTATTAAAAGTGAATGCATTTGAACTGATATTAAACTGCTTCACTTAAGTAAAACTGCCAGCTTTAGCTACCACCATCTGGAACAATGGTAGGACTACCCACATCAATGAAATTATAGATCTTCAATGTATGCAAGGTAAATAAAGTTTCAACAACACTTAGGCCCTTTCCACAGCAAACTCCCATCTTGCCATGGGGATGGGAGAAGGACGGTACCGTGATGACACTTCTGCATGATGTCATCATGGTCCTCTCCTTCTTCTGTCCCCAGGCAATGCAATCAAGGATTCAACCATTGACAGGTTTTCCCCATCAATGACTCACGATCATGCTGCCATCTTGCACTTACCTGTACTTTGGAAGGCCAGGAAGCACAATGGAGGCACTTCCTGCCCCAGCACAGCCTGGGAAAGTACCCAGGTGTGCTGCAGAAGGAAGTGGCATGTCCATTGCACTCTCTTGCACAAGAAGCCATCCCATGCAGAGGGGAGTGCTGCCATCGCACTCCCTTCCAAGAGGAGCTGCTGCTGGGATCACCACCGGACGTTGCTGCAAGAAGGTAAGCTACAGAAAGGGCCCTAGTCACAATCCAAAGCAGGAGCTCCTGATAGTACAGCACTCTGTTTTTCAACAAAGTTTTTTTTAATTCCTGAAAGATATATGAAAACTCTTAGATCATATCAGAAAGTATCATCAGCAAGTCTGAACAAGGCTCAAATAGTTTCCTGTGCTTAAATTCAGATGGGCACAATACAAGATGATGTCTGGCAGAGCATGACATATGAGATGTTGATTACGTTGTGTAATATGACAGTTACTTAATTGCATGAAATGCAACTTTCTGACTACTGAGCAGCAGTTCATGTATTTGGGACATGCTTTATAAAATTTTAAAACTCAACTACATATAAATTTAGGATAAACCTGCCATTTTGTAAATTAAGGACAGTGTTGTTTACCTTACTGAAGAAAGTCTCAGCAGGAAAACTGTATTTAGTTATGTGTCCAGCAGTGATTTTTTTTAAAAAAAATAATCTTTTAATTACTGATGTATTTCTTTCATAATTGAAGTTTCAAGGAAAGCAGTCTGAAGTGGCATCACAGAATTGTAGACCTGGAAGAGATGCCAGGGTCACCTATTCTCTCTCTGTGTAGGAGGATAGGTAGGGAGCAACAAGGCAGACAAACCAGTCTGTGGCATACCCCTCCCATTTTTTCTCTTTGAGAGGAGTGGGCTTCTTTATAAATATCCCTCCAGCTGGTCACAACAGTAAGGAATTTTCCTAAGCCAGCTCCAGATTTGTGTAGCCTTGAATTGGTCCCTCCTGTGGATGTATTACCAGCTTTGACATGCCATGGAATAGCATATTTAGGGAATTTTCAGCCTTTCACTTCTGGCTAGCTGCCTGCTTGTGAGAGTACAGTTGGGACCACCACCACAAAAGACTCTGCCTCTCCTGGCACTTCTTTCCAGCATTGATATCCTAATGCTAGTTACCAGCACTGGGCCTTGGACTTCCCTGTAAATCAGCATCTCTTCTCTTGGTACTTTGAATGCTGACATTCCAGTAACATCCCAGGTACCACGAGCCTTCAGACATGTCATTTACATGGAACCCAATTTACCTACTAGACACTCAGGCGCCCTGGTAAAGTGTCCTTTCCTGAGATCCTTGGCACTTGGGAAGGTAGAAAGCAGTGCAGTATTCCATGGCAGCAAGGAAGGGTGGATGTCCACATCCCCATGGCATGTAAGAGTTGCAAGGACAGGTCTCAGGGGCACATGGTCTCTTTTAGGAATGAGAACCATGTGCCCCTCCAGCTTATGTTGACCCACAATTCATAGCAGCCCTAGACAGTATAGTCAATAGGGAGGAATGCCTGGAACTGCAGTCCAACAATATCTAGAGGGACTGATAATTTACATCCAAAGTGAATTATTAGTCCTGACTAGAGTAGACCCATTGACCAATTAGGACTTGGTTAATCAAGCCTTTGGTAAATTCTATTAATTCAATGGCAGAGAATAATGAATGGTTGCAGTATGCATTAGTTGGAACTAGCAAATAGTTGAGTTACAAAAAGTCATTCCTGGTTCTGAGACCATATTTGTGCATAGTGAGGTTATCAGGAGAACAACAGGATTGAGATTTTTGAAGTAAGCTATTAGTAAGAGTTAAAATGATTTTTCTATGGTGGTAGGAGATAATTTGGTCTGGTAAACCCAGAGTCATATGGAAACAAGGGATGTACAAACATCACTAATCTTTATCCTTGCTTACCTCACCATCCCAATTTTTTCTATAACCGTAATTAAAGTTGCAGAACTCTAGAGCTCAATAAATGCCTCAGTTTATGCCTAGCATAAATATTATGCTATTTTTTTCTTCTTAATTTATTTATTTTGAAGAAAAAAACTCTTCCCTGTTTACACATTTTATTATATAGTAAAACCCAGGCCATTTCTGCACAACAGGGCTCTTGCGAGTCATCCTATCATAGTCCCGGCAGGGAAGGGAGCATGACAGGAACACTCCCCTCTGCACCTCACCAACTCCCTGAAGAAGGGAGCACAATGGCCATGCCTCTTCCTTCCATAGTGCATCCGGGCACTCTCCCATGCTGCTCTGGGGAAGCAAGTATTGCCATCACACTTCCTGCCCTTCCACATGACAAGTATATACGGGACTGTCATGTGATTGTGGGCACTAAACGGATTTCATCAGTTTAGTGAATACTCTGCAAGCATGACACATGGAGATGGGATGGTTGCAGGTTGGTGACAACATTGTGTAGAAGCATGACCAGCCAACTGCTGCCATCCCCTCCCCATAGCAGGACAGCCTCTCATGCAGAAATGGCCCCATTTTAAAGAAGAAAAGAAAAGAAAAGAAAACATCATATTCTACCAGGAAATCATCTCAGCTTCTCTTGAGCATAAACCACTCATATCATTAATCACCTTTACTTTCCCCTCCCCTCAACTTTTTCTTTTTAAAAACTAAAGCAGCTGCCTAGACTGCAATTACCAGTAAGGAGAGATAAGCGTGGGAGTGGGGAATATAAGTTGCAGTCTTACATCTTCTCCAAGTTGCCACCTTAGCTGAAGGGGGAAAAGTTAAGACTAAAACCTCCATATAAATAATGTCTTTCCATCCTTACCTTTACTCACAAAGTGAGATGGCTGCCTCGGGGTGCAGTTTTTCGATATCATAAAAGAACATTAAATTTGCAGTTATTTACTTTGTTGTTATTGCATTTTTAATGCAGAGGTGCCACTGGGATCTCCTGCCTCAATGTTTCAAAATCACTTGGCTGGCCTTGGGTACTATGCCACTTGACTTAAGTGAGGGGGGAACATTTGCTCTTCTACTTCAGGCAACAAAATGTCTTGGGCCAGTCTTGGATTAATGTAGTGTGGAATTTGAATTTTGGACTTCCAGGAAAAACTCGCAGAGAGCCATTTTTTTTAAAGAAGGCAGAGAAAGGAATAAAAATATAGCTCGATTCACTTCTTTAAGTACAGCCAAATGTTTCATAGGACCTCTGCTCTTACTATAAAAGCTTTAGGTTCTCATTTGTACATTCTGCAAGTCAGCTGGATTTAGCTCAAACCTGGAGACATTTTTCTATTCTTCCCTAACTTTTGGTATCATCTAAAATAAACATTTTTATATAACCCATTACCATGCTGGGTAACGAGATGTGAGTTATTCAAAGCCTGGCTTTTCTTCAGTAAAAGTGAAAGGGAATGAATGGAAAATGCTGTAGCCAGGATGATGACTGGGGCTGGTTACAGAGATCCTGTAACCCCCGATGAAACAGCTTCACTAGCTACCACTCTGTTTCCATGCTGGTTACGTGTTGGTTAAGACCTTTAAAGTCCTACATGGTTTGGGTCCAGACTATCTAAGGCAATATGTCCCCATATAAGCTAGTTCAAATTCTAGCATGTTGTGGGGAGGGAATCCTGGGGTTTGCAGTGGGGTTTGCAGTTTAGGGAGAGGCATTTCTAATTCTCAGCCAGAGAGCTCTTTGGCCTCAGTAAACTACAAAACCCAGAATTCCACAGAAGGTTGAAAGTGGAATAATAGCACTGTAACAGTGCAGTGCGGAAATGGCCTAAGAGAAAGGCCTCCCCTCACATATCCTTACCCAGCATGTTCATGGGTTATACAGTTCTTCATTATATTCTTTCCACTACATTTATATTTTTTTTGGCCATGTTGTATATTCTCCCACTGGTCCTATAGCATCCCCCCTCTTGGTTTAAATTTTCCTTTGATTTCTTGGATCTTGGGGAAGAGGCCACATGTTGTGCCATTATGTTGTCATCTTCTATTTCTCTGCATTGACTATTATAGTAGTTCTCTTTGTTACTAAACACAAGTTGCCAACAGTTAAGTTCAAGAAGCTGATCCTATTTCTGTCACCTTTTATTTTTGCCTCATGTCTACCTTTAATTGTTTGAAGAGTTTCATATATCATTCACTAAGACTTCTTTTTCATTTTGAATTCTTCTCTGACAAAGGTGTTGGGTTTAGTCCACAGTTCTTCTCACTCTTGGTTAATCAGATTTTACTGTACAAATCTATTTTTTATATGATTTTTACATTCTACAAAGAGGTTCTTCAAGTTATACTTTGGTGCAATGATTTATTTAGTACTTTAAGCTTTACTCTAATTTTTGATATTCATGGTCTATGCCACAACCGCTCCTGGTTTTTATAAAGAGAATTTAGCATTTCCATTTTCTGCTTCCATTTACGTAGTCTATTTAATTTCTATATTGACCCATGAGGCAACATCCATGTATAAAGTTGTCTCTTTGGATGCCTGAAGAATGTGTTTGCAGTGGACAAATTATTAGCTTCACAAAATTCAATCAATTACTCCCTTCCTTCTTTTCTTGAGCCTAGGCCAAATTCTCCAACAATCTTTGGACATAGAATTATAGAAACATAGAATCACAGAGTTGGAAGAGAATAATAGAGTTGGAAGAGACCACAGGGGCCCAGTCACACAGGAACACACATCAGAGTATTCCCAACAGATGGCCATCCAGCCTCTGCTTAAAAACCTCCAAAGGAGACTTCACCACACTCTGAGGCAGCATAGTCCACTGCTGGACAGCTCCAACCATCAGAAAGTTCTTCCTGAGGTTCAGGTGGAATCTCCTTTCCTGCAGCTTGAATCCATTGCTCCTTGTCCTGGTTTCTGGAGCAGCAGAAAATAAGCCTGCTCCCTCCTCAACATGACATCCCTTCAAATATTTAAACATGGCTATCATGTCCCCTCTTCTCTTCTGCAGACTAAACATACCCAACTCCCTAAGCCGCTCCTCACAGGACATGGCTTGCAGATCCTTAACCATTTTGGTCACCTTCCTCTAGACACATTCCAACTTGTCGATATCCTTCTTGAATTGAGGTGCCCAGAACTGGACACAGTATTCCAAATAAGGCCTAACCAATGCAGAATAGAGTGGTAGCATTACCTCCCTTGATCTAGACACCATACTCCTATTGATGCAACCAAGAATCATGTTGGCTTTCTTGGCTGCTGCATCACACTGGTGACTCATGTTCAGCTTATGATCTACCAAGACTACTAGATCCCTTTCACACATACTGCTATCCAGCCATGTGTCCCCCATCTTGTATTTGTGCATTCCATTTTTTCTGCCAAAGTGTAGGACCTTACATTTCTCTCTATTGAAATGTATTAGCAACCTTCCCAATTTGGTGTCATCTGCAAATTTGGTTAGCATGCCCTCTATTCCTTCATCCAAGTCACTGATGAAGATGTTGAATAGCACTGGGTCCAGGACAGAACCCTGTGGCACTCCACTAGTCACTTCTCTCCAGAATGAAAAGCAGCCGTTGGTGAGCACTGTTTGGGTTCAGTTGGTCAACCAATTACAAATCCACCTAACACTAGCCCTACCCAGCCTGTATTTTACTAGCCTCTTTCAAGAATGTCATGGGGAACTTTGTCAAAGGCCTTACTGAAGTCAAGATATTGCCACATCTACAGCATTTCCTTCATCTATCAAGTTTGTAACCCTATCATAAAAAGAGATAAGATTAGTCTGGCATGACTTATTTCTGAGAAATCCATGTTGACTTTCAGTGATTATGGCATTGCTTTCTAAGTAATTACAAACTAACTGTTTAATGATCTGCTCTAGGATCTTTCCTGTTATTGATGTCAGGCTGACCAGGTGATAATTATTTGGGTCCTTTTTTTCCCCCTTCTTGAAGATGGGAACAACATTTGCCCTCCTCCAATCTGCTGGGACTTCTCCTGTTCTCCAAGAGTTCTGAAAGATTATTGCAAGTGGTTCAGAAATGACTTCTGCCAGTTCTTTTAATATCCTCGGATATAATTCATCTGGCCCTGGAGACTTGAATTCATCTAGTTTAGCCAGATATTCCTGTACTACTTCTCTACTTATTCTGTGCTGCATTTCCTTCACTTCCTCACCTACTCCCCCCCCCAGGTTGAGTACTTCTATCCTTTTGGGAGAAAACTGAGACAAAGAAGGTGTTGAGTAGTTCTGCCTTCTCTCTTCCCCCTATTAGTAATTAGCTATTTTTTCCATGCAGTGACACTATCATTTCCTTGTTTTGCCTTTTGCTGCACACATATCTTAAAATGACCTTTTTATTGTTTTTGATGTCTCTGGCAAGCCTGAGTTCATCCTGTGCTGAATTCATCCTGACTTTCTCCCTACATCGCCTGGCTATTTGCTTGAATTCCCCTTTGGTGGTGTCACCATTCTTCCATTTCCTGTACATGTTTCTTTTAACACTCAGCTCAGCTGAGAGTTCTTTAGTCAACCATTCCAGTTTTTTTAGACACCTGCCATTTTTCCTCATTACTGGCACAGTTTTAAATTGTGCCTTCAGTATCTCACTTTTAAGAAACTACCACCCGTCATGAACTCCTTTCTATTTTAATATCCTTGACCATAGGATTTCAGCAAGTAACTCCCTAAGTTTACAGAAATCAGTTTTCTTAAAGGTTAGGATGCGTGTCTGGCTACATTTGGTTTCTCCTTTCCACTGAATGACAAACTCCAAAGAGCATGGTCACTCCCCTGTAAGGATCCCACCACCTCCACCTCATCAACAAGGTCATCCCTGTTGGTCAGGATCAGATCTAAAATAGCTGATCCTCTTGTTGCCTCTTCCACCTTCTGGACCATGAAATTGTCTGTGAGGCAAGCAAGGAATCTGTTGGACCTTGCAGTCTTGGCAGAGTTTGACTGCCAACAAATATCAGCATAATTGAAATCTCCCATTAACATTGCATCTCTCCTTTTTGAATGTGTGGTCATCTGCTCCAGCAAGGCCTCATCCAAGTCCTCAGGCTGGCTTGGAGGCCTGTAGCAAACCCCCACAATCACATCCCTATTGTTTCTCACTTCCTTAATTCTTACCCAGATGCTCTTGACTTGGCTTCCCAGATTTAAGTGATGGATCTCTTCACAGGTGAAAACATCCTTGACATATAAGGCTACTCCTCCTCCTTTCCTGTTTGGTCTATCTCTGTAAAAGAGGTTATACCCCCCCCCCATTCCTACATTCCAAACATGAGATTCATCCCCCTATGTTTCAATGAGGCTTACTAAATCATATTTATTTTGTTGTACTAAGAGTTGGAGTTCATCTTGCTTATTTCCCATGCTCTGTGCATTAGTGTAGAGACACTTGAGACATGTTCTGCTTGGGTATGTGATCAATTTCCTCCTAGGCTCCAGTGTAGAATCTTTCAATTTATCTTATTTCTGCCTCTGATGGAGAGATTTTGGTTATATGGTCTGTTTATGTCTCTCTGTCATTTTCCCAGAAACCTCTTCTATAGAAACTTTCCTTTCATCCCTTTTTTTCTCTATCTCACACCCCAAAGAAAACATCTTCTTACTATGGTGTTTAACTTGTTCTGGAGGGGTTAAAGGACCAGGTTTACACCCATGACACAATGGATTTTCCACCAGATAAAACCTGTAATTCAACTGCAGTCTTTCTTGAATCAGAAGGATATGATCTGGATTGGATGGCCACAATGATACTGGGAGAGTATATTAATGGTGTTTTCAATATGAGGAGCAGACACGGTTTCCTGGAAAGTTAGCATTCTGGGCTATTTTCTAGAATATGATTGTCGTGCAGGAAAGGATGAAAGAAGGTGGTTTCTGTGTAATTTTTGTACCTTTATCTTATTTGTCATATATATAATGTGTGTATTCTTCAAAAGATGAGAGAGATGTAACAAGTGACACCTACCAATTCACCACATACACAAACAACTTTAGATGACTGTGATACAAAAAGGCCACAAAAATTCCACAAGAACCACCTCCTTTATCCTCATGCCCCTCTGGACATGGTTTTCCAGAAAGCTGGCATTTGGGACCATGTTTTAGAATTAGAGTTTGGCCCTAAATGAATGAAGCAATTCCTATGAATTTTTTTTCCTGACTTTCTGAATCATTCTCACTTTTTCTTCTGCAACTGAATTTGGTAATTATGACTATTCAGAACGTGGGTGTTATGGGCTATTTTTCAGAACAGAGATGTTTTACCTAGAATGGGTAGTTGAAAGTGATTCTCGAGCGGTTTCTGTGACTTGTGGCATCATTCCCATCTTACCTTGTGCTTCTGCTGAATTTGATGTCCTTGGCTTCTTAACATCCAGTTATCATCCCTGACCATTTTATGGAATACAGATGTTTTGCCAGGAGGATACAAAAATGTAGTTTCTGTGGTTTATCTTTTATGGCTTATGTAATCTCTCCCACTTAGTTTTATGTGGCTAGTGAATCTGCTGGGCATAGTATCTATATTCCAACAACAGGCAATTGGATGGCTGGGAGCAGTGCCATCTATGAAAGATAATGTCAAATAAGATCTGTTAATCTTTAAGCTACTGCAAGACTCTCTCTGTAATTTTTCCTGCAAAAGACTGACATGACTGAAAAGTCTGTTTTCCTTTGTATATGAGTATGTGTACACACACAAGTTCAAAATAAGTTAACAATCCAGTGTGGCAGAACTGTTTGTCCACTAAAACTAACTTCCCATGTTTTGTTTCCACTTTTCAAAATAAATTATTTCAGTCTGACACTGCTATCCACTTCATAGCTGCTGTTTTGTTTCCCAGCTATGGAATACACTGCAGTAGCAAATACAAATATATAAGTCATATTTATTTTAAAGACCCATTTAACTTAGAGATTCATGGATCTGAGTAAAGGATTCAAAAAACCATACCATTCACCAAGATAAAGAAATACAGAATCAGCCCTTCTCACAGAACTTCATTTATTATATGAACCTACTTACAGTAAATTTAAGACCCAAAATAAACATCTATCCTTCCTTAATGAGTATCTATCTATCTATCTATCTATCTATCTATCTATCTATCTATCTATCTATCTATCCTCTATCTGGATGTCTCTCATCTCTTTTCCATCCAGGAGCATCCAGTTCAACTCTCAAGAAGCCCAAAGAAAGTAAAATAGAGTTTATTTTTTCTGGAAATCCTGCAATGATTGCCATGTCTTTGGACTGTGCATTGGTATGCTTATACCTCTGTATAAACAAAACAAAACAAAACCACACACACACACACCTCTGTTCTTTGTAGACACCAGGTTTCTCCACCTTACCAATGTCAACATTGCAGTTTTTAGCAACTTTTACCCAGGACACTGGGATAGAAAAGAAAGCTCTTTTTATACAAGACTAGAGAGCTCTTCTTTTCTGTGGTCTATCACTACTTCCAGATGGACTAGGGGCTTTTTTAAAAAATGAAATTGTAGAATCAAGGCCAGCTAATGCTCTTAATGGATACCAGGTAGAATGCCTAAAATCTAAATTTAATCTGGCAAATCTGGTCATGTGGGAACCATATGAGTCCCCCTCCTTGAAAATCTCCATTGAACTCACAGGTCTGCAGAAAAAGAGTCACTGAAGAAGGAAAATTATAATTGACATACGAGGACAAATGAAAAAGAAAAGGAATGGGTGGTGGTGGAAGGAGTCTACAGCTCACAGACTGAGTGATTAGTATTTTAGCAGGAGCTTTCGTGGATGTCAATCTACTTCCTCTGTCACAGCATCCAAGGAAGCAGACTGATATCCACAAATGCCCGTGTGAAAATATAAATCCGTTTGTCTCAAGAGGACTGCTAGATTCTCTTTTTCTCTTCCCCCTTTTCCCTTATGCTACAGCAGACTAGCAAGGCTGCTTCTTTGAGCAATGGTTTCCTTTTCAAAAGGAAGCTGCACCTACCACCTGCCTGCCCCCTCTCTCCTCCCTTCTGTTCTGCCTTACTCAAGGAAATTCCAAGGGAGGGAGGGGAGGAAGCTGGCTTGACTTGATGCAGGTTGTGCATGTCTGCTGCTCCATTTATTTTCCTCACATCTGAACCTTTCTTCCTTTTTCTGGTGCCTCCATGAGGGATGGACAGTGAAGAGCCATCATTTCACCTCCCTTATGTTTTGCACCCTCAGGTGAAGCATCCACTTTGGGTCCACCACTGTGACTATGCATCAAAAAATATATACAAGGGAGATGACTTAGTTAAAACTGAGATGACCCAAGAGTGGAGCCTATGGACTTTATTAAAAGACCTGCTACTTCTAACCCATTCCACCATCCCCACTACTGGTAAATGCAATATTCTGCCACAGAGAAATGTGCATTTAGATGTGACAACAACTTGCAGGCAACAGACGAGGACCATAATGGGAAACTGATCTTGCAGATTTTCAGCTTTTTGCATAAAAATGCCTCAGTGGGGAGCATATGTCATTCCAGATGTTGTTAGACTGTAAATCCCATCAGTCTTCACCATTGACTGCTGGCTATGCGTGATGAGACTTGCAGTTCAACATCTCTTTTGCAGTCCCTGAATAACTCTGAATAAGCATGTAAGATAATCATCTTCACAACACCATTACAGTTACAAAGGGGCAAGGGTTGAATTTTCTTGCAAAGAAATCATTGTATAATACCTGGGAAATGGAGGGGGGGAACATTGTAAAATTTTAATATAAAATGTGATAGAACAACTGTTCAACTAATTGTTTCCCTGTACACCCTGAAGAGTTCCGTTCCGTTTTGATGTTTACCTAGGTTTCTTCCTCATCTTTGTCCAAGGCTGCAATTAACACCTTTAATGAATATGTTAACATGCCACTGAGAAATCCATAGTGTTAATTAAAAACATTAAGATGAGAGAAAAGTAAAACTTGAAATAGGATAGGATGGGTGATGATTTGCCTGTGTACATGTGCATGTATGTACGTATATCAGTCTTGGCAGGTTATCCCCCACCCCAGATATATACCAGCTTCCCATGTATATCAAAGGAAGCAACTGAACAGTATTTGGAAAGAAGCTTCCAATGGAATATAGGTAGACAAAGGTTTTAATCTTGCCCTTGGGTTCTACATGGGCCTAAAAACTGGAAAAGAAAGAAAGAAAGAAAGAAAGAAAGAAAGAAAGAAAGAAAGAAAGAAAGAAAGAAAGAAATGGGAGTTTACAACTTTATATAAAAATACACAGAGGTAAGGCTCATTGTTTTCAGTGGTAAGGCAAACTTTCAGCTCTCCCACTGCTGTTGGACTGCAATTTAATTATCCCTAACCACAACAAGCATACCTCAATTAACTAAGCTTCTGACAAAAATGCACCTTTTTAATAAAGTCTTTTTTGGCCCATCCAACCTTTCTTTGTCCTCTGTTGAGCTGCAGCAGGATTGGCACAGGAACAATGGTGAAGGACAGCTGTAAAAGCACAGGTTTCTGGTGCTAGATTGCAGCAGTGCATTTGCAGTAAACACTGCAGTAAAGCTTATGCTGGGAAAGTGTATGGTTGTACTCTAGCCAATCCTGCTGTGACTGTGTGTTCTTGCCTACAACAAGTGAGGTAAGCAGCAGCAGTATTTAACATATGAAAGCAGAGATCTATAATTCTGGCCACTAACATGGAAAGCATAAAAAAGTGGAGGCTAGTGAAAGAAAAAATCATCCCTGGATACATTTTGGAAGAAGATTTCAGGTAGTCTCTAGGCAGTTTAAAATGCTTTTGTTTTATATAGGCAAGGCTTACCTAATCTGGTTATTTCACTTCACCTGTGCATATTGTTAATGTTGGTTTGCTCAAACATGTTGAGCTGCTCTTTTTTTTTTGCAGTGAAGGAAGCTATCCCTATCCTTTCTCTGTTATTTGTGCCCCTGGTACTAAATTTTCTGTTAAAGAAGTAATGACCAGGAACACATCCACTTGTTAACTGGGGTATAACTGTACAGTCTATGGTGAGGAATGCTGGGAACTGAGATCCAACAACATCTAGAAGACTGCATGATTCCCACTTCAGGTGAACAGGACTGCAGTCACGGAACTGATAATGGTGAATGGAGCTGTTTGGGGGACATTATCATTAGGATTGAGGTGCTGCTTCACAGCATTTACTATTGCTTTGGTTCACAAATTTACCATTTAGTTCTCATATCTATATTAGCGTAATGATTTTATTAGGCCAACTAGAAAGACAGAAAAATGTGTAGATGATTCTTCAAATCTCTTCATTGGGCAACAGTCACGTGGGGACATGGGGGCAGAGAGGACGATTCGCCCCAGGCAGCAATGTTTTTGGGGCATCCCGGCCTGTAGCCATGCCCCCTCATGCCCTGGCCACATCTCCTCATGTTCTGGCCATGCCCCCATGGACAATGGCCACACTGTTGGGCAATATATTATAAAGGACAAGTTACAAGGAAACACAAAAAAAGTATTAAATAGATATTAGGTTGTTAGTAAAACATGAAATGAGTGGCAAATGGAGAAGGGGCATGACCTTATCAGTTGACAAAGATCTTCCTGTAATCTGTTATGATCTCCCAACTATCGAGGCAAACAGTTGTTACAGATGGCAGCAGTGTTAAGTTTAGCCCAAAGCAATGCTCCTGTGATGTTTGAAATAAAGAATTACAGCATATACCCCATAACACATACTTTACTGTGACATGAAAAGTCTTTGGGTAAATATCATTCATCCAAAACCTGAAATCCAATATTCACTTTCTTAGGAGTAACTCCCAAGCAACTCAGTAAAACTTGCTTCTGAGTAAAGAGACATTTGATTGCACTGTGAGTTGGAAAACTGAAAAACACCATCATTTTCTAGGTTCAGGTTACAGACCAAAGAAACAATGCAAGTAGGATATATTATCATTTCCCTTCTCAAAATCTGAATGGACATCAATAAAGGTCAAGCAGATATAATGTATATAGTGCCCATTGTCTGAATACATTAAAATTTTGGTCATGACAAAAAAGAAGTCAGATCATCAAAACCTATTTCCTCCAGACTTCCCTTTTTCTTTGAAAAAAGAGTGAATTGCCTCTGCTGGAAGCCCCCAAGAGTAGCTATCCATCTTTTAAATAAACTACATGGGCAACCTGTATTGTTTAACATTACAAATTCCTTTCCCCCACCCCCAAAACGAGAATTAGACCTGTGATTTCTGCTTTTCTTCTTTTCTGGGGGTGGGAGGAGGCTGGAAATACTTACGGTCCCTGGAGGGTCTCTGGGGCAGAAAATTTACCCCAAAACCCACCCAAGTTGCTCACCCAACTCTAGAAAACTTTGTTTATGACTGCTGTTGAGAGTTAGTCATGGAAGCCACCTAAATCAGTTTCAGGGGAAAAGTTAATAAACCTTAGTGCAAAGCATCCATTCCAAATTAATTACAGTGATTGGAAACAGAGAGGCAACATATGGAACAATCAGTCAAGAAGGAGAGCCATGACTGGTTGAAAAGGTACCACACAAATTTGCCAACCCACATGGTGTTCCTGTGTAAACATTCCTCAACCAGGATTGGAAAGGAACCAATTCCCCTACCAATTCAGGGTAATTTTTCATTGGCCCTCAGTTTGTCTCCAAAAAGATGTGCACAGTGGCATTCATTTTAATCCTCTACACTCCAGCTATTTCTTGGGCCTTTTTATTGAGTCCTTAAGACTAGTATTCACTGAGGCATGGCATAAAGCAATTTGTCCAACTAATTTACATATGTACCGGCATGATGGGAGGATACAGCCAGATGGAAGGGAACAGCTGTTTTCCAGGGGCAAGGATAGAAGTTTGGGCTGAGGCTGCAAGGACAGAGTCAGTCTCTGGGTGGACTTTTTGAAATGCCTATAAAGTTTTCTTTATTATTATTATTATTCAAGAAGGCACCTCAACAAATGTCTGTGTCTTCCCTAAATTTCTTCATGCAGTGGTTCTACCGGGAAGCAGAGCTGTGGTGTGTGACAAAGGAGCAATAAAGTGCTTTGCTAAGCTTTATACATACTCATAAATAATGGAAAGGGAGACAAAGAAATACATACTGCAGAAAAACCAGGACTAGGCTGAATATATTAATTTGAATGGGCAAATGGGAAAATGCAGACAGCTACTATTTGTGATCTGTTAGTGAGCTGGGATTTTATTTTTTATTTTATTGCAAAAGTATTCCATACCGGCCTAAGCCTGCTTTGGAGCATGAAAAGTCTCAGCCTCAGCATAAAAAGTGATAACCTTGAAGAGTGTGTGGGGGTTTTTCCCCACATATCCCAAACCCTCTAGGGTCCAAACCACCCACTCTCAATAAAACCAGGTAGACATCTCTGGGGTAATTTTAAAGCAAAAACAAGTACAGGATCCTGTACTAAGGTTTAGAAGAGATCTACACACATCTCCTGAGACTACTAGAAGTATGATTCTCTCTGTCCCCCAAGGAAATATCTGAGGAGAAATTGATATTCGGAGGCCTCTGGGACCCACAAAATTATTAGCTTGGGAGCGGCATGATTCCCATTGCTGATTTAGGTCACAGCTGTGCCATATTCACAACATTGGGGACTTGGATGTTGCATGCTGCTAAACAGACTATTATTCCTGGTTGCAGCACTTAACATTACTACTTCAAAGTCTACCATAATAATCCTCTCCATCTTCATGTTTCTTACTTCCTTTCTTTATCAAGCTTTTGCCTTTGAAGGCTGTTGGAAAACTGTGTTCAAAGACCAATGTATAGGACTTTCAGCAGAGGTGGGAAACCTGTAGTCCTTGAGATGTTCTTGTAATACATTTCCCTCAGCCCCATCCAGCATGGCTTTTGATCAGTGTAAGAGCTGCAGTTAAAGAATATCTGGAGAGCTACAGATTCCCTACTCACTGGCCTATACAGTAGTTTCAAGACACAGGTTGCAATCAGCCATGGTGCCAGCTAAGCTAAAGCTACGCTGCCAGGTTGGGGGCTGGATGGGAAGATAGCCTAACCCTGTGGATGCTCCCTTGAGTTCCACCAAAGAACAGTAGGAAACAAACAGAAGGTTGAGTTCTCCTTAGCATGCCTCTGTTTAACTCAGAAATGATCCAAGTTCCTTCCAATCAGAAGGAAAAAAACAGTCCAAAGTTTAGAACATGATCTCTTTCTCCTCTTCACTAGGGCTTCCTAATCACCAGGACAGCTGTAGTCAGCCTTCCCCCTAAACACATTCCTCTCTCCTCTGCTTAGCAGGTCTGGCAGTGGCGGTATGTACAGAGTAGAAGAAGAGGGTTACCTTTTCCCCACCTCTTTCTTGGTATATTGTTACTATGGTTCAGACATATCCGGTGATAGCACTAGATATGTCTTGATATCAAACTTATTTGGCCTTCACTTGACCTTTTTCTGCCACCCTGCTCCACGTGTTTGCGAGGCCACCAGAAAAGCATGTAAACAGGCACGGCCGGTTAATGGTTGGACATTCCGATCCCCACTTAGGCAGGCAGATTAATGCCAATCCATCGCTTCAGGGACCTCTTTTGCAGACACATCTAGCTTAAGCGTGACTTTACACATAGACACTCGGCCTCGAGCCGGCACTCTCACAGTGCTAAGCTAGTTGTATACTGGCTACTCTATTGTTAAATCTGCGCTAAGCTGATCATGTAAAACTTGACCTTTCCCAAAGCTTTGTCCCGCTCCAAACTCGCATTGTTCTCACTGAGTATGGCATGGCCTGTAAGCACAATCCACGCTATAAAAAGCCCCCGATTCCGAGACCTCCTTGGATCGCTCTCTCTTGCCCCGTCCAGACCTCTCATCCCATTCGGATTGCTCCTGAGTTTCATCCAGCCTTGCTGTCGGTTTGTCCAGAGAGCTCCCCTCAGCGAACTGTGCTAAGCTTTCTTCCCTACACTTCCACTTCTCTCCAGGACTACAAGATAAGGTGTCGTATCACCCATTTCTCCCGAAAACTCTCATTTCCGCTTTCTAGTTAGCTGTGCGCTTGTGTTGTCTTTTCTGTTGTTTGTCCTTTAATAAAGATACCATTTTTTACTATTTTAAACTTGTCTGACCGCTCTTCTGACCTGACCCCATAGACATTGGGTTACAAGATTCCTGCTAAGTTACCCTGCCTCTCGTTAGCTTAAGAGAGTGCTTGAGTTAATTTTCCCATCTTGTGTTTTTATTTGGTTATTTGGGCGCCCCTCCAGGGACCTCCAGAATAGAGGGTAACAATATCCTGCCTCAACATAGCTGTGGAAGAGTACATCATAAGGAAAGATATAGTTGCCCTTAAAATCTGTCGTCTTCCCAATGGCTACTGATGTGTATTCAAACACACACTTCCACACATACACACATACACACAAACACATGATCTCTTACAATAATTATCAAGCATTATCCAACAAAAATTGAGTGTTTTAATGTCTTGTTAGTTATTAATTAAACTAAGTGAGCTGACACATCTCTTTTCTACAATCACTGCACTCAAAAAGAATTTGCATCAGATATAAATATATCAATATTCCTTAACAATCACGCTCATTACTAAAATGGATAATCAAAACTAGTATGGAGCAATGTCCATCAACAGAACAATATTCAACCCCTAACAATTCATTATTCTAGAACAAATAGCACCATCATAACAGAATTAAATAACAAGTCAGCATTAATTTAGCCAAACTGACATAAAACACCAAAAGAGATCTGAGCAAGATGAGTACAAATAAATTAAAAGGCTAGTGTCATGTGTAGGGTAAAGATATTAAAATACACAGCCAAAGACAGACAGACAGACACTGAGTGATAAATAAATAGCAAAGCAAATCTATCTTGGCTGAGGAGGAAGACAGAGAATAGTGCTGGTGGCTCTGGGTGCATCCAGCCTCTGATGAAGTGCACTGCATTTTCTCCACAAAATTAGGCCTGGGACTACATGCCTTGTCCAGTGAAGACGGAACATCATGCACAAGCTGAAATCTTGCTGATGACATACATTGGTGAAACCACCTTATGCTAGCCTATGTCCTTTTGTGGTTGTTTCAGAAGAAGTTATCCAAGTACCTCCTTGCACAACAAGCTCCCCTTTTACAATCTGACCTTGGTGATGCTGAGATGCACCTACAAAGCTAGTCAGTGGCTAGGTTGCAGAAGGGCTCCTGGGCAACATCCAGCTACAGTCGTGCAGCCAGAGAAAAGGAATAGCTGTCACTCTCCCAGATCCCCAGTGAGTATTCTGGAGATGTACAAATATGATGGCTGTTCATCTTAGCAACATAACTGTAACTGGATGGTATCAGGGAGTCCTCCGAAGCCCCTGGCCACTGATTAGTTGTGGAGATGCCATCAAGCTGAAGTTGTGTTGCCCATAATGGCAGAAATCCAGCAGAATTACACCAATGGAGACTTATGCTTCACCTGCAATACCCTTGACTCTCAGCTGTAGTGATTTCCTGATTAAGGCCATTGGGACTTTTAGCTTCAATTTAGTTCATGGCATGAAAAATGTGATCAACTGTGGCTTGGCAGCACATGACACTGCCACTGCTTCTCCCTTTGCCTTCCCTCAGGGTAAATTTCTGGACAGTCATGCAGTAGGGCTGGGGTGAGCAATCTCAGACCCTGGAGCCTCAATTTGGCTGAGATAGCCTTACCCCTTTCTTCATGGTTTTATCATTTAATGTAATATAAACTAGATGTGTTTGCCAGGCATTCATTACGGGAAAATGCCTTGGTTTTTTATGGTGTTAGATCCAACATAGCTTTTATACTCAGTCATTCACAAAATGAAAATGGCAATTCTGTGTCCAATAACAGTTAACTAAGGCCCTTTTCGCACGGGCTTTCCTGAGCGAAATAGCCCCGTGAGCCATGCGGGAGTGGGAGCGCCGCTCCACACGACGCACTCCCACTTCCGGCGCTCTTACGGGGCTTCAGCAGCGCGAGCGCGGGGTTTTTGATTTTCGCTTCCAAGCGAAAATCACCCCGCGCTCGCGCAACGCTCCCGGCGCCCACCCGCACTTACCTGTTGTGCGGTGCGTCGGAGAGGCGGCCGGGTAGGGCTTCCTTCCCTCCGCTCCTGCGGAAGGAAGGGGTGGGGCGGGGCGCTTGCGTGACGGATGCGATGGCATCCTGCTTCGTGCGGGTGGGGGGCTGCTCGCGACAGCCTCCCGCTTCGTGCGCGCGCGGGGGGGTGGGTGGGCGCGACTGTCACTCGCTCCTGGTGCACGCGGGGGGGACAGGCGCGACTGTCGCTCGCTTCCTGCGTGCACGGGGGCGGCGCGAGAGGCTCCTGCTTCTCGCGCAAGCGGGGGAGGATGGATGCGCGAGCCACCTCCGCCTCCGGGACGCTGCCGCTTCCCCGCTTGTTCCTTCGCCTGCGGAAGGAACGAGCGGGGAACCGGCAGGCTCTCGGAAGAGGCTTTTCGCGCAAGCCACCCACTCCGGCTCACGCAAAAAGCCTCAGTGCGAAAAGGGCCTAATACTGCAATTCTGTGTCATTGCTTATGCTGGAATAGTTTCCACAGACTAGTACCCTTTAATAAACAAACATATGAGATACAACTCAATGGCTGTTTTTACATGGCACATCTTAAACAATGTTTGTTACTTACCTTTTCTAAAGTCTATGGGCTATTTTAGATTGGGCAACTGTATCATGAAGTTGCTGAAGATCACAGTACTTGTTGCAGTAGTGCTTGTTTTTTTTAAAAAAAAAATATTCAAATGATGTTTTTATTGTTGTGGGAAAATTTCTGGCAATTCCTGGCACCAGCTGCAACATTTTACTCTCATCCTTTAGAGAGTTTCATTTTAATTTTGAGATATATTAGAACAAAACCCTCTTCCTCCACTCCTCCTCCCCCTTCTTCTCTGTTTAAGAATTACACCACATCAGTGCACCAGCAGACTGGCATGTTTCCATCAGTATGCTATAATTCTGAGAACTAAAAAAGAAAAAAGAAAAAACAGAGAGGACTAAATTTGCCTTTCAACCTACAGAACAAGCTCGGCAGAACATATGGGGGCTTTGTGGTGTTGTTTTTTAAAATCTTTTGGAATATTCCTAGTACAGATACAAGAAATTGTTACAAGCAGCCTCCCAAAAGAATGGAACAAGTGGACATAGAGGTGGCAACTAGCAAAACCTGGAAAAACCCAAGGACCTATATAGCAAGAATGCATGCTTCTTCAGACTAATCATAAAAACCCTCAACTCCCCATTGCTCTTTCTATATGTTCTTCACCACTCCTCTGCTCCTTTCAGCCACCTTTTCAAAATTTTCTCTCTAGCATTCACCTCCTTACTGTTTCTCCTACATATGATGGTCAGCTTTTTCCTCCACTCTTATTGAGCCATATTTATCTGCAAATTGTGTATCACAGTTTACTGAAGAACAAAGGCTTAATAAGTGCACCTTAAGCAATTGCTTGTGCCAGTAGTTACATTTTCTTTACTTTAATATTGGGAAAGAAGAATAGAGGAGGGGCCATGTGGAGACAGAGTAGGGAGTGTTACTATGGCCAATAGCTCTCTCCAAGGGTCTACAATTTATTAATTCACCACATTTAATTGATGTCTCCACATGGCTAATATTAAAAATGAATCCAAGTGTCTGACAGGGTGACTGTAAGAGCACGTAGACAGGAGCAGCTGAACGACCAAGGTAGATTTTACCCTATAAAACCCCCATGTTTTTACCTGTTTGGGGGATCACTCTCGTTTGCCTCCCAGCTTGCTGTCATTCTGTTTGCTGATCATCCCCCTCATCCCCCTCCCACATGCTGAGTTTCACCACTCTTCACTCTTCATCCTAATTTGACCTTCCTGGATGTCTGGATCAGGTGGAATATTACCATGAAAACCCTCTCTAAAATCCCCTATCAATTTTCCTCCCTTTTTATTTTCTTTTAGGCTCTGTGTGCATGAGTGTGAACGTGAGTAAGTGTGCAGTGACTGGCTTTTTATAAAAATAAAATAAAAATCATTTATTAGACCTTTTGTTTGGATTTTGGTCTGGCCTAACCTGGTATACATTGGGTTTTAAGATCCTGCTAAGTTACCCTGCCTCTCGCTTTGCCAATGTGTGCTCAAGCTAATTCTCTATTCCCCATATTATATTTGAGCACGGTGACAGGGACCTCTCTGAACACAAAATAACTAATTCAGTGACTGGGACTCCCAGGACCCCCGGAAATCAGGGTAACAGGAAAGATCGGGCATCGCTGAATGTCTGGCTCCTGGAGGTCCTCAGCACTCAAGTAGGAGCAGTTTTAGCAGCAATTATTGACCGGGAGCACAAACAATTGTTGAAACCATCCCTCTCATAGGCCATTTCCACACTACACTCTTATAGCGCGATTATTCCACTTTCAACATCCTATGGAATCCTGGGTTTTGCAGTTTCAGGAGGGGCCGGCCGGGGAAACCCATTGGGCGAACTTGGGCATACCATCCATTCTGAGCCCAGAAAACCCCATGATACCTTAGGGTTGCCATTAAGTTTGAAATAACTTGAAGTCACACAGCAACAACAATGACAACAACAACAACAACAACAACGGCGCAATAAATATTACACTGGCATCCCAGTACAGTGTATAGAATCAAAATGACACAGGCATCTCCAAAGGGAACACATAGAAATCATGTCATTGGAGAAATTCTAGAGCATATTAGAGATACAATTCATCATGACCCAAACTCCAGGTTGTACTCCAGCACTCCATCCCCCAAACTAAAAGTGTCCCCCATACAGCCAATACAGTGGCCTATACCATACAAGAGCTAAAATTTTGTTGAGGTGCTACATGATACAAAGATGGCAACGGATAACCCACATGTAATGCAAATCCACTAAGTAAATGCTGCCAATAATTTTCTACCTCTCTGTCACAGCTAGGCCAGTGGAGTTGATGTTACTAAGAATGACCATTCACCAGTCAGCTCCTCATCAATTACTGTTGGTTTGGCACCCTCCAGTATGGTTTTGTTGGCACGCTTATTGCTGACTGCTTGCAAAATTCAGTGAGAAATAACCGAGAGAGATATAGCTGTTGAATATGCACACAAAAAACACTAATATCGCCAGGCTGACTTTTCTCTCTGGGTACTCCACCACATTAATAACTTCAAGGTTATCAGCAAAGAGTTCTTCAGGTCCCTCTTAATATGTCATGGAGGGGGAAGAGCAAGTTTATTAAGGATTGGAGACTTGTTCCCAATAGAGTGGGCCCTCTTTACCCAGGACCTCCATGTGTGTGATTTCCAGCTCACACAAAGCCTTGCATCTTTATAGCCATTTCCACACTAGACTGTTATAGCACTATTATTCCACTTTCTGCAAACCCCAGGATTCCATAGGATGTTGAAAGTGGAATAATAGCGCTCTAACAGTCTAGTGTGGAAATGGCCTATATCTAAAATGGTGGTGACATCTGCACCGACATGCTGAAGCATCTGCACACATCACAGCCATTGAATATAATGGAACGTGAGCATTCACATTTTTCTTTATGTTTAGGAGTTCCTTGAAAGGAACCCCTACATATGCAGAGAACCCACTGTAATCATGTTGCTCCTAGAGATGTGCTTGAGACAGATAGTTGCATCCTTGTGAAAGATGCTAAGGATGGGGCTTTAAGCAGCATCATTATTCCCTCTGTTTACATTGTGATGAACCACACTGCAGTACTCCAACCATATATACCTTATCTGAGGGTAGCATTCCATTCCTGTACCGCTTGTCATTGTGGTTGGAACTTTCATGAAATATAATGTCAAATGTGTAAACTCTGCATGGAAATGGAACAAGTATTTCCTTTCCCGAATGCCAGCTGCATGACAATGGACAGGAAACAGAGGATGGTAATTACTCAATACCTCTATGATCAAAAGTGAACACACACACACACACCCCAAGCAGTGGCATGAGAAAACCAGGCAACTCTGAAGTCAAAGAAACAGTCCCAAGGGCATATTAAATTATGAACTTGGTGCACACTTGCCAAAAACATTGTAAGGAAATGAAAAAACAGAAAAGCAACAGGGGTGTGATGAGTGGCATCTTGGGAAACCTGGAATAAAGCAGCAGACATAGCATGGGGGAGGTAGATTGGCAGTGGCAATATGCAGTCCCGTAGGGACGTGGGAGCAGGGGGGGCGATTCACCCCAAGTGGCAATGTTTCTGGGGTGTCCTGGCCTGTAGCCATGCCCCTGGCCATGCTCCCATGCACTGCAGCCATGCCCCCATGCACAGTGGCCACACCCCTCTCACCATAGCCCTACCCCCCTGCCGCCCCCCTCCACACACTCTAAGCTCCGCCACTGGCAATAGGGGAACTGAAAGGAAGTCAGCCCTTCAAAAAGTGTTGAAAGAAAGAAAACTTGTACTGCAGGTTGCCTTTACTGGCTTTAGCTGCGGATACCAAGGACTGCATGGAGGACCATCTGAGTGCAAAGCATGTGACACACCACCAAGCTATGATCCCTTGCTTCTCCATGGCAGCAAGCTGGTAATTTCTTTCTTACTTGGAAGTGACCCTTCTCCATACTTTGCTGTGTTTTGGAGGATGATACAATATAGCAAAATTGCAAACCCACACAGCTACCATATGATTCCTTAATAATAAAACCCACTAACATCTGAACAAGCACACAATATTCTGGCTCTAATTTTACATTCAAGCTTACCTGAAGTTTTTCCATGTCCTGTTTTTTCTCTTTGACAACAGATATTCAAACATTTATTCAGTCTATTTTAGCAACGTTGATTATTTTCCTCATTCAGTCTGTTTCCCTCCCCACACTTACATGTGTCACTGTGTTCTGTTACTGATCCTTGTTGATCTAACTCAAGTTGAGCCCTGCTCTTTCTTTTATTACTTCCTTTCCCGTTTCTTTCTAGTGCTGGAGGAAAGGAGTCAGGCCTCTTAGATAAACATTACTACAATGGTCATGTGTCCTATCTTACAAAGGACAGTCTTTTATTTGAATGCGTCCTCTTTTTGAAGGACTAAACAATCTGAATCCTATTTAAAGATACAGAGACACAAGAAGGGAGAAGAAAGGCCCTCAGATTGTTCACCAACAATTCATACCTGGACATCAGACTTAGCAGGCAGAAAGATTCTTTGCAATCTTCCCCCCCATGAGGAATAACCATTTTGCATTTATGTTTAAATTACAAGAATTGTTCTTAAATTCCATCTATGTCTGCAAATTACAACATGCAAATTTTATACACATATCTATACTGTTTTGGAGAATGTACAACAGTCCACCATAGTAAACACCCTTTTATGCTTCTGGTTTTCTACTTTTCTACCATTTATACCATTCTTTCTCTGTAACTATATTCTGTTATCTTTCTAAAGTCTTGTCCATCTCTCTTTTCCTTTTCTGGGATGTTTGCACTGTTGTCAACACCTCCACTGCCCAAGCTTTCTGTGTGGTCAAATCTCATATTCTCACCTCTCAAATGTCCTTTTTTGAATATCAGATGTGTCTTGGCTGCTTAATTTCAAATTTGGACACCTGTATTTATCAGTGCTGTGTGGCCCTCCTTTTCTCTGCCATCTTAATGTAAAACATTTTCCATGTTATTTTTCATACACTTACTAATGATAGTAGCTTTCTTTCCTAACTTCTATTGCCTCTGTCAATTTTTTGCCTCAGTGACAGAAACCTATCTCTGCTTCAGTTTGTAACGATCTTGTCTTTCACAAAGCATATACCTTTTAGATGTAAAGCTGTTGTTGTTTTAAATACACATCTGTCAAATTCAGACTTCACTTCTCCAGTATGTTATTACTTTGACGTAATGTTTCCCCATACATTTCTATCATACTTCTTTCTTTTTGTGCATATGTTCATACTTCCCTTCTCTGTTACTGTCTTGGTTAACTTTATTTCTGTCAGCACACTGCACATTTTCAGACAATATCGGCTGTTTTCAACATCTGCAAACTGTTCTCATTAAATTACAGCACATCTTGGACAGACTATAGTTCTTGTGATAGCAGAGAGAAACATTTCCTTTGTGGATATAGTATAGCGGCCCTTCTGGCTTGCCAGTCCCAACCCCAAAAGTGCCCAAATCAGTTGGTAGGTATAGTGTTTTCAGTTCCACTGCTGTGTTGCGTCTCCTACAAGATCGTTCCTGTATGGATCACTCTCACACTATGAAATTACAGCACTTGGATGCCATTTTAACTGTCATGGCTATATACTACATAATCGTGGGATTTGTAGTTTGAGGAGGTACCAGAGCTCTCTGGCAGGCAATTCTAAATACTTGCCACACTACAAATCCCAAGATCCTATATGATACAGCCATGACTGTTCAAGAGGAATCAAATGTCATATTTTCTTTTAGCATCAATGTGACCCTGGTCTTATGTTATTATATTTCTCATTGCTTATATCCACACTTCATGGTGTGATTTCATCTTCATGATATCAAATTGTTTGCTTGAGCTGGCCTAAGGTATTTTGGTGGCATGATCCCTATTTGCAGCTGATATTTCACCTATGAAACCCAACTAGAGTGCTGGTTGAATCTTGCTGCTAGTGATGGGGCAGCAATTCTCTACCTCACCTGAGGGCAGCAGCCTGCTGAGAGGATGCAGAGCAGGTTGCCTGTAGAACACTGGTTTATCTTCCAACAGAGTGAAGCAGCCTGGGATCAGCAAGGATGCTCCATTCTCTGCATCACCCAGCATTTGCCAGTGACTGCCTAATGGCAGGGCTGGGACTGTAGTCTGCCCTCAGTTGGACATCTACTCACCCCCACATCGAATTTATACTGAAGCTGAGCAAAATGTGGGTTCACTTATTGCTCAGTTTCTCTTGCAGCCACTGATGTGTAACAAAAACATAGCAAGCATTCCATGTGCTATAACTCTCTCCCTTACACTTGAGCAAAGAAAAGCTATTATCCGTCAGTCTTGAGCCTCAGAATCCACCAGCTGTGCATGCACAGCCTTGTGATTTTCCCTTTTCAAAAAGGGGAAATGATTCTAGAATCATAGAATCATAGAGCTGGAAGAGACCACAGGGGCCATCCAGTCCAACCCCCTCCCATGCAGGAACCCACATCAAAGCATTCCCAACAGATGACCATCCAGCCTCTGCTTAAAAACTAAAGAAGGAGACTCCACCACACTCCATGGCAGCATATTCCATACTGGACAGCTCTGATCATCAGAAAGTTCTTCCTGAGGTTCAGGTGGAATCTCCTTTCCTGCAGCTTGAATCCATTGCTCATTGTCCTGGTCTCTGGAGCAGCAGAAAACAAGCCCTCTCCTTCCTCTACATGGCACCCCTTCAAATATTTAAACATGGCTATCATGTCCCCTCTTAACCTTCTCTTCTGCAGACTAAACATACCCAGCTCTCTAAGTCTATCCTCATAGGGCATGGCTTCCAGGCCTCTCACCATTTTGGTCGCCCTCCTCTGGACTTACTCCAGCTTGTCAATATCCTTCTTGAATTGGGGTGCCCAGAACTGGACACAGTATTCAAGATGGGGTCTAACCAAAGCAGAGTAGAGTGGTACCAGTACCTCCCTTGATCTAGACACCATACTCTTATTGATGCAGCCAAGAATTGCATTGGCTTTCTTGGCTGCCGCATCACACTGCTGACTCACGTTCAGCTTGTGGTCTATGAAGACTCCTAGATCCTTTTCACACGTACTGCTATCCAGCCACGTGTCCCCCTTCCTATATTTCTGTATTCCATTTTTTCTACCTAAGTATAGGACCTTACACTTCTCTCTGTTGAATTTCATTTTGTTCGCCTCAGCCCAGCTCTCCAATCTATCAAGGTCATTTTGAATTTTGATCCTGTCCTCTGGTGTATTAGCAACCCCTCCCAATTTGGTGTCATCTGCAAATTTTCAGCTTGTGGTCCACCAAGACTCCTAGATACCCTTTACATGCACTGTTATCCAGCCACATGTCCCCCATCCTATATTTGCACATTTCATTTTTTCTGCCTAAATGTAGGACCTTACATTTCTCTTTATTGAAATTCATTTTGTTAGATTGTTAACTAAGTTTATTACAAACAGCCAAGGATGGCTTCCAACTCCAGCATCCCACATCCAATCATCAGAGGACCTGTCTTCCCTCTTAGCCCATTTTAGCATGAAAACATTTGCACACCAGACACCCAGCTATTAACAGAGAGAGAGATTTACATAAACTGACATTCTTAGATAATCGTCCCTTCACTGCCTTTCTGTGCTTTGTTTAGGAATTCAAAATTGTAATCGTAAGATGAAGTAAAATGCAACCAAGGGAGAGTTCCTGGGTAATTCAGCTCTTGTCTTGCTTTTCTTTATACATGATCAGTGTGATAAGCTAACTGATAAGCAATTGCATAGTGATTATCTCAGGTATGCAAAACTGAATGGAGTGCAGAATTTATTGTAAACAATCAGTGGCCCCAGACAAGAGCAAAGGAGTGTAGCTGAAACACCATGAAATTCTCTCCCTGCATAGACAATGGTTGTTGATTCAGGATAACAATCTTTAACAAAGGATGCATAAAACAACATTCAGTATCTCTGATTATACAATAACAGAAGATTTGCCACAAGTTACTAAGAGCATATTAAAAAGCTAAGTGAAAGAAGATATTAAAATTATGGCCTCAGAACTTTACCCTTTGTTCTTCAGATCTGCACAGAGTTTGAAATGTTATGTTTGTAAATTAATTGATTAATTAATGTTGACCATTAATTCATCACTGTTAACATGACATCAGAAATAGTTGACATTGTTGAATTTTGTTAATTAATTTGATTTATTCATTTTCAAACAAATCAGGGGGTTTACAGAGAATGGCACATGGATTATCACTGTAGACTCCTAGTGGTACATTTTGTTACTTGGTCCTTCAAAAGTGCTCTTTTTGTTGCTTTAAAATTGCTTTCCCTAGAACTATGTGTATAGAACTATGATTAATTAAAATATTTGAAATGAAAGATCTTGATTTCTTATCCCAATGGATTAATGGGAAGACAGACAAAACAGTGGAAAAATGAGTTTCAGTGTCTAACTTCCTCAGACAAAAATGGAATAACTTGATTATATATTGAAATGAGGTTAATCTACTCTTGATTTGATCATTATCTGTTAAGTATTGGATTAAATTTTCTTAGCTGTATTAGGTGGAAAGAAGCAGGACAGTAAGAGGCAGAAAAATACAGTAGATCATGAAAAAAAAATACTAAAAAGGAGCTTATAAAATTAAATTCTGACCTTAAAAACTCCAAATAAGAGTAAGAAGGAAGTGAAAACTTATATTTAATCATAACAGACAATGGATAAATTAAATGAGTAAAAGAAATGGTGAATGAGGTTAAATTTCAATACTTAACAACTTTATATGGATTTTTTAAAAATGTTATTTATACCTCTACTAACTTTTTGCTGATATTTTAATTATAAATTATAAGGAATCTGTTCGTAACTTAAGTAGTCTTCGAGATATCCATTTCTTGTAGAAAATGATACTGATATTTTTGTATGAATTTTATTTTTCAATAAACATTTTTATTTTTTTAACAAAAGGTGCCTTCCCTGAGGAGATAGTTTCTAAATGTGTTGGATTCCAAATGGCTGGGGATATTGAATTTTTAGCCCAATGTAACTGAAAGCTGTCAGGCTGAAAAGGGCTAAATTTTGCTAATTTTTTTAACAATAATATTTATTGAAAATTTATGAGTATTTAAAAACACATATTCATCTTACAAAGACAGATACAAAAAACACATACATACATACATTGTGAGTGGACCTCAAAGTCCCCCACCTCTTGTCAGAGGATGGGTCCAATCATATTAAAACAGTGATTTTAGAAAGGAAATCCCCTGACAATGCTCGGAAGCTTGATACATTAAGCATTAAACAAAGTTACATGGAGAAAGGCATTCAAACAAACAAACAAACACCAAGTCTGACAAATAATGAATACATACACTTACACATAAATATGCACATACACATACATATGTACACACTTTCAAGGCAGTCTTCTTGCCCAGCAATTCCTTCTCCTTGAGAAGAGGATCCAAGGCTTCTGTAACCCCTATGTTATCTTAAGAGGTGGGGGACTTTGAGGTCCACTCACAATGGAAGTTTCTCCTTAGAATTTGGGGAATTATTAGAGCTCAAAGGAGGCCTGCAAGAAGAGGGTAATGGCAAGATCTTCTGACCTGTCTATACCAGTACTAACCATAGATAAGACTCCGGTTAAAAGTTAAACAAAGTATTTTATTGAGAATTAGTAAATACACAAGAAGTCAGACACTCTCAAGAACCATACACCACTATCGGAAAATGAGACAAGAAAGGTTGGCTAGAAAGAATTTGGGTGGAAAGGGTGATAGTTACCAATTATGAAGCAGAAGGCCAAAGTGAAGTAGTTCAGACACCATGTCTGAGGTTAACAAGAACGAACTGAGCTCTGGACACCACATATTACATCCAAGCACTACAAGTTACTGGCATTGGAGCTGGGGTTTTTATACCCTATTTCCTGCCCTGAAAGAGGGTGCAAGGACAAAACTGTAATGGCTTTCCCACAAAACTGACAGAGGAGTTCAAAATGGGCTGATTGCCTTAACTTTAAGTGGCAAAACATTGGTGGGAATCCTGAAAATCTCTTAAGGTTTTGGTCAGGTAGTGTGAATAAGAAAGGTCTCAGTAGGATATGCTCACAGTAAGGATCCTGATTGCTTCACCTGGGAAGTTTTACTTGCTCTAGTTTTTGGGAGTGGCCATAACTTACAGTTTTAGAAAGGATTGTCCCAAGCCCATCAGCATTGGGCTTTCCTGCCTAATCCTCTCTAAACTTATGACCTGATCATGTCTGTGGTCATCCTGACCTAGCATACGCTTACAGCCAGTGCACTTTCAGACATATGTTTCAGTCACAAAATATGTCCAATTATGAAAATAGCACATCCCCCAGAGTGGTGGTGCACAGTGTGGTAACACCTACATGTTTTGCCTGCCAGGTCCATGGGTCCCAAGTTCAATCTATGTCATTTCCAGTTTCTCCATCTTTTCAAATAAGACAAAACCTGTTATTCATTGCTCCTTAGGGCACTATTTGTTAAATTTTGCTGGGAGAAGGAAGGAAGGAACTAGCTCAACAACGAGTGCTTCTTAAACAAAAGCTAACATGTTAAGGCTCATTGGGAAAAAGGTGGTCAGTAATTTACACAGAACTAGCTTGATTTAACTAGCTGTTTCAAAGCTGTGCCTTTTGCATAGCATTACTAGGCATGGTGTCCAACTGGCAGAAGACGTGCAGAGTTCAAATTTAGGCTAAAGGGGAAATGATAATCTTAAATATGAAAGGAATCACTAATGAGTCAGCTCTTGGCCATAATAAAATCACTGCTTGTAATGTGGTGTGGAAGACTGGCATCTTTCGTACCTGCCAAATCCAGTAATTATAGCAATTTTTTTGAGAAAATACAGTTGTCCTTTGGCCTGGAGTTCTATATGTCTATAAATGATTACAGTTACCCATCAATGCATATAACCTAACTCACATGAGGATGTTATTGACATCTTAACACAAAGAAGCATATGCGTGATTTCTGGGATTGGACTGAGGTCTTTCCAGTAAAGTTACTGACACTTGCAAAGAGGTTAATAATTGTGCATTATGTGCCAAAATTGTAAAATAATGTGAAAACCCAAATGCTGTTAACTGCAGTTGTTCAGTATATGAACTCAGCAGATGAAATGTGTCTATCAGATGTCTCTTTTCAATATCAGATGAGGATGCTTTTGATGAGGAAAATAATATAACTAGTGAACTCAGAATGTGTTTTTCAGCTATGCAGCTAGCCAGGATTCTCAACTGTTACTCCAAAACATGGGTGACTCAGGAGTTCACCAGCAATGCTGGCACCTCCACATGGTGATGGGGAATTAATTAGCTCAATTAGGAGGCCTGTGAGAGGGGGGTAACCTAATGAGATCTTCCACCAATTTTTATGGGGTGTCCATAGGAAAGAACCAGTCATAGATTCCAAATAAGCTAAAATGTGTTGTGTTAAAGAGAATTCAATCATGCAAGCACAAGATCCAAGCACTCATACACTGACAAAAGGCTAACTAAAAGAAAAGAGAGGAAAGTTGTTGATAGGAAAGTTTAGGAAATGGGCAATAATTACTGATCTGGAGAGCAGTAAAGAAAGCAGTGGTGTGGCTAGGACTTGCACCTAAGGACAGTACTTATTTGGGAATCAGAGTGACAGCATGGTGCTCAGCAACTGAGTTACTGTGTCTGACTGCCCAAAAATGAGAGTCCCTATACCTAAAATCTGCCTGGAGGGCAAGGGTGTAAATAGCTCTCTGACTGAGTAAACAATGGAGATTGCAGCATGGTCAATAGAGTTCTGGATTGTGTTAACAATCTTAGTGTTAGGTGACAAAGAGTTAATGGCTGTTGTGAGAGCTCTGTAACAGTGGACAGTTGTGGGGACAATGAGGGAGATGCTCAGGTAATAGGAAGGGGGGATGAAGCAATCAGTGGCTTGGTGGGAACTTCCTGTCACTCTTGTCTGACAGCAGAGACGTTCTGGCTTAGTTTAAGCCTATTATCTCCATGCCAAGGCCATGCCAAGAAAGGATCTCTGACCTACTTCAACCAGTGTTATTTTCCTCTGCCTAGCCTGGCCTTACAGTCACATCAGGGTACATTTTATATCAATGCCAATTAAATAATATTTTGCCAATTAAAACATATCAGACCTGGGCAGAGTGCGGGTCAGTAACACAACCAAAATAGAAATGTATGCAGCCAGTCATCAACTATCATCCTCCAAATCACCCAGCATCTGTTGCCTGAGGTGACTGCCTCACTCTGCTTCATATTATATAAAATATTTTGTCCTTAGTTTAAAACATGTTCCAAAATCACCCCAAAGGTGTTTTTGGGTCATTCTCAAGTGTATGTTGATCAGGGAATTATTCACAATATTTATTGCCTTGCCTCAGGCAGATTCTCCTCACATAGCTATAAAATGTCGTAATGTAAATCACAAAGTGTGGGGATAATGGTGGTGGTTATTCAAGTTGACTCCAACTTATAGCAAACCTCTCAGAGGGTATTCTCAGCAAGATTTATTCAGGGGAGCTTTGCCCTTGCCTTCCTGTAAGAATGAGAGAGTGTGACTTGCCCATAGCTGAGGGGAGATTTGAACCCTGAACTCCTAGAGTCCTAGTTTCTTGTTGCCTTGGCAAGTGATACTGTCAAAGCCTGACTGATCTCTGGAATAAAGAAATGGCCAGGACAGTGGACATGATTGCCCTTAAGCATCCCCTCCCATAAAGTGGATCCAAGCAAGCTCCCTGGTTTACTAGGGAGCTGACAGTGATTAAACAAATGGGACAGAGGCTAAAGCGACATTGGTGAAGACTCAAAGTGAGTATGACTGAACACAGGCTAGAGCCCATTGGAAGGCATATGCTGTGGCAATAGTTGCAGCAAAGAAATTATACTTCTCTGCCACCATTGTGTTTGCAAATACTGTCCAGATGAGCTGTCTTGGGAGGTCGGGGGCTTCACATTCACTCTGAATTGGATGCTGTAGTTGAGACAGGTCTAGTGGATGTAATCTTGGTACCTGTTCGCTCTGTATTCATTTCAATTTATGCAGCCTGAGGATGTGAACAGAATTCATGGAGAAATAAGAGCCACCACATGTATACTGGATCCTTGCCCCTCCTGGCTTCTGAAAGCAGCTAAATGGGGACTGGTTGAGTGCATAGGGGGAGTGGTGAATGCCTCACTGCAGCAAGGGAAGTTTCCAGCCTGTCTAAAAGAAGCTATGGTAAGATAAATAAATAAATAAGTAATCAACTCCTCGATCCCACTTTTCTGAATAATTATCAGCTAGTCTCAATATTCCATGTTTGGGCAAGGTTCTGGAACATTTGGTAGCCTCCCAACTCCAAGGGTTTCTCAATTAAGTGGATTGTCTAGATCCATTTCAGTCTGGTTTCAGGCCTGGTTATGGGATGGAGACAGCTTTGGTCACCTTGGCAGATGATCTATGCAGGGAACTAGATAAAGGGGATGTGTCCCTGTTGGTTCTGGCAGACCTCTCAGTGGCTTTCAATACCATCGACAATAGTATTCTTCTGGGCCAACTCTCTGGGATGGGACTTGGGAGCACTGTTATGCAGTGGTTCTGGTCATTCTTGGAGGGACAAACTCAGAAGATCGTGCTGGGAGACTTCTGTTCAACTTCCTGTCTGTTGGCCTGTGGGGTCCCTCAGGGTTTTGCCTCCCATGCTGTTTAACATCTATATGAAACTGCTAGTAGAGGTCATCCAGAGTTTTGGGGTTCAGTGTTACCAATATGCTGATGACACCCAATTCTATCTTTCCTTTCCATCTGATTCCAAGGAAGCTATCTTGGTACTGAACCAATATCTGTTGTCAGTAATAGGCCCGATGAGGGTAAACAAGACTGAAAGGTCAGCTGAAAGGTGGATCAGGCAGTAGGGACTCTGCCTTTGCTGGATGGTGTTATACTCACCCTGAAATCCCAGTCTCACAGCTTGGGAGTTCTGCTGGCCTCAACTCTAAACCTGGATGCCCAGTTTTCAGCAGTAGACAGGAGTACATTTGCAAAGTTAAAACTTGTGTGCCATCTGCACAATTTCTTAAGATGTCACATCTGGCTGCAATTACATATGTCTTGATCACATCTTGGTTGGACTGCTGTAATGCACCCTACATGGGGTTGCCTTTGGAAACTATTTGGAAACTTCAGTGAGTTCAAAATGCAGCAGCCAGAATGCTGTCTGGGGCCAGTTAGAGGGAGGACATATTTTAAAAGCTTCACTGGCTACCTGTTAATTTCCAGACACAATTCACAATATTGGTAATGACCTACAAAGCCCTGTACAGCTTAGGTGCATACTATTTGAAAGATTGTATCTCCCTATATGAAACTACCAGAGTGCTAAGATCCACAGGGAAAGTCTTTCTCTCTGTCTTATTACCATCTCAGACTCACTTGGTGAAGACAGGGGAGACAGCCTTCTCAGTGGCTGTTCCCACCCTCTGGAACTATCTTCATGAAGCTAGGCTGGCCCCCTCTTTGCTCTCCTTTCTCTGGTGGGCAAAACCACTCTTACATAAGCAGGCTTTGAATAAGTAAGCAGGTAGGCTTTTAATTTATCAAGATGTCTTTAAAATATTTGTAGGATTTTATAATTTTATATGTTTTTTAATGTTTTTAATTGTTTTTAAATGGTTTTTAACTTTTTAGAAGCCACCTTGGGTCGCACACAGGGAGAAAGGTGGCATACAAATTAAATAAATAAATAAATAATAAAATAAACAACAGTCAAACCATGCTGAGTCTCTGTGTTGGTTAAGGATGCAAATCTTCTCTAACTTCTAGTGCTTTCTGGAAGCTTGGTGAGAATATCAAGGTTACTGTGCCCTTTCTCTCTGTCTTTCTTCACTCTGAATTTTCTTTTTGTCCTGGCAAAAAATTCACATATTGTCTTTTCTGAAAAACGTTTTGTGAAAAAGTTGTAGATTGCATAAACCCCAATATTTTGCATAAAACAGTGTTTCTGCACAAAATACAGTGGTTTGGGCAAAACCAATGGGCATAAGAAAAAATTAGAAGAAAGGACTGGTCTTTTTGTTCTCACATAGGCATGAAAAACCCTGCAGCAGTTGACAATATTTTAATCAATGAAGAATCATTGATAAAGAGGTCTGCCCAACTTAAAAACTTATACTTGGCCAGAATTCTCTTAGAGACATCCTCCTGCATAAGTGTTCCTCAAACTTGCAGATGTCCTTTTTTGGATGGTACAGGAGTTGATATTCCCTTCTTCCTTCCATAATGCCCAAAGCACCTCCCTCTTATTTACTATAATACCTTTGAAACTGCCCTGCCTAGCTGTTCTATGCTTTGTGGTGAAAAGATAGGAGAACTGTCTGGGTACGTTCCCATGGCCAGACATTGACTGATGACATCAGCACTGAGATCTGTGTGAGTCCTCTGGGGATTCTCAGTGCTTCTGTTATATCACTGTGCATCTGGCTATGGAAGATAGGCAGATGTTTCTCTAATCCTGCCTGCTTGCTGAGAAACATGGAATGGCTATACAAGGTGGCTTCAAGGGCTTTATAGTAAGTCAAAGGCAAGATATATAGCTCAGTGTAGCTTAAGTCTGCATGTGGATATTTACACTAAATTGAGAGTATGTTAGGTTAAGGTCCATGTTTATAAAACTTTAGTGTTCCCAACAATAGTTTTCTCCCATCTCTAACACTGGGATTGCTTAGCTTACAAAAAATGGCAATTAAGGGAGAAGATGACAGGGATGGGCTGAGGTCTTACGGTACATATGGGTGTAGCTCCATACATGTAGTTCCATATCTTCCCACTAGGTGGCAGTTGTGAAGGTCCCAAGAGAGGTCCATGCTGCTGTCATGTATTGTTTGACGGGGAAGCAAGGAGAAAGTTCAGACCATGAAGAAGCAGCTGGTTTCAGCTTGGTCAGGAGAGAATAAATGAAGCTGTGCACTCAAAAAGAATCCACCCACTTTTTCCTTCCCCACCGAGTTCAAAACAGCCAGATCTTCATGGTCTAAATTGCCACCCCCTTGCTTCCCTCCCACAAGCTTGCAAAAGCAGCAGGGCTCCCTCCCATGCTTTGACAGCTGCTGTGCAAGTGAATATCCCTCTGTGTGCCATCCAGAAGAGGATTTACAAATCTGTAAGCTAAATTTATATACGTACAAATCACTAAGAGGATGCTGGTCATGTTGTGGACAGGAAGAACACAACTGTAATAAAGCGGAATGGTCAGATATCCAGGACAGACAAAAGCACATAGCCTGATGGATACTGAAGAGAGGATTTTTCCAGCCTTGGTGACAAATTAAAAGAAAATACAGAGGCCTCGAGAGGAGCAAACAGGACAATTGTAAATGAGACAATTGCAAATAAGAAATGAGTGATAAAATTTTGAGAGAGAAGACAGGAGGATATTTAAAGGAAGAAAACTAGAAAGCCTGGACTATGATTAGGATCTCGTTGCTAATGGTGAATACAAGAGAACTTGTACACAATGCCTGCTAAATCAAAAGAATGTACAGTATAATCCTATACATGTTAATTCAGGAGACATATGTTCCACTGTGGGGCAGTAATCTACCCTAGTTTTCAGTATAAATTTCAAAAAGAGTTATACAGGGCGTTGAATCTATTTTGAGAACAGGGCTCAGCACCTTGGACAGCTCTTTTAACGTTCAAACTGAAATCCAAAGTGGATTCATTGCCCCCACTGACACCAGAGGCACCCACCTATGACTGTGTTCAGTGCTGAGAATTAAAAGATTTCAGACTCAGGGATGTAAAGAGGAAGAGAGAGGTGATTGCAGCAATGGGAGAGCAATTAATTTTAGCAGGGGTCCCTTCTGGACAGATGGAATCATGGAACACATCAGGAGTGAATAGCAACAAGATGGAAGTTGAAATCAGCCAAGCAGCAAGAAATTCACAGAGCACACAGAGCAATCTCAGCAAGCAGGTGCAGAGCTAAAAGGGTGCGTCTTGGGGATATTGAAGGAGCAGTGCTTGGCAACCATTGACTAAAGAAAGAAATAGAGGAGTTGAACCTTATCCCAGTGCAGCATGCTGGAGAGACAGAAGAGATGTGTTGAGAGTTGGCACTGAAATAATGGGTTTGTCTTTCACAGGCTCAGTTTGAAACACAACTGAAAAGCCAAGTAGGAAATGCCATCAAGGCAATTAGGGCCACTTGATGAGTTATACATTCAGAACAAAAGCATTTTAAAGCTTTGTGGACTATAACTTCCATTATCCCTGATCATTCCTGATGCTGGGGACTCATGGGAGCTGTTGACCATCTCACCTCCCCCCAGTGCATGCTTACTCATGAACCTTGCTAAGTCTTACCACTCACCATGACCATCCACAATGAACTATAACCTAAGCTAGATGAAAAATATAACTAGATCCAAAAAACACAGGACCTTTGATGAGGCAAATAACAACAACACAAAACTTGTTCTGATGAGAAGCAAAAAAAAAAAAAACAGCTGAATGCCTGACCTCCAGAAGCATTTCTGCAGCTGTGTTCTTACTAGCTGAAGTTTCTGAACTGCTTTTCAAGGCAGCCCCACATAGAGCATACTGCAGTAACCTAGTCTGGATGTCACTGGATTTATCAGCTATGACCACTGTAAAAAGTACTCTTAGCACCTGCACTTCCATAAATAGCACTGAGTTCAGAAGAGAAAAAAAGCTCAAACTGCAAACATGGTCTTTCTAGGATCATACAGTCCCATCCCAAAGTAGTTATTTATCTCCATCATAATAAGCAACTTCTTCTAGCCCGGAGCACTTCTATCTTGTCTATATTACCTTTGTTTGCTGTCATTTATCCCAAAATTATATTCAGGATTTCCACAGCCTTTCTGAGAACAGCAGATCAAAAGGAGAATTGGGCTTTTATGCCATCTGCCTACCAATGACAGGTTAGCCCAATCCTCAAGATCAGATGTGGACAAAGTATGGTCCTCCAAGAAGTTCCTGGACTTCAAGACCCATCAGGCCATGCAGTGGTGAGAAAGCTGGTGCAGTGCAGCAACAACTAGATGTTTAAATATAGAAGACTGGGTAAATTTGTTTTATGCTGCTTCAGGGATTAGAGTACAAACCAATAGATTCAAACTGCAAGAAAAGATATTCTACTTAAGCATTAGGAGGAGCATCCTGTCAGTAAATCCTGCTCAGTAGTGGACTTGATTGTCTCAGATGGTGGTCAATTCTCCTTCTTTAGATGTGTTTAAACAGAGGTTGAATGACCCTCAACCAGGAGTGTTTTAGCTACATGGCAGGGATGGGATTAGACAGTCTTTACAGTCCTCTCCAACTCTAAGATTTTATTATTCTAGAGAGCCACACTTGCTCACCTCTGCTGTAGATACCTTCTCCAAGTGGCTTTTTGTTACAAAACAGCAGGATGGTGGTGGGGAGCAGGGAATAGAACCTTGAAGCACCTCACAGACATGAGGTAGAAGAGAAATCCCCCAGCACCAACTTGTGGAGTCAGACTCCAGGAAAGTCCAAATCACTCTAGCAAGAGGCTTCCAGTTCTCAAGCTGAACAGTCTAGGAGGATGCCTTTGACAATGTTGCAAGAAGGTGAAGAGGGGCATCACAGGACTCCTCTGTCTGTGTTCATTCTCCTTGATAAATCAGCTGCTAGGGCCAAGTTGGGAGTCATGCAGCCCTGCAAATGTTGTTGGATTGTAATGCCTAGCATTCCTTACCATTGGTTGTGCTGGCTAGAGGTGCTGAGAGCTACAGCCTGAGAACATATGAGACCATATGATTCCCACGCAAGTACCAGAGTCAACAAGTCTGTTTAAGAGGGTGTACAAGAACAGCCGTGCTGGATCATCCCAAAAGCCTGCATAGTCCAGTGCCTGGAAGAAATATTCAAAAAATGGTCAAAAATGTGTTGCAAATTTTGCACAAAACAATTCTCCAACTGCAGCATTTTCTGTACAGCAATCAGCAATTTCTGTACAGACAATATTTCTGCACAGTAATTTTTTTCTGTGCAAAAATTTTTTTTTCCTGCACAGAAAATGTTCTTTTTTGTACAAAAATATTGAATACATTTTTTTCACAGAATACATCCCAAAGCACAAATAGTCATTGAAAAATGAATAGTTTTAAAAGTTGTTTTTTTTTTTTTTTTGCAGTGGGATAAAAATTGCTAAAATTACTTGTTACCTTTGAGAATAAATGTAGCAAAGACTTATACCCCTAGTTTCCTGTTCTCACAATGCTTAACCTGAGAGCTCTGTAGTAGGAAAAATAGATTTTACTGCATGATGCATGGCCAAGAAGGAGAGCAGCTTGAGGAAAGCAAACAAATTTAATGGTATTGAATGCTGTCAGTGGGTAAAGATGAATAAAAGAACATTGACCAAAATATCATGCAAAGCTCTGGGAAGAACATATTGAAAATAATGAGTAAATCAGGATAGCAAATACGAAGATGAGACTGGGAGAAAAGACAGGAAGATAGGTGGAATAAAGCATATGTTGGCCCACTATGTAAAGTCAAAGGCTTTCATGGCCAGAATCCATAGGTTGTTGTGGATGCCAGCCACAGATGAAGCGAAACATCAGGAGAAAATACTAATAGAACACAGTCTCAAAACCCGGAAAACCCACAACAACCTAAGGCCCACTATGTTTGCATCTAATATTGTGAGCGCAGTTTATTCTTGAGTCCATTCTCATTGTCTTTAACAGTACTATCTCATATCCTATGTCTAGGGAAGCAAGGCCTACTGAGTTTAGTGGAGTTTACTCCCAAATAAGTGTGGAAAGGATTGATTCTTAAGAACACAAATTTGCCTCAAAAGGATCATAAGATATGAAAAAGTCAGCTCGTTTGGGGTGATTCTAACTTGTTTTACATTTTCTGCATGCCCGGAGCCTTAACAAAAAGTTATTACCAAAAACACAAGGGCAAGGAGCTTATAAATGTTTTCAAGTGAAAGCCAAAGGATGTCAGCATCTGTCATTCAGGAAAGAATACTTTTACAACCACTGTTAATGTTCCTAGTCCCAAATGTCCTAGTGCTAAAAACAAAAGCAGTAAAAATCAACCGAATGAAATTCAATCATATTCTTCTATTTGTGAGAAATTCTTTTTTTAAAAAATTGAGCAATTACTTCAGCACACTGACCTATCTGCCATAACTATTAATTTTAAGGGGTCCCTGCCCAATGGGTGAGTCATTGGCTACTTTCACTTTAGGATGGTGATGAAACTACACTACAACATTAATAAGTGACCCAAATGCCCAATTCATCTGAAATGAATGGTGAGACCTTCATTGAATCAATCATTTTTTTCAAATAGAGCACATATACTGGTATGTAAACAAACCAGCCTTATTCAAGATCAACCTCTAGCGGTGATTTTATAAGGGGAAAAAATCCCCTAAATGACCTCTTCAGAAGTTGTTGGAAAACGGCTTTAGATAAAATTGATATTGGCTTGAGGGTTGCAGGGAATTAGTCAAACGCAATGTCACATTGCATTACATCAGACTCTACCATTACAAAAATCAATTGCTTGTACAGTTTATATACAGCTAAAAGTGTTCATATTTGATATCCAGTGGAGCATCAGCCAGCACACAATCTTAAACCTAAGAAATATTCTTTGTTAAATAACAAAGTTTGCTAGAGCTCCCTCTCCCCTCCTTCCCACCACAGGTGCCCTGGTTTTCTTTATTTCCTCCACATTTCACATTGTGATGTATGCACTTAATCTGTGCAAACAAATCACACGTATGTGATCACATGTCATCTGAATGCTTATTCATGTAAACTGAGTTTGTTTTCAATTGGACATTCAGTCCAAATCATGTTAAATTCTAATAAGGAGTCTTTGCAAACGAAGTGGGCAAATGTGAGATATCAACAACCCAGCTGACCACAAAATGTATGCTATCAAATATGTTTCTAAAGGAGTCAAAGCTATTTTAAAAAATAAAAAAAAATAAAGCCTGCTGTTTCATTGTGTTAAATAATTTATCCAATATCATTCTCTGAAAGAGTTCCACAGTACTGGTATTTCAAGACTCTGGACACTAGTTCCACTCAGTGAAAAAAGCTCAATATTTTTCAGGGAGGACTATTAAACTTCTTTGAGATACTTCCATTTCTTCTGATTTACTAGGGAGCGTTAGGCTTCTTGGTTTTACTAGTTTGTTAAGTTCAAGACAGCATAGATATACTTCAAGTCACTCTTAGCAAACTTTAAAGCAAGTTTTGGAATTCAAGTACGTCATTTTTTCCCTAATATTTTCTGTACATTACAGGCCTATCCTTCATTTTCCAAAAAGGAAATGAAATCTAGGTCCATTCACACTACACACGTACAGTGGTATGATTCCACTTTAATTGCCATGACTCCACCCTATGGAAACCTTGGGTTGGTTTTCCATTGAGCCACTAGAGTTCTCTGGCTGAGAATTCTAAATGCTTCTTCCTAAACTGCAAAACTTAGGATTCCCAGGATGGATGGATGGATAGATAGATAGATAGATAGATAGACAGACAGACAGACAGACAGACAGACAGACAGACAGAAGATAGATAGATAGATAGATAGATTCCCCTCATTCCACTGATTTCTATGGCAATGTTTTCACAGGAGAACTACTGAAAGAAAAAACACCAAGAATTTACCACATCACACCAACGGATATGTTCACTTTTGTACAAGCAGGAATATGAATACCATAATGGATCCATGGTGGATCCCTGTTCTGCCGCATTTAGGATTCTTCTGTGAATTTGTACTAGAGAGTATCTTGAGAGAGGATGTACTCCAAATCTGGTTATCTTAAATTAGACATTTAATTATTAGGACAGCATTCTTACCATGAGCAGATAAGTTTGATGAAAGAAAAGTTATTATAAAGCAGACCAGGGATGTTATCAGCTCTCTTCATTTACTTGAGCGGCTAAGAGAGGTTTAAACACTCTTGTTTTCTATAATTCTGAGTACACATAGTCTTCCACAGAGACAAAGGAATTACAGAGCTGTCCCCCTGACTTTCATGAGTGTTCAGGGCAGAGAACCCCACAAAAGTAAAGAAGAAGAAGCAGTAACAACTCCCCCGCCCCGAGTGAGTGCTCCCCTCTCATTCCCTTCCAGGGTTCCCCCCTCCCAGTCGCTTGCCTTTTGCCTGGGCATATGTGTCATGGGCTTCCAGGACCTGGACTCAGACTCTGAGTCTGAGACAGCAGAACCTGCTCTGAGCCCCGACATAGAGACTGTTACAGCAGAACCTGCAGAGCAGAAAATACCACCACCTGCCCCAGAGACAGGGAGCCCTGCTCATCTGGACATAGAGAGTGACCTATCCTTACCTACCCTCACACAGTGTAGACTCCTGTGTCACTCCCAGCGAATTTATGCCAAACAGCAATTAATCAAGCACCACCTGTGCTGATCTTGGAACATATAGGGTAATCTCTTCCGACAGGCCTTCACAGACTAGCATTTCCATCACCTCCCATCTATTGCCTTGTTGCTTTGCTAATAGTAATTGATGGATTGTTAATTGCTGGTATTTTAAGGGGTTGGTTCAGGTGGTTTGGTGGGTGGGGAGGATTGGGTATATTTTTAATGTCTTTTAATGTATTTTAATGTATAATGTATTTCATGTTGTTCGCCGCCTCGATCCATGTGGAGAGGCGGAATACAAATAATAATAATAATAATTATTATTATTATCATCATCATCATCATCATCATCATTAGAACTGAGCCTTTCCCCCTCTAGCCTTTGTCGGTAATTAACTGGCCGCTTCTCCTATGCTACCATTTGCTGCCCTTGCCTTGTTGTTTCTGCCTTTGACTTGCGTTTGTATTGCCTGCCTCTGATTTATGGACATTGTTGGTACCTTTATTGCTTCTCATTTGCAAAGCTGTTTCCTTGCTTAAGTAAACTGACCACTTATGTTACTGCTGAGTTTCTGACCTGTGTTTGTTATCAGCTTCTCCTGGCTGCCAGCCCAGGCCAAGCTTGGACAATATGTGCCTTCTTTCTGGGCACCAGGGCAAAAGGCAAGCAAATGGGAGGAGGCAGCCCCATGATCACAGAAAGTGTGTGGGTGCTTCCCCCATTCTCCCCCTCCCATTCTCTTGCCTTTTGCCCAGGTGCATGTGCTGTCCTTCCAGGTACTTGGGCAAGAGGCAAACAAATGGGAAGGGGCAGCCCTCTGTGCTCATGCCTCACCCCCCCATTCTCCCCATTCTCTTGCCTTTTGCCCAAGTGTGCATGCCTTCCTTCCACATGCCCAGGCAAAAGGCAAGTGAATGGGAGAGGGGAAAAAAGAGAGAGGCATGCGTACACCTTTCTTTTTGGAGCATGGGGTGCCCCTTTCCCATTCGCTTGCATTTTACCTGGGTGTGAAGAAGGAAGACATGGTACACCCAGGCAAAAAGGCAAGGGAATTGAAGGGGGAGAACAGCAGGGAGGCAAATGGGCACCTCGTGAAAGATCAAATTCATGAAAGTCAAACCCTTGAACGTGGAGGGAGGATTGTAAAAATGGCATAAAATCCATAGGTTCCCTCATTGCACCCATGAATAAATATATATGATTAAAATATTTGCTATAGAAGAAGTGGTGAAAGATTGTAAGGTAAAATGGACTCAAAATGTAGGACATAATAAATATAAAGCCGCAGCAATGGAGAAATGTGGTCAGAATTAATAAAATTCACATCATGTTATGATCTTATAGATAATTTCTATAAGATGATGTATAGATGGCATCTGATGTCAGAAAAGTTGGTCAAGATGCATAATAGTATTTCAAATAAGTGTTGGGAGTCAGAACAACATGTAGGAACTTTTTACCATATGTGGTGGATATGTAATAAGGCTACAAAAATCTGGAATCACATACATCTTATGGTGAAACAGATTGTAAAATTAAATCACCAGACAGAACCAGAGTTTTATTTGTTAGGCCTTTATGGAAGACTCATTTGATAAGAAATATGACAGACTTCTACAGCATATGACAACAGTGGCAAGACTATTATATGCACAGAAGTGGAACAGCAAGGACATTCCAGCTAAAGAAGATTGGCTGGTTAAGTTGATGGATCTAGCAAAGATGGACAAATTAACATTTTTGATAAAAAAAAATCAGCAATGTTTGTGAAAGATCGGAATCTGTCAATACATTTTTTGCAAGACAAAGAGAACAATGTATTAATCATTGTTCTTGAGTATTAGCATATTATGAAATTAGCAATGGAACTTATCCTTTAGAAGATTTTCAGATAACGGAAATTGACATATTAATTAGGATTTATAGTTTACGTTGAAAGAGTTGGAAACCAATTTTACATTAAGTGTGTTTATTGTTATTGTCTTTTTGTTATTCTTAATTCGATGTGGAGTGGTAATGGGGTAGTTGTAGCTATGTAGTTGTGTGGTGGTAGTTATGTAATGTTATGCTATGTAGTGTCTTCAATAAAAAATGTAAAAATTGCTAAATCTATTTATGAGCTAAAGAGAGAAAGAGAGAGGACCTGGCCTTACTAGTAACCCAAATCAGGCATCAGTTTCCTGAGGGCAAGAGACTGTGATAAGGTTTTAGAAAGCAAAAATATTTGT